>CM053589.1:64926912-64942485 GCA_028646515.1 Pseudochirops corinnae | reverse complement strand
CAATAGAAGAATGATAAAACAGATGCATCTCCTTATCTCCACTCCAGACCAATTCAAGGCACTTCTAAATTAGCAATATTAGTAGACATTTAATTTATTTTTAAATTCTAATTTTCTGTATATTATTTACCTTTCTAATAATCTCATAGAAACAAAATTAGTAAGCAAAAAGTACAATGAAGATATTTCTTCTTTAGTATTATTCAGGGGAATTGCTTTCAGAATTATAACTAGCATGGGGCAACTAGGCCTTTGCCCTAAGGTAATATCATTTGGGAAAACAGGTTACTTTCCTCCACACACAGTCTGGAGATTTCAATCTACATCCTTCTCTCATTGTTATAATCTACTGGATTGAACAAAATGGCATAATTTCACTCTTTAACCCAGCCTAAGGACATGATTCCCAGGATTCCAATTTTGTGGCTCCCTGCAAGGCTCACCTGTTTTCCAAACACCAAAGGGATATTGACCAGACACTCACAAAAGGAGCATTTTCCCCAGACAGTTGAATATATCATCAGGCTAACATGTACAATGCTTGCCAACACCTTCTCTTTTAAATTTATTTCCTCTGTAGGGGAAAAAACAACAACAACTAGGAAAAAATACTCAACTCTGATTATTTGTTCCTTTACTACTATTACTATATACATGTAGGAATGGACTGTTTAATCACATTATCAGTTTTTTATTTCTTGCTCATCATTTGAATACATGAGAGAAAAGGTGATTAATGGTAGTTTGTGTTGTGATATCTTCCTGTCATGTTAAACTTGTCTGTCACACTATCTTCTTAGGAAAAGTTCTTTTTGCTTTTTGTTCTTTTCTTCCTTATTTTGCCTCTTCTAAAGAAGCATAGTGACAGCTGCATGGGGAAGTAGATAGAGTACTAGACCTGAAATCAGAAAGACTCCTTTTCCTGAGTTTAAATCTGACCTAAAACATTTACTAAATGTGTGACTCTGGGACAGTCACTTAACCTTGTGTAATTCATTTTCCTCATCTATAAAATGCCCTTGAGAAGAAAATGTCAAACCACTCCTGCATCTTTGCCAAGAAAACTCCAATGGTTTCAAAAATAGTTGGATAGGCTGAAAAATGACTGAATAGCAACAAAGAAGATTATCTATAATAAAGTAATAATACCTCAAGAGGCTATTCATTCCACTTTAACTATCTATAAATGTTAAGAAAGTTTGGCTTACATCGAACCTAAATAAATCTCCCTGAAACTTCCAGCTCCTACTTCTCACATCTAGAATAATGCAAAATGAGTTGGATTTCCACTTAACCTCTCTATCCCTTAGTTTCTACATCTATAGAATAAAGGAGTTGGATTAGATGGTCTCCAAAGCCCCCCCCCCTACTGTAAACTGAATTTTCATATTAGATAACTTTTAAAGTAATAATAATAGCTAACATTTGTATAGTTTCTAAGTATTTGCAAAGTACTTTACAAATATTATTGCCTTTTATCCTTGTAACAATACTGAGGAGTGCTGTTTAAACCCATTTTACAGAGGAAAAAACTGAGGTAGAGGTTATTAAGTGACTTGGCCCAAGTTCTGTGACTAATGAGTGCCTGAGGCAGAATTTGAATTCAGGTCTTCCTGACTCTAGCTTATACTATACCTTATCCACTATATCACATAGCTGTAACAGACAAATTCCTCCTAAGTTATTATTTTACTTATTCACTCCATAAGTATTCATTAAGTGCTTGCTGTATTTGAGATAATGAGTTAAATGCTGGGTACATAAACATCAAAAGAAAGAGTCCCTAATTTTACCGGGTTTATATTCAACGGGGGTAGGGTGTGAGTGTGGGGAGGATACATGCAGAGGTAATATTTGTGGTGAGTTTTGTAGGAAGTTAGGCATTTTCTAAGGTAGAGATGAAGAGTACATTCCTGGCATGAGGGACCAGTCTGTGCAAAGGCATGCAGGAGGGAGATGAAATATCTTGAAGTAATAGTAAATGAACCAATTTTTCTGGAATTTAGTCTACTTGAAACAGACTAATGTTCAATAAACTCAGGAAATGTCACCTGGAGTTGACTTTGAAAGATTTTAAAAGACAAAGAGACTTTGTTAATTTTCCTGGAGGTGAGATATAGCCAACTTCTACATCTCAGGAAGTAGATGGTATAGTCAGATATGTGTTTTAGAAATAGGAGTTTTCTGTGTTTGCAGAGAATGGATTGAAGAGAAAAGATCATTTATGCTTAAGGACATGCATTAGTAGACTCTTGCTTCAAGTGAATTTCATATGACATTGTAAAGAAAATTACATTTTCAAATTCATTATTACAATGCTGTTTTCATGTTCCTTTGTTGTAACTTTCTTCACTTAATCTCCCACACACTAAATATTGGCTATTTTTGATGCCTTATGTCCTATAGAGTATGTTCTTTGCCTAGTTTTAGAATTCGAATTTTCCCTTTATCTCTACCCCTCCCCCCAAAAGCCCTTGCTTCAGCTTATTAATTCTCTGCTTGTCCAAGCCTTGGTTTTATGATTGATTGTTTAATTTAGTCACAATACAATGTATTTACACTTACTACTATAATTTATATCACATAATATACATGTACTATCTAGGACTTTATATTATTTGACTCTGTAGAGCATTTTAGGATGAGGTTTACATGAAATATGTTATCTACAATAAAGTTTTCTTGCCTTGTATATGGCCAAGGATTATTTTTTGACTAATGATACTCACCATGGACTTTAGCTTATCTGGGATCATAAATAAATATACTCATAAAGACTATTTCCCTTTACCTATAGGAATAAATATCCATCAGACTGATGAAAGTTTGAATCCAATGAGAATGGTCCATGCACTCCAAGATATTTGTCTTCCCTGTCATTGATTGTTGGGATGTATATTTTCTCTCCTGAAGACATTGTTTTCACATTTTTCATCAGGGAGGAAGACAGCAGGAATTGAAAGTGAAATCCTTAAACAGCTTTATAGATTAAATTCTGAAACACTCATTAACATGTGAAAAGAGTGTTAAATCTAACTTTAGTAATTTTGTCACCATCTTCTGGAACCATTTATACAATGGCACCTTTTTTTACAATGATGCCATCTCACATTAGCTCCCCATTAACACTCTTTTAAAACTATCCAGGTGTGCAATGGCTCATCTCCAAATTCACAGACAAACTACCTGAATAAACAAATGGATGAAAGTGCTTTATAAGGACAGTCTGCAGTCATTGATATAGGATGTAGTTTTCATTTTATCATTCATATACCTACATCCTATTGCATCTGGAGAAATTTAAATGCCATCAAACGTAGAGGTATAATTAAGTTAACTCCTTTTTCAATCTTAGGTATTAAGAGTTATTTTAAAAAAGTATGGGGCATGAGATCTAAGTTACTTTAATCCATATAAAAGAATATTTTTTCAAACAAAATTTTTCCTCTGAACAAAATGTTGTTCCAATCCTTATATTCTGATGGATCTTATCCTATTTGTGAATCCTACATTTTCCTGGGAGATATAACTTTTTCAAAATACTCTCATTCTAATTTGTGAATATGATGACTATATATAGAGAATAATGAGTAATTTTGAGTAGGACTAAAAAATATCCAGGCAAAATTTCTGGAGACCATCTTTGTTAAATAATTTTGTTTCAAATTTTGCCATATAAATGGGTCATAAAGGGCAAAGATAAATGAATCCAAACATGAAAAAAATTAGAGAAAATTTAGTTATTTTTACCCATTATAACCATTTACTGCCTATAATAATAATCATAGTAATATTTATAGTTATAATACAAAGAAGAAGTAGAAGAACAACAAGGAAGAAGAGAAGTGGAGGAGGAAGAAGAGGAAGAAGAAGAAGAAGAAGAAGAAGAAGAAGAAGAAGAAGAAGAAGAAGAAGTAGAAGAAGAAGGAGAAGAAGAAGAAGGGGAAGAAGAAGATGGGGGAGGAGGAGGAAGAGGAGGAGGAGAAAAGAAAGCAGGAGAAGAAAGTATGAGAAATCTATCGCAGTACTGAATTCCATTATTCATTAGTAGCTACGCAGGAATAAAAACTTGAACGGACCTCAGATGCATCCTAGTACAATCCTGTTTTTGGTTTTGGCTTTGGTTTTGTTTTTGTTTTGTTTTTAACATGGGGAAAATAAGGCATAGGAACATGAAGTGACTTAGCTGAGTTCACCTAAGACTTAGAAGGTGCTTAGAAGCTATCACATATTATTACCTCCCCATTTTATAGATGAGGAAACTGGGGCTAAGAGAAACTAAATGACTAAGCCAGGTCACATAGCTGCTAAGTTTCTGAGGAAGGATATGAGTCAGGACATGCTGACTCTAAGTCCATCTACTGGATCACACATTTAGAACTGGAAGAAACCTCTGAAGCCTTCTACTACAACCCTTTCATTACCCAGATACTTAGAGCCTTGAGAAAGCTAATGACGTTCAGAGGGATATATAGATAGTAAGTAGAATAATTGAATTTCAAACTTTGATTTTAAATCTAACACTCTATCAATGGCACCACACACTGTTTTGACATAAAACTCTTTAGAATTTGATGAGGTTATTCAGATATAGAAACACAAAGTGGAAATAACCCTGAAAGACAAAGAAAGTTTGATTTTTGGTAAAGAGACATTATTTTCTAGTCATACAACTTTAGGAAATTCATTTGACTTTTTGGTACCTATTCAAATATCTCCCTCTGCCCCCCCCCCCAAAAAAAAAGAAAAGGTGGAAAAGAATGATTATAATCTTCCCACCTGCCTATCTCATAAAATTGTTGCAAAAATGAAATGAGATGATGCATATGAAAGTGCCTTGCAAACTCTAACATGCAATCCAAATGTAAAGTATTGTCATTACTAAGGCATACTGCCATTAATTTAGCATGTATCCTTCAACCACTGACAGAACCCTCATTTCTGAAATGGTGGGAATGTGACCTCAAGAGAGCTGTCTATCATCAGAAGTGCTGTAAATCTAACTATAATTTTTGTAACTATTTATGCTATCTCTGGCTATGTTTTATAATGCAAACTAAAGTGCAAACAATTAGGCTTACCAATGACAGTGAGAAAATAAAAGAAAGCCAAGGGCTATGGTGAAACCGCTGTGAATTTTCACATTTGATCGACAGAACATTTATTTACCACAGAGGTATTGCTAATATATTTAACCTACAAGCATGCAAAATCAAACACATGATTTATTTAACATATACCCAAATTTTAAAGTCTTTTTGACATTATTCTTCTACAAATATTTTATCAGAGAAAAAGAAATAAAGATTTAATCCAGTTGTTCTCAACCTTCCTAATGCTGTGACCCTTTAATACATTTCTTCATGTTGTGGGTGACCCCAATCATAAAATTATTTTTGTTACTACTTTATAACTGTAATTTTGCTACTGTTATGAATTATCATGTAAATATATGATATGAAGGGTGTATTTTCATTGTTACAAATTGAACATAACTCACAGGTTGAGAACTGCTGATTTAGTAAATAATCTAAGACTCTTTAAAACAAATCTCTGCAAAAGGTTTGAAAATTACAATCCTGAAATTCAATAGGCATTGACTGGATTGATTCACTATATTTAGAATAACATTTAAAAAGTAAGTATTTATAGTTCATAATTTATTCTAGACAGCATATTTCCTAAAACTGGAAAAAAAAAGTTAGAAAAGACTACTTACCAATTACCTTCTAAAGACATAGCACAATAAATATGTGGAGTTGAACTCAGTTTGAAGAGATAACAATGCAAATGCATCAGATCTACATACCCAAGTTAAAGAATAATGAGATATGAGAGACAGAATTGCTTGGATGGAAAGGACACTGTCTTCAGAGGCAGAGGACGTGGAATTAAATCCTGCCTTTGATATTTACTCTCCATGAGATCTTGAAGCAAACTGCTCAGTCTCCTGAGCTATAGTTTCTCATCTCTAGAAAAAAGGGAGTTGGAACCACATGAAGGAAGGGGTGAAGGGTGGAGATGGAATAAGCATTTATTAAGCACCCATTATATGCCAGGTACTGTGCTAAAATCTTTGCAAATGTTATTTCCTTTGAGATAATGAACTCTGGCTTCCCCTTCCAGCTGTAGTTCAATGATTCTTGAATCAAAAAATTCTAAAGTTGTGAGGAACTTCAAAAAACATTTAGTTCAAATCTCATCTAAATCAAAAATTCTGTCTCTAACATCATCAAATCAAGCTTCCATGACTAGGTTATAAGGTTCATGGGAACAGGATTTACTGTTACCTAGAACAGTTCCCTATGCAAAGTAGGCTATTAAGAAACATTGATTTTTCTTGGCTAAAAACTTTAGAGAGTATTTCCTACCTGTTGAGGAATTCAATGCTATTTGCTTTGATTGTTAAAATTTGAAAGCTTTAAATGTTTAAATTAGCTAACACAACAGACCCTCAGCTTTGGGAGAGGGCACTGAGATAGCCATGACATTATTGTAAGTCCTTTTTCTATTCATACAGATTCAAAACATTGTCATTTTGTCCCCAGTGAATGAATGAATGAATGAGTGTAATTTTAGAAATATTATATTGGGTTTAAAAATGTCTACTCAAAATAGTTTCAATGGTTTAAGAAGGTGCAGTATTAGTAACCAATATACATCTAAGTTATTGAGAATGAGTATATGAGATTTTAAAACTAGAACATTTGGGAGGTCTTTGTTTTAGATGTTTATATGACTTTTTCTTTTTATCTTTTGCTGGATTTCACCAAGTAAGAAATTTGCTCTTTTATTAATAGAATTTCTGTGTGTGTGTGCGTGTGTGTCTGTGTCTGTGTCTGTGTCTATATATGTATATGTGAGATGATATTCCCTTTGTTCTTTTTTTTTCATTGACTTGTTTATTTACTGTTTGTTTACAAGATTCAGTTCCACAGTCCACTGAGTTTCAAATTTTCTCCTCTCCCCCCCTCCCCCCACCATGGCAGTGTAAAATCAAGTATAGGATCTGAAAATATTTTCACATTGGACATTACCTTGTTTGTATAAAAGCGTTGTAACCAATGGAGTGAAAAATGGGAAAAAGATAGAAAACCAAACATGAAAAAAGATGCTGGCATGCAGATAGCTTCAGTCTCCATTTAAACTCTGTTCTTTCTAGATCTTTCTCTGAATGTAGATATCTCCTTCTGTCCTGAGACTTGAAGAGTTTTCTTATAACTGTAAATTGCTGAGAAGAGTCCAGTTTTTCAGAGTTGGTTGTCACACATACACTGTGTCTGTGATTGTGTATAAATTGTTTCTGTTTCTGCTCTTCTCACTTAGCATCAATTTGTATAAGCCCCTCCAGGTATATGTAAAGTCCATCGTGTCTGCATTTCTTATAACACAATAGTATTCCAATACATTCATATACCACAATTTGTTTAGCCATTCCCCAATTGATGGGCATCCCCTAAATTTCCAGTTTTTGGCACCACAAAGAAAGCTGCAATACATATTTTCGTACATATGGGTCTTTCTCCCACTTCTAAGATTTCTTTGGGATACAACTCCAGAAGTGGTATTGCTGGGTCAAAGTGTATGCAATTATTTATAGGCCGTTGGGCACAGTTCCAGATTGCTCTACAGAATGGTTGTATCAGTTCACAGCTCCAATGATGCATTAGGTTTCCAATTTTTCCACATCCTCTCCAGCACTTGTCATTTTCCTGTTTTGTCATCTTAGCCAATCTTACTGGTGAGATGTGGTACCACAAAGTTGTTTTGATTTGCATTTCTCGACTAAATAGTGATTTAGAGCATTTTTCCATATTCTTAAAAATATCTTTAATTTCTACATCTGAAAATTGCCTGTTCATATCCTTTGACCATCTGTCAATTGGGGAATGACTTGTATTCTTATATATTTTAATTAATTCCCTGTATATTTTAGAAATGAGGCCTTTATCAGAAACATTGGTTATAAATATTCTTTCCCAATTTCCCACTTTTCTCTTAGTCTTGGTTACATTGCCTTTGTTTGTACAGAAACTTTTCAATTTCATGTAATCAAGATTATCCATTTTGCATTTTATAATGGACCCCAACTCTTCTTTGGTCATAAAGTCTTCCCTACTCCATAAATCTGACAGGTAAACTATTCCTTGCTTCCCGAGATTATTTACAGTATCAGCCTTTATTCCTAGATCAAGCACCCATTTAGACCTGACTTTGGTGCACAGCGTTAGGTGATGGTTTATGCCCAGTTTCTGCCATACTATATTCCAATTTTCCCAGCAGTTTTTGTAAAACAGTGAGTTCTTATCCCAAAAACTGCTGTCTTTCAGCTTATCAAACAGTATATTACTATAATCATTGACTACTGAGTCTTTTGTACCCAATCTATTCCATTGATCCACTATTCTATTCCTTTGCCAGTACCAAGTAGTTTTGATGACTGCTGCTTTATAATACAGAATAAAATCTGGTATGACTAGGCCACCTTCCCTAGCATTTCTTTTCATTAATTGCCTTGATATTCTGGACTTTTTGTTCTTCCAAATGAATTTTGTCACTATATTTTCTAGTTCTATAAAGTAATTTCTTGGGAGATTGATTGGTATGACACTAAATATGTAATTTAATTTATGTAAAATTGTCATTTTTATAATATTAGCTTGACCCAGCCATGAGCAATTGATGCTTTTCCAATTAGTTAGATCTGATTTTATTTGTTTGAAACGTGTTTTGTAGTTGCGTTTGTAAAGGTGCTGGGTTTGTTTTGGCAGGTAGACTCCCAAATATTTTATAATGTCTACAGTAACTTTAAATGGGGTTTCTCTTACTATCTCTTGCTGTTGGACTTCATTGGAAATATGTAGGAATGCTAAGGATTTATGTGGTTTATTTTATATCCTGCAACTTTGCTAAATTTATTTATTGTCCCAAGAACTTTTTTACTTGATTCTCTAGGATTTTCCAAGTATAGCATCATAACATCTGCATAGAGTGATAGCTTAGTCTTTCTCGTCTTTGCCTAATATGATTCCTTTGATTTCTTTTTCTTCTCTAATTGCTAATTACTATCACACAGAGGCCAAGAAATTGTCTACTAAAAATATGAGTTTTCATACTTACAAAGTCAACTGGGGCCAAGTAAAGACTAGATTATTTGGCCATCATTTTAATCAAAATTTCATATTGCCCTCACTTAGGAAATCTCTGGATGAGGAGAGTAAACTTGCATTAGTCATTGTTTAACTTGGCCCTTTAGCAAGTTAGGTCTATTTAGGAGTTTGTGGTTTTAGTTTATTTTCTCCTTGTATAGTCAATATTATGCCAACAGTTGGTCACTATATCCAACAGACTCCTAAGACCTATGTCAACAACATCAGCAAAAGAGGCTCTGGGTTGATAAATGGGCTAAAGGAGAGACCACAGGCAGTTTAATAACTATTATAAAAAAGAATTTCAAAGTAAAAAGAATTTAACCTGTGCTCTTTATATATACCTTCTGATGAATTGACATAAAATAATCTCATTAATATTAGGAGTAGTTTCTTAACTGAGTAAATAATAAAAATACTTTCATATCTTTAAGAAGGGGCTTAAAGAGAAAGCATGGTGTCCCGGATAGAACCTTGTAACTGAAACTAGGAATATTTCTGTTTGAATCTCACCTATGACACTTAGTAACTCCTCTGAGCTTCAGTTTTCTAATCTGTAAAATGAAGAATAAAAGAGCAGCCCAAAGGGCTGTTGTGAGCCTCAAAAGAAAAAATATTTTATGTCAAGTCCTTTGCAATGCAAGTTATTAATATAGATCCTGCTCTCCAGCCTTACTCTATTGTTTTTTTAATTTGACGTTGGGGAGAAGATTGTGTATATTTTCCAGGCTAGAAATATAGCAGGTAATAATTGGCTGTCCTCACTACTGATTTGTATATGAGCTTTAACCTGTTCCATGTTCACTCCTCCTAGGGCAATCTGAGGGCCTTGTACTCCTTGTTGGTCCCTGACCTCATTGATTCATGACTTAATGGAGGTATGCAGTCATATACAGCAATTTAGAGCTCCCAAGCTAAAGAGATCCTCTAGTCTCAGCCTCCTTTGTAACTATCATCATCATCATCATCACCACAGTCATTGTTATTAACCATTATTTAATTATTAGATTTAATTATATTAAATATCTGTTTAATAACACATTTGCATCACACTCTAATGTTTGCAAAATGATTTATGAATACTATCTTATTTTATTCTCACAAAACCCCTGAAAGGTAGGTGATAATATCACCCATTTTACACATAAGAAAACTGAGACAAGTAGAGGTTAAGAGACCTGGCCCAGAGTAACACAGCTAGCAAGTGTCTTAGATTAGATTTAAACTCTGGTCTTCTTGAATAAAACTCTATTGCTCTATCCACTGCAGCAACTGCATATTATAAAGGTATAGGCCACTATGCCTGGCCTCTTAGTCTTACTCTAACAATGTCTCCATTTCTGAAATGACCCACAGTCAAAAACCAGCTATTTTAGTTTGTGTTTAGGACAACAATTTTTATAAACTGTTGTCTACCTAAATTGGGTCAAGTGTCTGCATATATTGCCATATCCTGAGCTTTGTTTCCCTTCAGATAATGGTCAGTGACATGTGGAATGATTTTCATCTGTTATCAGACAAGAAAATGGTTATGAAACATCAAATTTACCAGCTTTCACAAACTTCACCTTGGGTGTGGGGGGTGGGGGTGGGGCAGGTATCAGATCAATATTTTTAAATGTTTTGTATCTTTAAAGCTTTCTAGGATCTCTGAAGTGTCCTTAGGATAGATGAGGGGTTTCATAGGAAATTATTTTAATCATCTCCTTCTAACTTGATATTATTGGCTCCCACGAAGTAGACCACAAAGTCATAGAAAACAATGTAAGTCAATAGGATGGCACTAGTAGATTAGCTTCCAAATGATTTTATTCCCAAAAAGGATGCAAGCAAAGAGCCAAAAAGATGATGCTTAAAACAATATTTATTAGGAACTTCCCCAGGACCCTGAGGACTGGTTCAATATCACCTAGACAAACTCATATATTTCACACAACTTTTTCCTTTTCTGTTCTCATGCTTAAGTCTCTGAAAGAAATAAATATTGTGACATGTTCTGCAAAGGTTAGAGAAATGGTGATATTCTCAGTTTGCTTTACTGAAATAGCCTAGATCCGGCAGCAACCCATTCTCACAAATTGTTTAAAACGTTTAGTTTTAATTCTTTTAGTTTAATTCTTTAATTCTTTAGTTTTCTCTACTGTTTATTGTCTTCCAAACAAGTGGACCCCTCTCAAACTGTCCATTTACCTCCCACTGCCCTGATGCCTCAATTGCAGTCATTCAGCCTCATTACCTTAAATGGATAGTGGGTACTCATATTACCTCATCTTCATCCATTATATTTTTTTAATTAGATTCCTCCCTCCCCCCCTATCTATTTCCCTTCCTTTCCTTCCTTATTTCCTTCCTTCTTCCTTTCCTTCCTTCCTTCCTTCCTTTCTTCTTTTGTTCATTCTTTACTTCCCCCTGCCCTCCTTACTCACTCTCTCCCTTCTTCCATCCTCTATAATTCTTCCTCTTCCTCTTTCCCTCCCTTCCTTCCTCACTTCCTCCTTACTTCCTTCCCTCCCTTGTCTTTATTGGCATCAATTAAGAGGTGAGAAAAAGGATATGAGCAAAAAAGATGTTGTGGAGATGAAATCAATGAGGCTTAGTGATTGTTTGAAATCTTTCTTTCCAAAACTAAATCCTTCACTTTTTCCTCAATTCCATTCCTTGCTACTTTGTTCAGAAACTTTTTGCATCCCTTAAATTCCTTACATCTTTAAAATTTAACTCTAAACTGATATGTTCCCTTTCACCTACAATTATTAACAGGTGGCACAGTGGATAAAATATTCCACCTAGTGTCAATTAAGATATGACCTCAGAAACGTATTAGTTGTGCGACCATAAGTAAGTCACATAACTTTGCCTCAATTTCCTTACCTGTAAAATAGGAATAATAATAGCATTTACCTCCAAGCGGATTTGTGAGGACCAAGTGAGATATTTTTACGGTGCTTAGCACAATGTGCAGCATGTAGTAAGCACTATAAAAATTATATATGTTTATACACATATGTACATAAATACACATATATGATAGTATATACATGCATATAATAGTATGCATATTTTGAAAACATAAAAGTACTAAAGTTGCTATATACCCTATATGCTTTTATTATATATACACACATATCTATATATAAAATATAAAAATGCTACTACTAATTTTATTGCTTATGTTGATATTGTCATCATTATTTCCTGTTTTTGTTCCCTCTCCAATGGAGTGTTCAGAGAAAACTGGCATTTCTGTTATGAGGACATGCTGAACTCTTTTCAGATCTGCTGATCCATTTTGGGTATCAATCTGTTACTAAACTCTCACCTGTGGCTCGAAGAACCTGTAGCATGTGCAGTAGTCACCCCTGTGAAAACTGCCACAGCATATGGGATAAATCAGGTTGAAGGTAACCTACAGGCCTCAAAACAGTCAGCGAGATAGGGGCATATCTACCGCAAGCATATGAAGATTTCTCCTGTCAGAATGAGTGGATGAGAATAATTATTTCAATAGCCATGAAGGGGGCTAAAGCAATTGCTGTGAAGTGATTAGAGCTTGTCCAAGACACCAAAGAGCTAAGGTCATCCTTTGCATTCTGAGACATTGCCAGTCCTCTTAACTTTTGTATTACCAATGGATACCTGTGACTCTGGAAGAGAGAGTGAGGTTGAGAACTTTGGGCAGCTTGCCTTACTTAAATGGAATTCATACACTAGTCAAGACATCACTATGTGATGTCATTGATCCTCTCTGAAAATAAAAGACGGACAAGAACAAAAACAACAACAATTAATAAAATAAAATATCATAGAACAAAAACTAAAAGGTGACCTGGAAGGCCATCTGGCCCAAGTCACCATTTAATATTTGAAGAAACTCAGAACCAAGGATAACAAGTGGCTTTTCTGAGATTGCAATTATAATCTTAACAGAAAGGAGATTTCAAGTGGCAGATAGAAGATTTGTATTCAGTTCTTATGATTTGACTCAATGATTTTTCCATTGTACCACAAATTCCCACCCTTATTCCTTAAGTCATCATCCTATCTACTTCACACCATCTTCCAAACTTTTTGAAGGATCAGCCTAAGCTCTTAGCCTCTATTTCCTTGCAACCATGTCTTTCTCCATTTCTCAATATGTAGTTTCTTCCCTCACTGTTCTGCTGGAGGGTCACCAATTGGCATGTAAGTGTCCCAGAAACTACTAGTTTTACTCAGATCTCATTCTCCTGAATATGGTACTAATGGCATTCATATCCCATTCTACTTTTCCAACTGCATATTCTTTGAAACTCTTCCTTTCTTTTTGAGAATTGAAATTTCCTGGTTTGCATCTAACCCTTTGTTTTCTTCTTTATCTCCTTCAGTGACTTCTACATGCATAATTGAATATGATTATGGTTCTATTCTTAATTTTCTTCTTTGCCTGTATGCATTCTTCCTATAAGCTCATCTTGGTTTTCTCTTGATTTGTTTTTTTTGTGTCTGTTTGTTTGTTTGTTTGTTGTTATCATTTTAGTTTGAGATTTGCCTTTGTAGTTTCCTTTTAGATATACCCACATGTATGTATCACCAGCTCTTCAGACTTAACATATACAAAAAGGATGTTATTATCCACCAAAGAAAAACCTCTTCCTCCTCTGGACATGGGGCCTTCCTTAACTCCTACTTATGCCTAAAGAACAAATGATTGACCAGGTACATACCTCATGAACTGGCCCAGAGAAATGTGATTGCTGAGGATGTTGATGACAGCTTCATAATTTAGTTATCCTAAAATTCATTGATGCATCTGTTAGCTATAGTGTTACAGGAACAAGAATCTGTCAGCATTTCCATTATAAACAATGTGTATGATGTGACTGTAAAAACCCACTCCAGACTGGAATTCAGAATAAAGATTCAGGGTTACAATAAATAACTTGGTCTGTCAGTTACTGGCTAAGCAATAGGCTGGACTTGATCTATTAATGAAATTCCTCATCTGGAGGGCATTGTTTGAATAATGTAGGTAAAAGCTAAGTTGCACCCAAAAAGGGATTTCCCCTAGTGAAATGCCCTGTGAAAATTCGCCTGGTCATGTGCCCTTTGCCAACAAATTCCAAATATCTATATTTCCTTGATTTGAAAAGGGAAGGATATGCCTTTAATAAACCAAGACTTAAAAGTGCTTATTCTTTGCTCTTTTCTAAATTGCAAAGAAATGTGGATTAATAGTCAAGGTTTTAAAGTTATCCACATGCATTATCTTCTAATAAATGATTCTCATGGAACCAAGAAGCAAAATGAGTTCATGACTGCTAACAAACAAGACAGAATCTTAATCACCTAAACCATCCAAAGAAGAGATGCTTGTTCATTTTACCTTTAAAGACAAAATATTCTTGCTCACACACTCTTGACAATAGTGCAAAACTTTTTTCCCATATTGTTCCCTCCAGCGATAGAGAACCACTACTCAATGGCCTCTTTGTAACTGTCCTTTGAAATTATCCATTAATTTTTTTTTTTCTTCCAGAAAGCTTAAACTCTTCCCTCCTCTCCACTGGACCAATTTCTTTGACTTTTAGCTAATTTCCAAGAATCATTTATTTAAAGTTCAGAGGTCTATCAAATGAAAGAATATTTGTAAAGCACTTAGCACAGTGTCTTGTACATAATAGGCACTTTTTAAATGCTTGTTCCCTCATTCTCCCCCAAAGAAAACTGAAGAATGGTAATCCAAGATTAAATCTTAAAAATTAAACTAATAAAATTATGATAATTCAGCTAGACAATTTGTTAATTTACATTCCTTTATATTTCCTCTAGCATTCTTTCCCTCTACCCCCACCCATCCACTCCCTGCAATCCTTCCCTCTTCCCCTCCTTCCCCTCAGCTAGAGGGTAGGGATTATAGATGGATTTAGGATTCCTTTATTATAAGGAAAGGAAACTTCTGCCTTACAGTCTTAAAAATTTACTTATGGAGTTGCAAAGTTATTTGAACTTTCTCACAGTCAGTATACATTTTGTTTTTGTTAGAAATGTTTTGCTTTGATCTATGACATCAATCTTTCCAATCTGAAGATTTGATTTCCTCACAAATGTTGTAACATATTCTCATGTAATTTTGAGTGGGCTTCCTTCACTTCCAGACTCTGTTTTTGACTCCTTGCAGTTTTGTTTTTTTGTTTTTTTCCCCTCCCTTTTACCTGAAAGCTCTGAATTTCGGATATTACATTTCTGTTTTCAATTTCAGATGCTTTTCATGATATGACTAGTGCATTCCTTTATAATTTTTGTTTCTTCCCTCTCTGCTTCTAATAGTTTTGGTAACTTTTTTAAAATAATATCTTGAAATATGAAATATGAAATTTTAAATTTGATTTGACCAGGCTTTTTGGTTACTCAGATGAAGCTTAAATTATCTCTCTCAGTTTCTGTC
>CM053589.1:64897600-64926412 GCA_028646515.1 Pseudochirops corinnae | reverse complement strand
TGTGTGTGTGTGTGTGTGTGTGTGTGTGTGAATATATGTCTTAGAATTTTTGCAAAATAAATCTTAGCCTTTTGAGTATATTTCTTGGGCTTAAGACAAACCATTTCTTCATTGTATAAGAAATTTTCTGTTTGCTCATGTCTCCAGCCTTGATTTCTAGATTGGGACTTTTTTAACAGTTCCAGTATCTACCCACTCTCACTCTCTTGCATAGGGTGACTAGGCCAAGGTCAGGACCCTGTAGCAGCCTGTATACTACTTTTGCTGACTGGCATTGTTCTAGATTGGGTTTGCCTGCTTCCCTAACTTCTTTCACAAATTTATCCTTAAATAAGGAGTGTGGCCTGTAATTGTTACTAGGTCTCACTTTCTACCTACATTTTTATAGCTTCTGCTTTTGTTTTCTGTTGGATGCATAAATATACTACCTTCAGTTTCTTTCTTATCTCCTCTTACAGACATCCATGTGGTATTGTTTCACTCCACCCCTTCCCATTGGTGTTGTCCCAGCAGACTCAAAAAGAAATTAATGATTAGATTGACTTCAAGTATCTTGGTCGGTCCTAAGACATAGGATTTGGGGTACCTGAATCCCCTCTATATCTTTGTAAAATTGTATACTGGAAAATGATATTGTCCCATAGTGTAGTTCCAACAAGCTTGGATGAATATCTCCCTTGCTTTAATCCCTGTTTACCTGAAACTAGGTTGGCTTCGGCAGCCCCTAAAGAAGCCCAGGTCATTTTTCCTTTTCTGACTTCATTTCTTTAATTATTGTTAGCCATTTTATCATCCCATCCTCTATTCTAATATTCCTTGTCCCTTTTCATATTTCCACATATCCCTTAGCACACTTTAGCCCTCAATTATTTCTACCGTCCAGATTCTCTGCTTCTACTGTTAAATAGAACTTGAAGAATTCACTCAATCATCCATCCCAACTTGGTAGATAATAAAATCATATTATCCAACTTCAATTCGGTTCTCAATGCAGTGAGGCAATACTTTTAGTTCTCTCTAATTAATTCCATATTTCACTCTCCACAGAAAAACCTTTCATCAGTCACTATCAACTCCTCAAGCTCTCATCCCATAATTCTCCTTACTTTCTCAGACTAATTTGTAAAGAAAGATTTTTTTTTAACTCTCACTTCCTCTACTCTCAGTATTTAAGAATGACACCTGGCCTTATATATTTATGTTAATTTTCATAAATATTTATCAGTTCTTTTGAAGGAATGTTTATGAAAATTTTATGTAATCATCAATCTCTTATTTTAGATCTTTGATAATTTTTATCATAATATTTTTCAATAATTTTGTAATCCAAATTGTCACTTTAGTTATTTTATGATCTCCATTGTTTCTTTGCTCAACTATCTATTCTATTCACCTTCCTTCATTTAAAAGAATACTGTGATCCTTTCTATTTATTCAGGCACCTTATACATTTGGAAATTATTGTGATAAATTATTTACTACGCTAGTTTAATTTTGTTTAGGCCAAAATATCGTGTAGTTTTCTCATTAGTTCTTTTTGGATGGGGAATGCTTGACAAAGTAGTATAGATTTTTAGGTTTATCAATCAAAAAGAAAAACAAACTATTTTTTTTTCTGAAAACAGTTTTTTAGTCTCTTCTACCAGCTGTCATTTTATTTCTTAAACAATATAAACTATTTTTTTTACAAATAAATCTTTATTATATTGTTTTAGGTCTGAAAATACTATTATTCTTTCTTCTTTTTTTCATGACATTTTTAGACATCCTAAACTTTTTATTCTTCCAAATGATTTGGGCTATTATTTTATGTAATTCTATTACAGTAACCTCATGATAGTTTGACTGGTATAACCTTGTATGTGCAAATTAATTTCTGTAATGTTGGCATTTTCACTGTTTTGTCACATCCCACACATGAGCAATAAATATCCTTCTAATTACTTGTTTTCTTTTTATTTCCTTAATGAATATCTGATGATTTCATTCATTTAAGGCCTAGCACATATTTGAAGATTGAGTCCCAAATAATTTATTCAGTTTGTTGATATTTCAAATGACATTTCCTGTCATACTAATTACTCTTTTTTTTTTTCAAAAGACTTTGAGCTTCCAGAGGGCCAAATTTCTATGTTATTGCATTTTAAAAATCCACATCATCATCTAATTTTTCATTAAAATATGAATGATATGGGTAAATTATAGCAGGATTATCATGATCATCATTTTGGACATTCTAATTTTTTTTAACAAAAGCCAAAATTATATTTTATTTGGGGAACTATCATTTGATGCTCTTCATTTATATTCAGCTCGCAGGTCACTAAAGTCATCAGACTTTCTCCTTAGAGTGAATTGCTGTCTAGCCACAGTTTCCTTGTTTTGTAATTCTGAAGATGTTTTTTTTTTCTTTGAACATACATGTGAAACTTTACATACGAATTTCTGAAATTAAACCTTTAAAATACCTCATTGATTAAGGCTGCTATCTTTTTTTTTTTTAATTTTATTTCTTACATTCAGTTTAGTCTGTTGAGTATGCAACTGAGTACTTCCATCATTTACAAAGGAAATTTAAGAAACTGTTTTACTACCAAGGAGATCAAAGTCAAGCACTTCACTTCACACAGGAAAAAGACCACAACCCCGTCTCCTACATTTCTGTATTTCAATGCAAAATAATTCATCAAAATAATGGATTAGAAGGAAAACATTTGGTTTACAAATTAAACACAATCATCATTGAAGTAATTAGTGTTTTTCTAGATGGGTGTTCTCACTAAGCCTTCCCTTAACATTGTATCAAGGTGTTCTTCTAAGTTCAAAGAAGTTAATGCAATAAGAAGCATGCAGCATCCTAGCAATGTCATACCTGCTTTGGGAATGTCAGACTATTACAACTACAAAATCCATCAAAACTACTTCCTACAGACTCTCATATTTCAAAGGATAGAGGATCAAGGCTGCATATGGGGACCTTTCCACACCAAATGCAAGAATGAGGAAGTAAGAAAATAAACAATCCTCACAGCTAATAAAATATCCTGGCATGTATACCTATATCTCCACCCAATATTTATAACTTTAATGATTGCTCAGATGGTGTCACATTGGCAATCACTGGCAGAATCTGGGGCACAGTGTTCACTAGCTATGATCTTTTTGTTCTGTCGTCTTTGAAATGTTATTCAACTCATTTTTGAATAATGAAAGCAGAAGACTTTGTCAATCTTCATAGGAAAACTTTAGTTCATAATTCTAGATTGATAACAAAGAAAGGCATGAAGGGTGATCAATCATTCATAAAATGGATGTAGCCTGTATACAAGATAGGTTTGTGTGGTTCCTTTGGGGCAAGGTTCCTATATGTATATAGATATGACTTATAGACCTTAATTTCATTTCAATTTTAGAAGGAAAGACAGTATACTTCAAAGTCCCAAAGTAGAGAAAGAATATGCATTTTATAGTGGATTGTGTGATTTCATAATATACCAACTGATTAACAGTATGTTACATAATGATAGTACTGTCATAAGCAAGTTTCTGTTCTGTAATGTCAATATTCAGTAGTTTAGTTTTATGAACAAATACATTATGATTACATATGGTATTTGGATTAAGTATAAAGATTTGCTTTTGTCTGTATGTATTCCTGATCATAAATATTTACTTTATTTCAAAAAAATTAGAGGAAAAATGGTAACATTAATTCAAGTATAGAAAGGATGCTGCTTCCATTTGCCTGAATAATGAGGCTGAATCATTTAATTGAGTGTTGAAGGTAAATTCAAAGAGAAGAACAATGATGACCTATCAATCATTTAAATGTTGTCTGCACTTAGGAGTAACTGAAATAATGTTTGCTGACTTTCTTCCCTTGAAACAGCACTTTGTAATGGGATGCAGAAAAATGAAGGAAGTGCCAGTTCTGTAAATCTAAAATCCAAAGCACTAGATTTCAATTTCTACCTACCACTTACAGGAAGATCAAAATTCCTCTTTAACTTCCCCCATCCCTTCATTCTCCCAGCAGTTTCTTTTGCCTCTTTCCTCTTCTTCTTTAACCCCTCCCCATCTCTGTTCCTCAAAGTCTGAGGCAATGAAGGAACATAGGCAGTATGATATGATGGAGGTTGATATGAACTATCTCAGCTCTCTATTCTTTTTTTTTTGACTGCTTTGTTTTGCAGTCTTATTGTCAGATCCTCACAATTTTTTTCAGACTGCCAATCATCAATACTTTCCATGTCTTCCTGATTTACTTTATTGTTGCTGCCATTTTCCCATTAAAACAATTACAAAAGGGAAGCTGTTTGACAATTATAACCTATCCGGTGGCTTTGCCTACTTATTGCTCCCAATTAACTTCAAGCTAGTACTAGCAGGATCACCCATAGCAAAGAGAAAAGCACAGTCAGTTTTGAGTCCAAAAGTAAAGTTTTTATTTTTCCTGAGATTTCTAGGAGTTGTGTTGTGTCACTGAAAACAAAATGAACTAAAAAGTAGCTAGTTTTGTTTGCATTTTCCTTTTCACATCGAGGGTGATTCAAACTAGTAGCAGCGCTGTGTAAACTTCATCTTCTCTCAATATCCTCATTAGCAGCTGGGGGAAAGATTTGTTTGACAACAGATTAAGAAGGAGAGAGTGGGTCTCATAATGTAATCAATTTAAAACTCTAGCTCAGGCTCAGGAAAAATAAAAGAAAGTACATACAATCAAATGCCTTTCACTTGATATCAAATGAGGAATTTTCTACAGATCATTTCTATAATGGACAACTGTTAATAGAGAAATAGTCTCCTTTGAAATAAATTATGATTAAACAATAGTGAAAAATATTTTTTCTTCTAAAATCATTATTTATATTGTCTTTTTTATTACACTGTGTGTTTCAAATTTTTTCCCTCCCTACAGCCCCCCCATCCACTGAGAAGGTAAAGAATATGATCTCAATTTTACATATAAAGTCACATAAAATAGTTTAATATTAGCCTTGTTTCAAACAAAAAATGAAAAATTAAGAAAGCAAAAGAATTTTGCTTCAATAATCACTCAGAGTTCATCATTTCTCTCTCTGGAGATGGACAGCATTTTTCATCTGGAATTGTCTTGGATCATTGATTTGATTAGAATAACTAAGTCAAAAAATATTTAAAGCAAGTAATAAAGCATGCAAATTATGTATGTAATAGAAAATATAGGATCATATATTTAGGACTGGAATGGACCGTAAAAGATTATCTTCCACTCCCACTCCAGCCCCAATTTTACAGCTGAGGAAACAGATCCAGTAAGCATAAGGGACTTGTCTAGGATGCAGTCAGTAAGTGAGAGCCATGATTTGAACCAACGCACTTGAACTGTAAACTAGTGATGATATATATTCTTATTACCTACATTTTGGTTTTATTCTTATTGAACTGTACCCTAAGGAGAATTTCATGCATTTCCAAGGGGCTAAACTCTTCTTTGAATGGCTTACTGTCCACCTACAATAAATTTTCTCATCAGTTAGAGGAAGAAATAAATTATAGTTTGTCAGTAAAAGCCTCCTAAAATTCTAATATAAGGACAGATCCTTTAGATTACCATGAATCTCTCTCCAACCCTAATTCATACTTAAAGTTGACATGCTATCAAGAAAATATTGTGGCATCAAAATTCCTTTTATACAAATCTGATTTTGTTTGTTTGCTTTTTTTTTTTTGTTTTGTTGTCATAAATATCTGCTAAAACACCATTACATAGCCCACAGATTCCAGGGAGCCCCAGTTGAGGGATAATTCATTCACCTTTGTATCATTAACTGCTGTGGAAAATCTAACTTTTTGGCTGCCTTTAGAAGACTTTATGAGTGTTTTATGATGTTTCCTGGTTATACTGTATTTTTACAACTGTTGCAAATAGACACAAATGTCATAAATTACTGAAAAAAAAATCATCCTATATCCCTTGGAGTTTAATAAGGAACAGTAATAGAAAAGGGAAGTTTGCAAGTGCCACTAAAATCTGCCTGATGAATTCCACATGCAGAAGAATTTCGGATTGCTGAGTCTGATTTGTTAAACTTTTAATGCACCCTTTATTTCCGCCCCCACCCCCAACACACTTTTAAAGAGCACCTTTAATTCTGGATAAATGTAGTCTTGGCTGAGTGGCACAGCTATTTGTGAAAGTTAATGATCCAAATTGGTTGTTTCTTTCCAGATCCAACAAACAGCTACTTATCTCCCCCAGAACAATCATTATCATAATAGATGGGAGAAGGAAGGGAGGAATACTTTCAAACTAAACTTCGATTCAGCTGCATCATTTTGTATTCAGCAAAATTTGATTACTGAAGATTCAGACGTGGTCTCAAACTCAATCAAAGGAAGACTGGATGCTATTTAGGGATGTCCCTCCCTTCCTTATCTCTATCTGGTGAAACTCTTATCCATGCTACCTGACCTAGCTCCAAAGCCTTTCTCCTATAAAGTTTCCCTTACACCTTTGTTATGAGTAATTGTTCATCACTTATATATCTCAAAAAACACCTTATTTGTGAATCTCTTTCATTTATTGAAATACTTTTGGTATGTATACCAACATATTCTATTTTGTGCACATTTCCCTCTCATCTACCAGTCAATAAATACTTTGAAGGTAGGGGTGTTTTCTTGTTCACACTGCTGTGCCCCAGTACACAATCTAATACCTTACCCACAATAGATTCTCAATATATGTTGAATTTAATTGAGTTAGGGGAAAATATTTGTCATTTACACTAGTCCTTATGGTACATAAATAATTTTGAGTATCTGTAATGTAATAATTACAGAGAATTGTGAATAGTTATGCTGCAATCACCTTTTGAGGAGCTTACATTCTATGGTCAAAGGCTTTATTATCATTATTATCTCATCCTAGAGGGAAAAAGCTCTACCATCTTATAGCTTCTAATTTTTTTTCCCTAATTTTTCATGTTTTTCAAAATATATAAACATGCACATATGCATTAAGGAAAAGATGAATATCAAGTTGTGTCTTCAAAGAAACCAGTGACTTGAATCTGTTTATATGAAGACAAAAGGAACTGTAAGCATAAATGGAATTACTTTTAACCTTTGGGATAAAGCAGAAAAAAAATATTTTTCCATCTAGCGACCTTTCAGATGTTTGAAGACAGAACGCAGAGAAAGTATCTTGTTGTAGACAAAAGACCAGCTCTGGAGATGTAAGAACTGGTTTCTACCTCTACCTTATTACTTACTACTTGTGTGATATCGTCCAAGAGACCTAGAATCTCTCTGGGTCTTTGTTGTATGTCTATAAAATGAGGAGTATAGGTTAAACAATTTTTCAAATCTCTTCCAGTCCTCAATTCTGTTCCTAGCCATATCTAATAAATATTATCTTTTCTCTAGGTTAATATTACTTATTTTGCTTATCTAATCCCAAATTATATGGTTTCTATTCCTTCTCAGAGTCTTGGTCATTTTTCTCTGGCAGTGATCTAATTTTTCAATATTTTTTTCCAAAGTGAGCAAAATACCATAGATGTGGTGTGAAGAAGGTGGAGAATGATATCAAATCTCTTTCCTTCTTGTGTGTTGCTGTTAATAACTAATATGTTATTATTAGAATTAGCTTACAGATGTCCTCAAAATTTTTAGCAATATATCTATATTTATATACTGATAATTCTGTAAATATCAACTCATATTACTTTTTAAAAAATTTTTCAAAGTATGGTAGGTATGGAATGGATACCACGTCATTCAATCAAACAACTAAACCAAAGAAGAGTATCTGAATGAGCTAGAAATCAAAGGAGGTATTTTGCAGAAATATAACTCTCCTAGATATTAGAAGGGTCATTGTGATTTGTTTAAAAACAAAGATTGAGTTGATCATATTAATCTGCCTTCTTTTGCTGAACTTAAGTGAAATAAATAATCAAGATATATAAGTCGATGACATAAATTGGATAAGCTAATATTTTGTGGTACCCTAATGAGCTAATGCTTTTGGGTCATAAAGGCCCTAATTCTCTCTTAATTTCAGGTATACCTCATGTACACAAAGACATAGAATCTGAACTAGAATTAATTCTACTCATATTTGTAGATATTATCTAAACAGTTATTGCTTTGCAGGAGACTTCACAAAAGGAAGTGATCATTCTTTAATGGAGATGTGCTTATTATGCCAAAGATCTTAAGATTTAATGATATTATATGTAATACACTGATTTATATACAATAGCATACCTGACTACCACCTCCATGTATGTAGCTCAGGCAATTATTATTATCATTATTATTTGGTACAAAATATTTGCTCAAGTTTTGAGCAATGTCATTCAGTCTTGTAGCTCTCTGAAATATCTTTACACATAGTACTGAGAAACATGTACACCTGCAATTGTATTTAATATATTCTAAGATAATTTAATATTGGTCTTTGACCCATCCATATCACAATCAAGCATAATTCTTTCTTTGTAAATTAAAGAATACTCCATCCTCTATAAATCAAGTTACTCCTGCACACACATATTCTTTTTTGTCTAGTTGTATATATCAGATAAAAAAAAAATCTGTTTTTAGAAGAGAATTTTAAAATATGTAAATAACATAGGCATATCTCACTGAAACAAGACTGCTTTAATTTTCTCATGGAAAATCAAAAAGAGGCCTAGAGATAAAATTCAACTCATGTCTTTTTGCTCATTTCATAATTGTGTTTTTGCTCTATTGCTGCGTGTATTACCATTATCAAACTATTGTATATTTGATGCTTTGCCTATGGCAATGTAGTGGTCTCTGCTAATAGAAGGCTGAATAGCATCAGGACTACATTAGAGAAGGAATGTTTTATTTAAGGACTCAGTTGGTAACTGACTACCATATTTCCCTTTACAATTTGCTCACCCTAATTGTTAAAATATTTCCTGCTATTCCAGAAATACAGAGACCATAAATGCCTGCAGATGAAGCAGCCCTGGATTTTCACCCAAGGAACAAACTTTCTTTGTGAACTCAAAGAACACATTAGAACATGCCTTATACTCTTCTGGTATTTTTTCCCCTCTTCTAGTCTCATGGATTTTAATACATGAATTTTCACAGGACCTGATGGAGTACATAATGAAAGCTCATGGTTTGCATGTTTTCATAACAAAAATCAGTGAGGGAGAAAATATACAAAGGTCTGAATATTCTGATTGACTAAGTGATCCCAAAACTGAATAGGAAGCGTCATAAGGATATACTTTTCTTCAATTTTTATTTTTTTTATTTTTTAAACTAAATTGATTTATTTATTTTCTTGTTTACATTGTTCATTTCCATGAAATTTTGAGTTACAAATTTTCTCCTCATCTGTCCACCACCCACCACTCCAAAACAGTTATCCCACTGTATAACCCCTTCCCCAATCTGTTCTCTCCTATGTCTTCCCCATTTCTCCTCTGACTTTCCAGTAGGGCAAGATGGATCTCTCTACCTCAGTGTCTGTATATCTTAATTCCCATTTGCATGTAGTTAATAAAAGTAATAATAATATAAACATACGTATTTTAAACATTTGATTATTGAACTTTAAATTTTAGATTCTTTCCCTTCCTCCCTCATCACCCACCCCCACTGGATAGACAAGCAATTAAATACAGGCTGTACATGTGTAGTTATGCAGAACATCTCCACAATTGACATATTGTGACTGATTATATGTTCCTCCTTCCTATCTCCCCCCCCCTTGTTCTATTCTGTACCCTGTCTCTGTCCCTTTACAGAAGTTTGTGCTTCTAACAACCCTCACACCAACCTGTCCTCCCCTCCAACTGTGTGGCAAGATACTCAGTTTAGAGTTTATGACATTCCTTCCCTAAGCCAAATTCAAAGAGAGTAAGGTTGACCTTTTCCTTTTTGCCTTCCTGTTCTTCCCCTCCATTGTAACAGTTATCCCTTGCCTCCTCTATATGAGATGATTAACCCCATTCTGTCTCTCCCTGTCTCCTCTCATTCTATTCCTCTCCCACCTCACAATTTCACCTTTTAGAGTATCATCCCTTCCTATTCAATTGATCCTATGCCCTGTGTCCACATATATACACGTACTAAGATATGTATTAATACACATCTATATCTTCCTATATAGACATATGTATATGTATACGTATGTATACATTTGTATTCCCTTCACCCATCCTGAGACTGAGAGAAGTTTCATAAGTTACAATTATCATTTTTCCATGTTGGCATGTAAATAGTTCAACTTTGATATGCTTTTCTTCAAGTTTTAAATTGCTTTCTTCCATTTGAATTTAAAAAAAAAAATCAATGAAAAGTATAAAGGCCATTTCTTTCTCTAAACATAGTTCCAATGATTGATTTTTTTTTTTTATTAAAGGGAACTACCGAGCAGGAGTCAAGATGGCATTATACAAGTAGGAAAACTCTGTGCGATACCACCAAAACTGCCTCAAATACCTATAAAATATGACTCTAAACAAATTTTAGAGATACAGAAGGCACAAAGTGACAGAGAGAAACAAATCTCTCTCTGAAGGCAGCTCAGCAGGCTGGCAGGAAGGGCCCATCCCAACATTCAGGAAACCAAGGCCAGCCCTGTGTGATCACAAGGTTTTAGCCCCAGAGTGGCGCTGACCAGCTGTGGCTGCAGCATTAGGTAGAGTGGATCACCAGCAGCCATGGCAGTTTCCAGAATTATCAACCCATAAATGCCAAAGTAAAAGGTCAGTGGTACTCTGGTGGATATGGGGGGAGGGGGGCAGGATACAGTCCAGTCTCTGCTCCCTGAGTTTAAAGCAAAGGAAGTGACAGCCCTGCAGCTGTCTCTACATGGCTGCTTCAGAAATTCTGGCCTGCAGATCATAAGGGGGCCAAGCAAACATTCGGAGACTAAGCATTTTTGCCTTAATCTTCCAGAATCGGGATCATGGTCTTGGGTGGTGGTCCTGAGGAGTGTGACTAGTGGTCCAAAGCTTGTGGGTGCCGTAGAGACAGTGCCCTCCTAATAGCTCCAGTAGCTGCAAAAATCCCAGTGATTTGGGACAAAGCTCTCCCCTCTGGAAGCAGAATTCTACTGTGGCAAAAAGCTCAAAAGTCAAGTAATTGACTGGCAACATGAGCAAGCAAAAAAAGCAAAGCAAGCACAGCTATCCAACTTTAGATCCCTTTTTTTTGGACAAAAAAGATCAAAGCATGGAACAGGAGAGAGACAACACAGTCAGAACTCCTACACCAAAAGCTTCTAAGAAAAATATGAATTGGTTACAGGCCATGGAGGAGCTCAAGAATGATTTTGAAAATCAGATAAGAGATATGGAGGAAAAATTGGGAAGAGAAATGAGAATGATGCAAGAAAATCATGAAAAGAGAGTCAACAACCTTACTGAAGAAAATAAACCTTAAAAATAGACTAAGTCAAATGGCAAAAGAGGCCCAAAAATCCATTCAGGAGAAGAATGCCTTAAAGATTCGAATTTGCCAGATGTAAAAATAATTTCAAAAGCTCACTAAAGAGAATAATTCCTTCAGAATTATATTGGTGAAAATGGAAGCTAATGACTTTATGAGAAATCAAAATACTATTAAACAGATCCAAACAAATAAAAAAAAAATAGAAGGCAATGTGAAATATCTCATAGGAAAAATCATGGAACTGGAAAATCGATCCAGGAGACACAATTTAAAACTTACTGAATTACGTGAAAGCATGATCAAAACAGGAACCTAGAAATCATCATTCAAGAAATTCTCAAGGAAAATTGCTCTGATATTTTACAAACAGAGAGCAAAATAGAAATTGAAAGAATTTACCAATAAGTTCTAGAATAAGATCCCCAAAAGAAAACTCCTAGGAATATTATAGCCAGGTTTTGGAGTTACCAGATTAAGGAGAAAATACTACAAGCAGCCAAGAATAAACAATTTGAATACTGTCAAAGTGCAATCAGGGTAACACAGGATCTAGTAGCTTCTACACTAAGGCATCAAAGGGCTTAGAATATGATATTTCAGAGATCAAGGGAGGTAGAATTAAAACCAAGAATCACCTACCCAGAAAAACAGAGTATAATATTTAAGGGGAAAATATGGTCACTCAATAAGCTGGAGGACTTTAAAGCATTCTTGAGGAAAAAACAAGAACTGAATAGATAATTTGACTTTCAAAAACAATAAGCAAGAGAAGCATGAGAAGGTAAGCAGGGAAAATAAATTATGAAGAACTTATCAATGTTGAAGTGTTTATATGCCTACATGGAAAAATGATAATTGCAACTTTTGAAACTTTGTTTTCATATATGTGTGTGTGTGTGTGTGTGTGTGTGTTTGTGTGTGTACATACATATATGTCTATATAGGAGGGTATATATGCATATGAATACATATGTGAGTGTATGTATATATTTTTTCAAGTATACTTAGACAGAGGTCACAGGATCAATTGAATAGGAAGGTGTGATATTGAAAAGTTGAAATTGGAAGGTGAGAGAGGAATATAATGAGAGGAGATGGAGAGAGACAGAATGGGGTTAATTATCTCATATAGAAGAGGCAAGGGTTAACTCTTACAAAGGAGGGGAAGAAAAGGAAGGCAGAAGGGAACTGGTCAACCTTACTCTTATTGAATTTGCCTTAGTTAGGGAATGACATACACTCTAAATTTGGTATCTTGCCCTACAGGAATGGAGGAGGGAAAGGAATGAGAAGGGGCATGATGGAGGGCAGGGCAGGTTGGAGGGGAAGGTAGTTAGAAGCACACCCTTTTTTAAAGGCACAAGGACAAAGTAGAGAATAGAAGAAGTGGGAAGGGGAAAAGATGGAGGGAAATATGGTCAGTCTCTCACAATATATATGCACTATGGAAATGTTTTGCATACCTACACATATACAACCTCTATTCAATTGCTTATCTTCCCAGTAAGGGTGGGTGATGAGGGAAGAAGGGAAATAAGCTGGAATTCAAAGTTTTCAAATCAAATATTAAATATTATTATTATTTAAAGGCAACTGGAAAATAAGATATACAGGCACTGGCATATGGTGAACCATCTTGCCCTATTAGAAATTCAGAGAGGGCATTGGGTATGATATAGGAGAGAGTAGATTGGGGGAGGGTTATAAAGTGGGATGACAGTTTTGAGGTGGTGGGTAGGGGAAAGATGGGGAGAAAATTTCTAACTTACAACTTTGTGGAAATGAATGATGTAAACTAAAAATAAATTTAAATATTAATTTAATAAAATAATTATTCCATATTAGGACAAAAAAGAGAACTATAGCTCTTTTTTTTTCTTTTTCAGTTTTTACTTTTGTAAGAAAAATTAAGGATACTACATTGAATGTTTTACATTTTTAATGCTTTATCAGGAAAAAAAATGTCAACTGGACACTGTGAATGGTCTAAGAGGAAATAAATTGATTTCAGAGCAATAAGGAATAGGGAAACATCTAAATTTTTATAATCAAGTGAAGATATATTAGATTTCTCAGATATTTAAGAGGACGACAGAGTTGATAGCGATATCCATTAAATCTAGGATGTAACTTTCCTTGTGTATAGCTGTGATTTAACAGAGTAGCAGAGAGTGGCAGTTGATTAGATTGATGAACTAGGAAGTCAGGGTATTGAAAAATACTGAATATGTAATGTGAAATCATGTAGTTTAAAGGCAGAGGTTGGAATGGAATTTTGTTGAGGGGAGCTGTAAGACTGGCACCGAAATAATTAAGAAAGGATGGAGAAATTTCTGAACATTGTAAGCTAATGTTCACCAGAATCTGGATGGAGTGAGTAATTTGGAAAGAGTGAAACTAAAAGAGACAGGGACAGAGACAGAGAGACAGACACAGAGAGACAGACAGAGACAGAAACAGAAACAGAGAGAGAGAGAGAGAGAGAGACATTGATAAGTGTCAATGATAGTGGAAGAGTCTTAAAATACAAAAAGGGATAAGAGGTATTCAGATGATTCTTCCACCAGAAAAAAGTCATGATTTTTTTCCTTTGGTGACTTTTATTTTGTGCTTGTTAATCTCAAATATTCATTAATATATGATAGTAGACTTAGATCTGAGAAAAAGACATACCTGAGAGCCTGAACTCCCAAAGTAAGAAGGTGATCAGTTAGATGAAGTCAATTGCAATGGGTAGAGAATTTCCATGGAGGTGGGGAAGATTGCTAAGTGACAGTTCCCTATGTATTGTCTATAGGTGTTCTCAAAGTCACAGATTAGTATGGTAGGGTTCACTGGATCAGATAGGCCAAGATTCTATTTGGGTCCACCTTAGAATTACTGCAGAGAAATCTTAGTAACACAGCAATGGGTTCATTGTGGCACATTAATGAGGCAGGAATGGGGACAAGCTCTCCTGATAACCTGAATATGTCAAGAGAAAATAAGAGGATCTCAAGCAGATTGTGAAGAATTTATGGGAGATCATAGATAAGATTTATACCTCACGGGCAATCACAGATGGATTTTCCATTGGAGGGAAATGCAAATTGATAACATCACTGATACATTTGAAAAATCAAATGTTTTCCACTATATTTCTGGGAAATTTGATATAATCATTCTTCTCTTTTCTTCTTTTTTATTCATTTATTTTCTTTCCATTGGCTTTCTTTACTTAAGCTAAAATGGACAATTAGAAGTGATAAGTTCATTAATAATTAAGCAAAAGTACATAAAAACCAAAGAAAAGATTTTATATTTGGAGGCTATGAATACAGTGCCTAATTTTTTGCCTTTTTTTGCACTTTGTTTTCCAGTTAAAAACAAGATACTTTTTAAAGTGATAAAATATAAATATTTGCAAGATACTTAAGGCACTACAAGCCTCACTTCTTACCCCCCAAAGAAACAAATTCATGAAAAATACATGAATTAAAATTTTCCTCCAAGTTTGGAGTTATTTGATTCTAAGAAAAGTATTTACTTTCAAAAGAAACTTAATAGATGTAATAGAAATTCACATTTGTTGATTTAACATGTTAATGTAAATTCAGAAATTGATCCATAGCTAAAAGGCGTTATTAGGAAGGATTAAAATAACTAATCAGGCATTTATTTCCAAGGTAAGATAGTGAGATACTTCACAGAGACATGAAGAACATGAAAATTTGGAGTAATTTAAAATCACATTAGGACAATATTTCTATTCTTTTTTCTTCTGTTTTCTTTCCTTTGCTATTGTTGTATTAAATTTCTAATATAGTCAATTTCTTAGTAGAGACTACACATACTTTATAGGTGGGGATATTTTAACACAATGACCAAAGCTCACATAATGGAATATATCTCAATATTTTCCCCCGACAAAACTTTTACAAATTAAATTGCTATATATTAAGAACTATGTTGTATACATCTTCTCACCCTCTTCCATTTCAAAGCAGTTATTTACAGCTAGAGCGAACCTTAATAATCATCTAATCTCACCTCTTCATTTCATAGATGAGAAAACTGAGGTTCAGAAAAAGGAAATAACTTGCCCAGAGTAACTTATGAAAGCAGAAAATTGAAGCCAGGATCTCTAACTCCAGATCTACTGATGCTCCATAACTTCATTGACTAGCATACAGTTCTATAATATGTAACATTGTGATAGGAATGTAATTTGACCCATTTGTACTGGCAAAGCTAACAGGTACTTATCATCTAGTTTGAAATTAATTAGTTCAAGCCTCTGGCATGAACCTCTATTGCTGATATAACAGGAAGAAGCAGAATAGGGAGGAGCTATTAGGTATATAAGGAGAAGCCCTAACTGGAATTTCAGATTTTCTTGGAGCCAGTTTCTGGAGCCTGAGGAAGAAAGGCCCAGGCTGGAAAAAATGATTTTCATTTTGATAACCTGGATGAAGTGATTTTGATTCTGGGAATCAGCTGAAACTTCTAGGAGTCTTAGGGCCAACCACATTGCTGAGGATTTCTGAGGACCAGCCAGAGCTGCAGAAGACTAAGGAAGCAAGACTGTGGTGCCTGTATTTTGTCTGTCTGTGTTTTTTTTAAACCTTTACTTCCCAAGGGCAGAGACTGTGAAAGATTTAAGCTGGACTGGATAGTGTGAGCTTCATTGTGGGACAGGAAATGCATGGAGAGCTGGACAAGGAGCTGGGAGCTGTCTGCCTTTGAACCCAGGTGACAGTTTGGTGAATCCAGGTAGGATCTGGGACCATGAAAGGGGATCCAGGGAAGCTGAGAGCCTACCCCAAGTCAAGCTGAAAGAAGACTTTACTGGGATACTGCATACTAACTGAAAAGATAGTGATTTACTTGTGATTGAGGAGAGGATGGCCTGTATGTTTTCTGATTATTGAATAGCAAATGATGACTAAATAGTGGCTGATTAATAACTTAGTGTGCCCCATCAGTGGAGAACTTCGACTATTGTATTTTGTGACCTTTAAGGAGGCAAGCTTCCTTAAGGATGACTGAATGATTGAGTTTATTGAACGATTGAGTTACTAAGTGATTGACTATATGATTGCACTTTGTTCAAAACTATGTGACCACTGCGGTGAAAACTATGTGGACATTTAAGTGATAAGTTGTTGTGAATGTTGTACCTTGATTTTCTGTGAATGTTTTGCTCTAATTTGTTATTGAATAGAGTGTTCACTATACTATGTAATTAGAATCTTGAAAACTGTTCATACCACTCATCCTTCTGGAAAGCTGATCATGCATGGCTTTACAAACATATAATATTGTTATAATATAACATAACATAACATAATATAATATGATATAATATACCATAATACAATAAAATATAACATGACATAACATAGTTCTCAAGCCATATCTGTACATAATTTAAGAATTGAATAGTATTCTAGAATTTGTAGTTAGGATATGCAAACCTTCTATTTCAGCTCTGAGGGGAAGGACATTGCAAATATGGCAGTTTTAAAAAGAGAAAGCAAACTGGAGTAATGTCCCAGAATTCTTATAAGGATAGACACTATCTACAAGAAACAGACTGAGAGGAAGGAAAAGAAGTTTTAATAGTTGAACAGAGGTTAAAATAATGAGTAATTTAGTTCCCCAGGCCTATGCAAAACTTAATGAGTCAATCTAGAAAGGATTGTGGCATTGGGAGAACCACTAAAAAGAATAACTGAAAGGAAGTTATCAGTTGAGATTGAGAATGTAGAATTCAGTCATAAGGTCCTATAAGCATCTTAACAGATGATACATACTAAAGTGATCACCTCTACAAGAACTGAGGGATAACTCCAGACAAGGTCTGCTTGAATTCTCCTCCCTGTGCCCAGTGATAGGCACTATAATATACTTTGCTCACTTCTCTTATTTCAACATTTCCTGTATTCTGATTTTGCCTCACATATGGGGGAGTAACAGATAAGCTTAAGAAATGTAAGATTTTAAATTAGGGGAAAAAATAAAATCCATCTGAATGTTAGGAATTTTCCCAAGTGAGAGCAATATTGCTTAGTTGTTTCTCAGTTGTGTCTGACCCTCTTTGGGTTTTTTTCTTGGCAAAGATACTGAAGGGGTTTACCATTTCATTCTTTAGCTCATTTTACAGATGAGAAAACTGAGGCAGTGGTAAATAACTTGCCCAGCATAACACAACTACTAAGTGTCTGAGGCTGGATTTGGACTCATGAAGATGAGTTTTCCTCATTTCAAGCAGAGTGTTCTACTGACTATACCATCTAGCTACCCAGAATGGGATCATAAGAGATTCTAATTATATTAATAACTCTTCATAGTTGTACTAAGCATCATTTTTTTCCTGTGGGTGTTATTTTAACCAGAAATTATTTCAAATTTTGACTTTATAAACTTAACTTCTTAAGTCTTACTAGGATGAACTGGTTTGAGAAATTGAATCAAACATCCTCCCCTCTGCTTTTTTGTCTGTGATTTCAAATTACAAGTTGAATTGAGTTTTTACTTTTCAACCAGTAATTTGGCATCATGTGACACTGACTGAATGTCTTGGTAATCCCCACCTTGGTGTTTCCTTTTCTTTTATAAGTTTTACTTTTTTTTTTTTCCTTCTGACTTTGTTTTCATAAAATGCTGCTATAGTCTGTGTTTTAAAAATGTCTTAGTAAATCATTCCAAGTCTCCTGACATTTTTTGTCATGAATTCTTATCCATAGGCAAGGTAAATTAATATTTAAGATTAATATTTTCTCCATATGCAAGGTAAGACTACCCTAGAGGGCAAGCATTTACCAGGAATAGACCATGAGATCACTAGTATATTTACAATTTCTCAGTCAGTACACAGCATCCAGGTAATGTCTTCTTTCATCTTGACTCAGGGTGATTTCTCAGATTCCCTGGATTTCCTTCCATGGTCGCAGATCCTACCTGGATTCACCAAACTGTCAGCTGGGTTCAAAGGCAGACAACTCCCAGGTCCTTGTCCATCTCTCTGTGCAGTTCCTGTTCACATTGGAGCTCACGGTGTCAAGTCCATCTCAAATCCTTCACAGAATGTGTTCCTGGGAAGACAAGGCTTAACAAAGGCACAAACAAGTTCATGCAAAGTACCAGCATCACAGTCATGTTTCCTCAGTCCCCTGTAAGCTCCAGGTGCCCCTCAGAAATCCTCAGCCACTCCTCAGCAGTTCTGACTGGCTCTCAGAGATCCTCAGCAGTTCTGGCTGGTGCCTGGACTCAGCAGAAGTTTCAGCTGGTTCCTAGCATCAAAATCACTCCATCCATACTTTCAAAATCAAAATCATTCTCTCCAGTGGAAGGGCTCAGCTTCCTTGGCTTCTCTTCATTCTCTCCATCAGCAGCAGCTTCTGCTTCCATGGAGCTTGCTCCATGAAGATCTGTCTCTCCCTCTATAAATGACTTCACCCAGGTTCCCTAAATCAAAATCATTCTCTCCAGCCTATGTCCTTCCTCTTCAGCCTCCTTTGCAGCAACTACTTCTGCCTCCATGAAGGTTACTCCAAGATGATCTGTCTCTCCCTCTCTTGGGATTTTCATTATGTACAGTTTTGCCCCTCCCTGTTCAGCCCCTTCCTTTTCCATCAGCAACAAGGAGTCACACCTGTTTCTTTAACAGAGGCTTAATTTCTACTAGGTGCTGAGTTCCACTCAGCTTAGCAACACAAAAGGAACTTCAGATTTCGTTACTATTACATACACAAATTTAACTAAATCTTCATTTATTGATAAAGGTCCAAGACAGTAAACATAATGTCTAGAGAGCTGGTTATGGAGTCATGAATATCAGTGTTTTAACCTTATTTCTGATTTATACTAGCTGAGTGATCTTGGCTAAGACACTTAATCATGATTCTTTCAAAATTCAAGGCAGTTCCTGATAATATTTTTAGACAGAATTTTCTCATCAGAAGTTCTTATGCTAGTGAAATCCAAGGTTTGGTTGTTCCTCTTGCTCAGTACACCACTTAATTTAATAATTTGCTTATTTAGGTATGTAATTATATGTGAATAAGTTGTCTTCTAGAGTACAATATAAATTCCTTCAGGGCAGGCACTTTACCATTTTTATCTTTGTATCCATGTGCTTAGTACAGCGGTTCTCAACCTGTGGGTTATGTTCAATTTAAATACTTCCTGCATATCAGATATTTACATTATGATTCATAACAGCAGCAAAATTACAGTTATAAAGTAGCAACAAAAATAATTTCATGGTTGGGGATCACCACAATGTGAGGAACTGTATTAGAGGATCACGGCATCAGGAAGGTTGAGAACCACTGACTTAGTACAATGCATGGTAAGTAGTAAGACATTAATAATAAATTGATTTATGTTTTCAATGAAATCTATCTATTGGGAAAAAAAGGAAAAAATGAGTTTTATTACAGCATAAGTTATTCTTTCTAGTTCAAACTTTATATTACATCATGATTCCTCCTCCAAGGCAATATCTTTCAACATGAGTTAATTAATGAATAAAAAGATATATCTTTAAAAATTACTAGAAATGATGAAGAGATGGACTTCAGAAAAACCCGGAAAGACTTACATGAACTAATGTTGAGTGAAGTGAGCAGAACTGGGAGAACTCTACATATAGTAACAACCCACAGGCTGTAATGACTAACTTTGATAGATTTAGCCCTTCTCAGCAATTCAAGGACCTAAAACAATTCCAAAGGACTCATGATGAAAAATGCCACCCACTTCCAGAGAAAGAACTATGGAGTCTGAATGCAGATTATTTTCTTCCTTTGTTTTGTTTTTTGTTTTGTCTGTTTTTTCTCATAGTTCCTCCCATTCATTCTAATTCTTCTATACAACACGACTAATATGAAAATATGTTTAACAAAAATGTGTATGTAGAGCCTATATCAGATTTCATGCAGTCTTGGGAAGGAGGGAGGAGAGGAAGACGGAGAAAATTTAAAATTTATGGAAGTGAATATTGAAAACTAGAAATAAGTAATTTAACATAAAAAACAAATGGTGAAAACTTAAATAAATAAATAAAATTAAAACAATTCCTTAGTCAATATAAAATTAATTTTCCATATGTCAAGATACTTAGACACTCCTCTTAGTTCCCCACTTCCTCTTGGTCACTGGACCTTACTTCTTAAAAGCCCAATATTGGAAGTTGCCTTATTCATCTTATTTCTTTTTATTTATTTCCACCCTAACAGTATGAAAAATCTTTCCATTTGATCATTTTTCATATAATTATGATTTCTTAAAATGTCATGTATGTTATACTAATATAATTTATTTTTTCAAAGACTTTCTTAATTTCTGTCCCTGAAGAATGGGCCCTGCTTAAAATGATCCACACTACATATTTATAGATATATTTCATTGGAAAGTATCTTGTATTCAAAGAGATTATTTGTAGACTACTCAGATATTAGTTTATTAAATTAAAGAAAAAGGTTCATTAAACTCTTCCTCCAAGAAATCAATAGCCCATCACTGATTTTCTCATATTTAGACTCATAGTCCAATATTGCCATTGCTCAAAACTATAGCATGTATTGCTCAGTGTTCTTCAACAGATACAATTGCTGTCAAAAAAATAAAACTACTGAATCTCCTAAAAAAAAAACAGTGTGTGTATGGGCATGTATGTGTGTGTGTGTGTGTGTGTGTATGTTTACAATTGTATGGTAGCTGACCATGTCAAGCATGAACTAATTCAAATGGTGAAAATATCATATTTTTGTGCTTTGTTGATCTTCTCTCCCTCCATAATTGTTTAAAAATGGAAGTAATATGAAAATATTGACTTAGTAACCATTCATTCTCAAGGAATATAATAGAATGCACAATCAAGAGAGACTACAAACAGTTAATAACTCTTAGTTTTTGTATCAAGTTAGTTCATTGTCTGTTGTTCATCTTTCTTTCTCAAGGAGGTCCAATGACATCAGGAGGGTGATTGTTTTCACTTGCCAGTGAATTGTGATATGAGTTAAATAGAAGAAGAGAGTTTATTAAGCAATTAGGGGACTTATATTGATATTAAAATTGCTATCTTCTTCCAGTTACAAATTAAGTTTTGCTTTGATCATATAATGATATTTTTAAATTGTTTCTTATAAGATCCCCTTAGATAAAGCTCCTTGAGATCAGAGACTGTTTTTGCCTTTTCTGTATCCCCAGTATTTAGCACAATCTCTGACACACAGTAGGTGCATAATAAGTGTTTATTGATTGATCAGTTTAGACTCCTACTGACAAAAAAGACTGAGACTCTTAGTTAAAGAATTAATCTCCCTTTGTTCATATGTTCACATGTTCTGTTTTTAAAACACAAGCCTATGCAAATAAAATTTCAGGATAATATCCATTGTAAGAAATCCAGAGGAAACAATGAATCATTGAGTTATTTCTGTCACATTGTTTAGGTTTATTAGAAGTGGGAGTATGTTGGGATATAGTAGGAGGTCAATTACAAAAGGTATGCAAAGTCCATTGAGTCAAACACCCATATTCTATAAATGAGGAACATGAGAATGAGAGAGCTTATATGATTTCCCCAAGGTCAAAATTTAGTAAATGTATGAGAAGTGGAGTTGATCTCTGGTCTTCCTGACTCTAAAAGCTGCACTCTCACTACTATTCCAACTCAATGCCTAAGTCATCCAAGATTTTCTTAGTAGGTGGATTTTAGCTGTATTCAAGAAAGCATTAGTGCAATTTCTTAAGCTTTTAGCCTAACTGTCTTCAGGAATAATAATGTTGTTTAACTAGAAATGATCTCTTGGTGCCACTACTTTCACATACATAATACTAACCTGGTGAAATTGTTTTGTTGTCACGCGGCATTTCTTACATTCTACCCACCAACCTAATTTGACACCATCACTCCTCAGATTGTCATTGAAAGAAACGATTGGGACATTTAACATGTGACTGTGTAATTTTTGGTGAATGACTCTAAATGAAATCTAAACTGGGGGAAATTGTTTTGATTTCTGTTTCTATAAACTCCAAAAAGGGGCCGTAAGGAGTGTCAGATGAATTTAGGACAAGTTTGTATGCAACAAGAGGATATAAATCAAGAATTTATGTTTCCAGGTGAAAAACATAAGAAACCTAGTGGTTCAGGATGAATTTTGCTTCAAGTTTAAGGTTCATTGGAAGTCTAAAATGAAACTTGGAAAGTGCAGGGGATATAGACTCATATGCCAAAGAAAGGGAAAGTATCATAAAAGTTCTATGCGACTCAAAGTCTCATCTGACTATGTCTAATTAGAGATGTCAATATCTGCAAAACCATAGAATTTGACGTGTACATGTTTAGCTTTAGTGTCAACATTGTTAACAAATAAGCTATTAATAGTTTGGAATTCCCAGTTTCCCTCAATTAAAATAAACCTGGATGTAGTTTTGTCTTACTGTTTGCCCAGACTGAAATACTAGCTCTCAAATAAGCTTAGTTCCCATTCCAATATACTGTCCGGGTATTCTGAACAGGAAATCAAGTCATGTCTGCAAGTATATCCCTCACCAAGTACGTAATTCATTAAGGTATTAGGGCTCTGGTTTCTTAGAGTGCGTTTTTTCTCTTGCCATGGAATTTTTAATATGTAAACCAGAGTTGGAAAGTGTCTGTGTTGCACTTAAAAAGACCCTAAATTGAAGACTTTTGCAGGTGCATATTGGCATATGGGTGGTATCTTGAATGTGTACTAGCTCATATTTCAGGACCAATTAGGAGATGGGTATGAAGCTCGCAATTTTGTCGTGTTTAAACATATCATTGCCAGCAAGTATAGTTCCCATAAGTATTTTTATAAATAGAATGACAGTACATCATATTTCATTGCTGGATAGCCCAAGAACTACAGCATAGTTACTGGAAAAAAAAAAAAAAAGCCTTTCACTGTCTAACATATTTTCCCCCTTTCTTCTTATTTTAAAATGTGGAAATAAACAATAATAAATAAATCCTTCTGTTTCTAATTTATTATATTACAGTTAATTACCTTGATTTTCTGTTTCTTGGATATGGAAGAAAACTTACTTGGGCTGGCAGTGGGTAAAACCTGATTCCCTGTTATGCCCAGTTCTGGATTTTTGTAGTCCTTTGAACAGTTCTGCCACACCTGGACACTGGGCCTATGTGATCCTCATTCTCACACTGTTAAGGAGAAGACTAAACATATTGTAGGTTTAGGTATGAACCTGAATTGTACATTTATTTTCTAGACTACATAACAGGTTGAGAATTGATATAATCTTTTGGACGAACCACAAGAACGGGAACAAAGATGGCTAAAGAATCTGCAGTATTTAGAGAAACAGCTCATTCTGTTACTGAAGCTTGGCAGAGACTGGTTGACCGAGTTGGCAGAGAAGGTTTAATAACTGCTTAAGTGTCTCCTCCAGTAAAAAACAGTCTTCTGTTCAGAACAGATAAATTAGATGTTGTTGCTGAAGTTCTCTGATACAGTGCAAGAGATACAGAATACCAAGACAGTATTGAAGGAAGACTCCACACAAGGGTACAGCAGCATTCCTTATTTATAATTAGAAAGAGGAGTAGTAGAAGGGAAGATGCACTCTTCAACCACCTATCACAAATCTCAAAATGTCCTCCCATATAGGGTTCAAGTACTAAAGTTACCTTGAGAAGAGGATTTTTTAACCTAATAGCCATGTACTTATTTTGTTGTATTTTAATATACGTATTTCAATATAACTAATTACTTTTGTAATCCTATCTATGAATTTTATTTTATGCATTTGTAAACATTATTAGAAACAATGGAGTACATAGGCCTCTCTAGTCTGCCAAAGGGTTCTATGACATCAAAAAGACTAAGTACCTCTATTTTGTCAATAGATCTCATTAATGCAAGCATTTTTAGAAATATTCTTCCAAACATTCTAGAACAATTTAGAACTACGCCCAAAGGGCTATAAAACTGTGTGTACCCTGTGACCCATCAAGACTATTGCTAGTTTTATATCTCAAAGTAATTAAAGGAAAAGGACCTATACATACAAAAAAACATTAGGTCTTTTTGTGGTGACAATCAAAAGGATACTCATTGATAGGTACAAGTTTTAGCATATGATTGTGATGGAGTACTATTGTGGTAGAAGAATATATGAACTGATGAAAAGTGATAGAAGAAAAATGAGGAAACAGTTGTGTGCAGTAACAGCAATGTTATAATGATGATCTACTATGAAAAACTTGCCTACTATGATCAATACAATGATCCAAGACAATTACAAAGGACCCATGATGAAAAAAATATGATCCACTTCCAGAGAGACAATTGATAAACTCCAAGTGCTAACTGAAATATAATTTTCTCACTTCACTTTCCTTTAAAAAAATTATGGCTAATATGAAAATATGCTTTTCATGATTCTACATGTACAACTGATAAAATATTGATTGCCTTCTAGTAGTTGGATAAGAGGGAGGGGGAGAGAGAGAGGGGGGAGGATTTGGAAATCAAAATTAAAAAGAAAAGAATGATTGAAATAAGTAAATAATAAATTTTTCTTTGAAAAATAAACATTCTTTAGTCAACAGCCAACAGAACCTTAGTAATAATTAACTTGCTAGTTATTTGTCAGTGTGAGTAATGAGAGCAAGTTTTCAAAGGATGAAATCATATATAGACATAAGCATTCCTGAAAATAGGGCTGATCTTTAATCTTGAATCCCTTTGTATGCTTAGAAAGTGGAATAAGACCCTGTTTGAAGAAAAGTTCTGGGGGGAAAAAAAGGCCTAATAAGTATAGGTAGATTGAATCATGACACAGAGGATATATCTCTGTTCCAAAAGTGCAGAGATCTAGATCCTATTTCTAATTTTCTCTCTAAACCTGTGTGTATTTAAGCACATTGTTTAACCTTGAAAAGACTAAATTTCCACTTCCAGGAAGTGATGGAACTAGATTCTTTCTATGGAATAAGGTAGCCAAGAAGTAGCCTGGTTATAGTAAACTTAAATGGGGATTTAATTTAAAGGATTCGAGTAAAACACCACCATTATATAAGTCCATATCTGTAAAACAATAAGAGTGGACTATATATCTCAAAATTTCCTTCCAGCTCTAAACATATGGTACCATGAATAAATGTATTCTAAGATTTCCACAAACAGCATCTACATTTCTATACAGGACACTGTTGAAGATGGAAGGGTAAATTTGTAGAAAAGATGAATTTTCTATCACTTCAACTTTTACCTAGGCCTACCACTGAGAGAAGAGAAATCTGTTTTGTATCAACATGTAGAATTCTTTAGTTTTCCTTCTTGTTAAGGTTCTCCAGCTTTATCCTTGATAAATAAAGTGGAAAGTACCTGCTTCAGTATGCTTAGTGGAATTTGTAATATTTTTCCTTAGCTTCCATATACTTTCAGGTCAAATTTAAATGTATGTGGTAGCTATTTATTAGAGGAAAGAATATTTCTTTATTCAGTCACAGAGAAGTGGGAAATATCCATAATGTTATCTTTGTTTCTTTAAATATCAATGTGGCCCTGACCTACCTTTTGAGAACCACTGGAAATCACTCTTCTAATCACAGTCTTTGATCCAATCAAATTGACCTTATTTTTGTTTCTCTTAGAGGACATTCCATCCCTTATCTCCATACTTTTGCACTGGATATCCCACATGACTGGAATGTAAATTCCCCCCACCCCCTTAACTCCTATCATAGGCTTTCTCTTCTTATCTTTTAAGAAGCAGTTCAGACACTACATTACCTACATAAAAACATTCTTGGTTTCCTCCACTTAATCCTGACTACTAGTGCCCCCTCTCAAGCCAACTTATAATCAACTACTTAGCATACCTTTATGTTGATGCAATTCATCTTTGTACAGAGAATGTTTATATGTTTACTTGTTGTCTTCCCATTAGATTGTAAGTTCTAATTAGTAGAGATTACTTTAGTCATTGTGCCAAGCACAATGTTTTTCACATACTATTTTTAAACAAATACTTGTAGAAGATTGATTGATAAGATTTAAGGAATTTCCATTTCTACACAGAGCTCCAATTTCTCTATTTCAAAAAGGAGTAGATGATAAAGATCTAAGAAACATACAGGAAACTGGTGATATATAATCTTCATTACTTAAAGAATACTGTATTAAAGATTTTTCAGACTTCATCTGACAAAGACAAACATTCGTAATAGATCATAGAATTACACTTCATTACAACTGAAAGGGAACTTAGTTATTGAGTAGTAAAGCTTGTCATATTAAAAATGATTATATATATATATATATATATATACACACACACACACACATTATATATATATATCTATATATGAACACACATAATCTATATTTATATATACACAGATCATGTGTATATATACATACATACACATATACCTGTACATCTGTGTATGTGTATACATACATGTAAATGTGTGTATGTATGTATGTATGTATGTGTATATGTGTGTGTGTATCTATCTTCTTGAAGTGACCTGCCCAAGGGGTGCAAAAGGAATCAGCGTCAGAGTAGTGTGGGCTAAAGTTTAGGTCTCTTAAAATATATTCAACATTTTTCCCCTCCAAAACACTAAATCATTTCTTCTATTTCACGGTGTACATGGTATTCTAAGTTAACATTCAATTAGGTATCATAGCAATATTTTATAGCCTGATGACCTCCTTTTGAAAACTCTGCTACATTTTGAGGAGTAATTCTGAAGACTTGATATTTCTAAAGTATATTAAGAGTATAACACTTAAAAACTCCCTACTTAATCATCACTTAACAAAGACTTAACAGACACATGAAGATAAGATGGTAAGATAAACTGACCAGATATAGTACAGAAGACCCTTTTTCCATGATGAAACATCCTCTTTTCCCCTTTGTCCTTTTTATGTAGGCTGTCTTAGTGGAAAAGTTGCCAGATAGCAGAGGAATACTTCTTCACCACTATCAACAAAATGATGCCATTAGCTGAGCAACCCTAATGGCTTAGTAAATGCTAATAAGAGGAAAATTCTTAAATGAAAAGAAAATTGTGACAAAGCATTGCATTTTATGCAAAAAAGACAATATATAGAAGTCCAAAACCTGGGGAAAAAAAGGATGAGAAAATAAAAGGGGCAGTGAGTAAAGCAAATGCAGAATGACTTGACTTGACATTGTGAACCAAAATAAAAAGGCTACTGATGTTTCAAAGTTTATGTCAGAAAATCTGGAAAGATAAATGATTTATATATTTTGATTTTGGAATTCTTTGTGTGATGGAAAAGAGTGAAGTGAATTGTGCTGTAACAAGTCATGATGCTAAAACATATGTTGAAAAGATCAGGGACACTCATACTCAGGTTGATCATTCTGCCTTTCGTTTATAGCTGAAAATATTTTAATTCTGGTTCATGCATGTCTCATGCTTTAATACCCTATTTTAAAAAATATTTTATGGCTAATTGATAGAAATGATAAATAGTACTTAAATCTTTGCGTAGTAAAAAATACATTTATGAATTGTTACATAGCTGGAAGAAAGAAAAAGATGATATAAAAGTAAATTTCTGAGTTTCTCTATAATTCTAAATCATATGTCCCTAATATATAATCTTATCTTGATAGGCAGTTTCTCCTACAAGGCAGATTGTAAGCTATCCAAACATTCTTAATGAATGAACTCTTCTTCTCAGTCTCCCCTCAACCTTCAAAGAGAAGCTCTATACTAAACATTGTGTGATTTTCTCTAGAATATACATATATACATACAAACACACACACATACACACACATACACACACCACACACACACACACACACACACACACACACACATATGGACCATACAGGTTGTCCTTTGGTTATCCCTCTTACTTTATATACAACTATTGCACATATTTTTCCAATCATACTATACAATGATATTCTATTATGCACAGTATTTTTTTTTTATTAGAGTATATATTTAACCTACTAATTCACAGTACAGTTTTTGATTGTCCTTTAAGGGACCTGAGGAGACTAAATGATCCAGCAGATACAGGGTTAACACCTGGAGTAAATAAGAATGGAGTTCAATATAACCTCTTATTAGCTGTGTAAGCAAAGGAAAACACTTAATCCTCAAGTGCCTACAGTCAGAAAGACATAAGTTCAACAACCTGTCAAGAAGAAACAATTTGAATGCTGTGGAAACACAATCAGAAAAACCCAGGATCTAGCAGCTTCTACATTAAGGGATTGAAGGGCCTGGAATATGATATTCCAGAGATCAAGGGAGCTAGGATTAAAGCCAAGAATCACTTACCCAGCAAAATTGAGTATAACGTTCCAGGGGAAAATATGGTCATTCAATGAGGTGGA
>CM053589.1:64885394-64897100 GCA_028646515.1 Pseudochirops corinnae | reverse complement strand
ATATATATATGTATATATATATATATATGAATTTTGTTATTAACTACATGCAACTGGGAATTAAGACATACAGGCACTGTCGTAGAGATATACATCTTGCCTACTGAAAAATCAGAGGGGCAATGGTGGAGGACATAGGAGAAAGCAGATTGGGGGAGGGGTTATACAATGGGATGGCTGTTTTGAGATGGTGGGTGGGAGAAAATGGGGAGAAAATTTTTAAATCAAAATCTCGTGGAAATGAATGATGTAAACAAGAAAATAAATAAATGAATTTAAAAAAAGAAAAAAGAATTAAAAAATAAATACTCACATGGAAGATGAATGAATATGTTATGGTCATCTGTGTAGGAGCTGAACTGTATATAGAATAAAGCTATGCAGGATTCTGAAAATATTTAATTTTATGGTTATTTGCAAGATTCAGTATGGAACCTCAATAAAATGTTTGTCATCCAGCTAATGTGCTCCTAACCTGCCTTTAGGAACACATAATATTCAGAATAGTGAAGTGATTGTCTCACTATAACTGTTATGATTTGATTGAATAAGGAATGCAGTATTTTGTTTTAACTACCAGATTTCTAAAAGGACATTGACAAACTGGAGAATTTCCAGAAGAGTTTGATAAGGATGATTAGGACACTGGAAAACATGCAATATGAGTATTGATTTCAAGTAATAGGGATGAAAGAAGAGATAAAAAAAAATGAGCCTCTTCATAGCTATGATCATACGCAGTTGTTATAACCTCCAGGAAAAAGTTCCATCCAGATAAGTTTGGGTGACAACAAGGCACTCCCTGGTCTCTTACTGTGTTTACATCCAAGATAAAACCTCCAATCCTTCCCCTTATACATAGCTACATACATCATTGTAAAAATTGTATAAATAAATGCTTTTGTGCATCAGTTAGCCAGTCTTAGCCAGAATACACCAGACAGCTTGGTTACTGAGCCTGACTCACTAGCAGAATTGGGGGTGTCCACATAATTCTCAGAGTCACGACCCAGCTTTGGGGACCTTCTTATACTCTTGTAAACATGGAAAGCTCCAGGCCAACAGCTCCCAGTTGTCTTGCCTAACACCATTCCTGATCCTAGATGAATATACTTTCATTTACAATAAACATCTTGTCTTCTGCATCAAAAAGGGTACCTCAATTACATAATTAACTGGAAATAACATATTTAGTGAGAATCAGTTGAGATACATACATACATACATATATATATATATATATATATATATATATGTAAAAATCTTTTACACACACTAACCTTTTATTTCTTTTCAATTTTTTTCCACCATGTGATGATTATAGTTGGAACATATGATGTATTTAAAAATTAATATGCTGCAAAACAAATTAAAGCAACAATAATATTTTAAAGGTATAAAATGGTGAGAATGTAAGGGAGAGGGAAGAAGCATGGGCCTGATCAATGTTAATGGTAAAGACTATTATACTTATCATAGATGACATAATCAGTGTCATCATTTATGAAGATCTTTTGTTGAATAAAGTAGTTCCTATTATTTTTTAACTTGGTCTTAAGTGCATACTAGAAGCAGTGCACTGACGGTTCAGGGAAGCATATTTCAGTTTGATGTAAGGATACACTTTCTAAAATGTAGTGGAATGGAATAGAATGCCTTTGGAGGTAGGAAAATGATTTTCCCCAAAGCCATGGGATCTTAGTGTGTGTGTGTGTGTGTGTGTGTGTGTGTGTGTGTGTGTGTGTTTAGACTGATTAACAGACTGATGCAGCGTATGGAAACATATTCAGAATAAAATCTTTTTGAATGTTTAAAAAATACATCATATTATAAAGGAAACCAACTACATTGGGGGAAAAAGAAAAGCAATTTTGCTTTTTCCAGTTTCTGGATGCTTTGAATTATCTTCATACACAGTTTGTGGAGGAAGGAGCCCTGAGTAGAAACCATCAAACAAAAACTATATAATTACTTGTTGCAATTATTTTGAACTGTGTATCAGTCTAAATGGTTTCTGAGGTCTTTTTCTACTTTGATAACTCTAGATGAATGAAGACATTTATACATAAGTGCAAGAATGAATAAATGAATTAATGAATGGATTTCTTCAGTTAAGAACCTGATTTTGTTTTATTCCAAAGACTTTCAAAGTAAGTCCAGGAATGAACAGCAAAAGGATGTTTTTATCCAGCAATAGGTCAAGGTCAAAAGAATTTAAAATTGGTTGATGAGTTGATTTAACAAATGCACAAAGTAGACTAGAAACTTCTGAGTTTGTCTTATAGCTATATAATCATATTATATATTATACACACATATATTACATCAACATTATAGTAATAAAATTCTTCAAAACTAGAACAGAAGGTATCCCAGAACTTTTAATTGCTGCACAGCCATCTAGTGCAGGAAATCAACAACAATGACCATTGATCAAATGCAAACATGTGTTAATTTATAACAATAAACATTGGTCCCTAGGACTGATTTGGAATAAATTAAATTTTTTAAACAAGGTTTTATTTTTTTGGAAACTGAGAAAAAAAGTTTGATTTCACTGATATCATGAGGTATGTAATCATCACTCTCTTTTCACTTGATATCATTTAATTTTATTTTTACCTCAATTCTCTTTCTTCCTGTCCCTTTTTCTACCACTTCTGTTGGAGAATGCTAAAATATTCATAAGATATTAAGAACGTATTCACCTTTAAAAATATAATCTATATTCATGAAATAAATACCTTCTCCTTGGATGTTCAAAATTAGTTAATGACATAGGGTCAGGATTGTTTTTCAGCATTCAATAAATAATGCCTCATCAAATATTTAAAACCATGTTCTAAACATTAAAAATGATTATGAGGTAAGTAGAACCAAGAAGCCAGAGAAAAGCCAGAAAGTTGCCTGAGCTCCCAGTACCGCCAAGAAGCCATGTTAGTTCAAGACTCTAAAAAAATTCCAGAACAGCAGAATCTACAAAAAGATGGAGTGAAACAATTTTCTAGCCAAGATAACTTAGAAATACTTCAGGAAAGGTCTGTCTCACTTAAGTAAAAAGAGGAGCATAGTGCAGCACAGGTAATATCTGGACAATGCAGTGCAAAGCTCTTAGCCACAGCACAGATGAAAAACTAAGGCCTCATGGTTCTTGCTCAGCAGGCCAGTAGAACAGCAGGCCAATTGTGAAGCCTCCAACCCCAGCAAAGCAGGCATACTGCCAGTCCTGGAATGTAGGGCACCATAGGCATGACTACGCCACACTACTTGAGCAAAGTGGAGGAGTCACCATCTTTTATCAAGGTGTTGTTTCCTTCCATATCTTTTTTAATTAGATCTATTTTGCCTTTCCTTTGTCTGAGATCATGATTGCTACCCCTTCTTTTTTTTTATATCAACTGAAGCACAATTTGAGTTTTAGTCTTTTACCTTTACTCTGGATCTGTGTGTATTTCTCTGCTTCAGTTGTGTTTCTTGTAAGTAACATATTATAAGATTACGGATTTTTATCCATTCTGATATCCACTTCCATTTTATGGGAGAGTTAATCCTATTCATATTCAGAGTTATGATTACTGACTGTGTCTTCCCATTTTATTTCCCTCCCCTTGTTTATGCTTTTCTCTCTCCTTTCTTCCTTTCCCTCCTCATTTATTGTTGGTTTCTGACCACCTTCTTCCTCAGTCTACCCTCCCTTCTATCATTCTCCCCTGCCTTTTCTTTCCCCTTACCCCTATTATTTCTTCTCTTCCTTCTATTGATCTACCTTTTTTTCTTTCTCCTTTCCCTCCTTCTTCCTACTGAGTAAGATAGATTTTTATACCCAAGTGGGTATGTATGTTATCCCTTCTTTGAGATAAATCCAAAGAGATAAGTTTCAAACAATGCTCCTTTCTTTCCCTTCTTTCTCTCTACTGTAATTGGTCTTTGCATGATTCATGTTATGTAATTTACCTTTTTCTGCCTCCTCCTTTCCTCTTATTCTAGTACAATCCATTTTCACCCCTAAATTAATTATTTTATGATTACATCAAATTCAGCTTATGCCTGCACCCTCTGTCTATGTATACCTCTTCTAAATGCTGTTATAAAGAAATGGTTTTCAAGAGTTACAAGTATCATCTTCCCATGTAGGAATGTAAAACAGTTTAACCTTATTGAATAACATCATTTTTCTCCCTTTCCCATTTACCCTTTTCTGCGTCTTCCTTTTCTCTTCTCCCAGTACAATCCTTTTTATGACCCTTAATTATTTTTATTACAAAGCCAACTTATTCCCACATCCTCTATATATGTAAAGCACTCCTAAATGTTGTAAAAAGTGGGGCAGAGCCTAGATGATGGTGTAAAGACAGGAACTTGCTTGAACTCTCACTCGAACCACCTCCAATATTTGTAAAAAATGACTCCAAATAAATTTTAGAGCTACAGAACCCACAAAGTGACAGAGGGAAATAAATCTTCTGATGGGAGTTCAGCATGCAGACAGGAAGGGTCCATCTCTCTAGCTGGGAGAGGAGTGCAGTCTCCTGTGGACCACAACTGTTATAGAACAGTGGAGGCACAGTCTGGTCAGAGGAAACTTCAGAGGACAGAATCACTGGCAGCTGGGATGATTTCCAGACTTCTACACCCATAAACACCAAAGATAAAGTAAAAAGTCAGTGGGGAAATCTGTTGGAACTGGGTGGGAGAAGAGTACAGTTTCAGTTCCTGTCCCCAGGATGGCAGAGGATGATGGTGGCTGCAGCTGCTGTCATGGTGGTTACCTCCTTAGATACAGGTTCACAGATCAGGGGGTGACCACAAGACTGTCCAGAGAGTAATCACATGACTGTCTTTGCTAGCACTCAGGAAGGACTCTCCTGCATTACCCTACTTGGATCTGGGTTTCAGTCTTGGATGGCAGTGGTGGGGTGAGGAACACTGGTGTGGCAGAGCTCATTGAGGCTGTGAAGATGCAGTCTTCCTCACAGTTCTTAGGAAGGTGCTTATAAGAAGCTTTGACAATAACTGTGCAAAACCCAAGAAATTTGGGACCTAGCACGCTCCACTCAGGAAGCAGAGTTCAGTCATGACAAAGAGCTCAAAAGTCAAGTAATTGGCTGGCAAGATGAACAAATGCAGAAAGTGAAATCAAACTATAGAACTGTTTTAATTCTATAGGATTAGAAATGTCTCAAGAAGACACCAAAAAATATTCAAGAAAATAATACCTTAAAAACAGACTAACCCAAATGGCAAAAGAGGTCCAAAAAGCCATGAGGAGTACATCTTAAATGTTGTAAAAAACAAATTGCAGTACTCAACAGTTATACATATCATCTTCCCATTGATTGATGTAAAAAGTTTGTCCTTATTGAATAATATGAGGGGTTTTTTTGTTTAATTTTTTTTTCCCTTCACTAGTTAACTTTTTTATGCTTCTCTTGAGTCTTGTATTTGAAAATGAAATTTTCTTTTCCACTCTGGTGTTTTCATAAAGAATGATTGAAAATCCCCTATTTCCTTTAATTTACATTTTTCCCCTGAAAAATTACACTCAGTTTTAGAGGACAATTGATTCTTGGTTGCAATCCAAGCACCTTTGCCTTCTGGAATATCACTCCAGTTTCTGCAATAAGAACTTACTCTTTGACAAAAACTGCTTGGAAAAGCAGAAAATAGAATGTCAGAAACTAGGCATAGAGCAACATCTCACACTATATAAAAAAATAATATAAAAAAGGGTACGTGATCTACACATAAACAGTGATACCATAAGCAAATTTGGAGAGCAAAGGATATTTTACTTGTCACATCTGTAGAGAATTGAAGAATTTACAACAAAAGAGCTAGAGAATATTATGAAACGTAAAATGGATAAGATTGATTACAGTACATTTCAAAGGTCTACTCAATCAAAATCAACACAACTGAGGTAAGAAGGAAAGTAGAAAACTGAGGTAAAATTTCTACAGACAGTGTTTCTGATAAAGGCCCAATTTCTCTCTCTTTTTTTAAAAATGTTTTGTTTATTTGCTTGTAGTTTAAAAAATTCAGTTCCACAATCCCTTGAGTTTCAAATTTTCTCTCCTCTTTCTCTCCCTCCACCCCACAATGGCAGCATGCAACCAAGTATAGGATCTGCAAATACTTTCCCATTGGACATTAGCCTGGTAGTATTGAAGAGTTGTAACCAATGGAGTGAACAATAGGAAAAAAGAAAGAGAAGCCAATATGAAAAAAAAACAATAGCATATAGATTGCTTCAGTCTCCATTTAAACTTTAATCTTTCTAGATTGTTCTCTGAATGTAGATATGGCCTTCCATCCTGAGACTTGTAGAGTTTTCTTATAGCTGTGCATTCCGGAGAAGAGTCCAGTTTATCAAGGTTGGTCATCACACTTATGATGTGTCTGTGATTGTGTACAAATTTTCCCTGGTTCTGCTCTTCACACTTAGAAACAGTATGTATAAGCCTCTCCAGGTGAATATGAAGACTGTCTCCTCCACATTTCTTATAGCATAATATTATTCCATTACATTCATACACCACAACTTGTTTAGCCATTCCCTAATTGATGGGCATCCCCTAAATTTCCAGTTTTTTACCACCACAAAGAGAGCTGCAATAAATATTTTTGTACATAAGAGTCTTCCTCCCACTTCTGTTATCTCTTTGGCATACAATCCCAGAAGTGGTATTACTGGGCCAAAGGGTATGCAATTATTTATAGCCCTTTAAGCATAGTTCCTGATTGCTCTCCAGAATGGTTGTATCAGTTCACAGCTGCACCTACAACACATCAGTGTTCCAATTTTTCCACATCCTCTGCAGCATTTGTCATTTTCCTCTTTTGTCATCTTAGCCAATCTGACTGTTGAGATGTGGTACCTCAAAGTTGTATTGATTTGTATTTTTCAACTCAATAGAGATTTAGAGCATTTTTTCATGTGCTTATACATATCTTTAATTTCTACCTCTGAAAATTGTCTATTCATATCCTTTCCCCATTTATCAATTGGGGAATGACTTGTATTCTTTTAGATTTTGCTTAATTCCCTGTATATTTTTGAAATGAAGTCTTTATCAGTGATACTGGTTGTAAAAATTCTTTCCAAATTTCCCGCTTCCCTCTTAATCTTGGTTACATTGCCTTTGTTTGTCCAGAATCTTTTCAATTTAATGTAATCAAGATTATCCATTTTGCATTTTATAATGCTCTCCAACTCTTCTTTGGTCATAAAGTCTTCCCTACTCCATAAATCTGACAGGTAAACTATTCCTTGCTTCCCCAGATTACTTACTGTATCAACCTTTATACCTAGGTCATGCATCCCTCTATACTTGACCTTGGTGTACAATGTGAGATGATGGTCTATGCCAGTGGTTCTCAACCTTCCTAATGCTGCGACCCTTTAATACTCATATTTGGGCATATCCACATGTGAGCAGACCCACCTGGAGACGGATAGAGGAGTGGTGTCTCAGTGCCCAAGATCATTGGAAATATGTGTTTTCTGACGGTCTTAGGCAACCCCTGTGAAAGGGTCATTAGACCCCCCAAGGGGTCACAACCCACAAGTTGAGAACCGCTGGTCTATACCCAGTTTCTGCCATACTATATTCCAATTTTTCAAACAGTTTTTGTCAAATAGTGAGTTTTTATCCCCAAAACTGGGGTCTTTGGGCTTATCAAACAGAATATTACTACAATCGTTGACTACTGAGTCTTTTGTACCCAATCTATTCCATTGATCCACTACTATATTCCTTACCCAGTACAAAGCAGTTTTGATTACCGCTGCTTTATAATAGAGATTAAAATCTGGTACAGCTAGGCCACCTTCCCTAGCATTTCTTTTCATTAATTGCTTTGATATTCTGGATCTTTTGTTCTTCCAAATGAATTTTGTCATTGTTTTTTCTAGTTGTACAAAGTAATTTTTTGGTAGATTGATTGGTATGGCACTATATATGTAATTTAATTTAGGTAAAATTGTCATTTTTATTATACTAGCTTAACCCAGCCAATGAGCAGTTGAAGTTTTTCCAATTAGTTAGATCTGATTTTATTTGTGTGAAAAGTGTTTTGTAGTTGTGTTCATAAAGGTACTAGGTTTGTTTTGGCAGGTAGCTTCCAAAATATTTTATAATGCCTATAATAACTTTAAATGGGGCTTCTCTTACTATCTCTTTCTATTGGACTTTTTTGGAAATATATAGGAATGCTGAGGATTTATGTGTGTTTATTTTATATCCTGTAAATTGGCTAAATTCATTTATTGTCTCAAGAAATGTTTTACTTGATTCTCTAGGATTCTCCAAGTATATCAGCATATCATCTGCAAAGAGTCATAGCTTAGTTTCTTCTTTGTCTAATTTGATTCCTTTGATTTCTTTTTTATTCTCTAACTGCTGCTGCTAACATTTTTAGTACCAGATTGAATAAGAGGGGTGATAGTGGACATCGTTGTTTCACCCCTGATCTTATTGGAAATGCTTCTCATTTATCCCCATTACATATAATACTTGCTGACATCTTTAAGTAGATGCTACCTATTATTCTAAAGAAAACTCAATTTATTCCTATACTTTCTAGTGTTTTTAATAGGAATGGATGTTGTATTTTGTCAAAAACTTGTTCTACAACTATTGAGACAATCATATGGTTTCTGCTAGCTTTATTGTTAATAAGATCAATGATACTGATGGTTTTACTAATATTGAAACATCCTTACATTTCTGGAATAAATCCAACCTGATCAAAATGTATTATTCTTGTGATAAGTTGCTGTGTTCGTTTTGCTAATATTTTATTTAAAAATTTTGCAAATATATTCATGAGGGAGTTTGGTCTATAATTTTCTTTCTCCATTTTGTCTCTCTCTGATTTAGGAATCACTACCATATTTGTGTCACAAAAAATAATTTGGTAGGATTCCTTCCTCACCAATTTCCCCAAATAGTTTGCAGAGTATTGGGATCAATTGATCTTTAAATGTTTGATAGAATTCCCTAGTAAATCCATCTTGCCCTGAGGATTTTTTCCTATGGAGTTCTCTGATAGTTTGTTCAATTTCTTCATCTGAGATTGGGTTATTTAAGTGATTTACTTCCTCTTCATTTAGTCTGGGCAACTTATATTTTTTTGTAAATATTCATCCATTTCACTAAGATTGTCAAATTTATGTGCATAAAATTGGGCAAAATAATTCCCAATTATTGTTTTAATTTCTTCTTCATTGGAGATACATTCACACTTTTCATTTTTGATACTCAAAGTTTGGTTTTCTTCTTTCATTTTTTTTTATCATTTTGACTAAGGGTCTATCAATTTTATTGTTTTTTTTTTCATAAAACCAACTCTTAGTTTTATTTATAAGTTAAATAGTTTTCTTACTTTCAATTTTATTAATCTCTCCTTTGGTTCTCATTATTTATTTGGGGATATTCAATTTGTTCTTTTTCTAGCTTTTTCATTTGCAAGCCCAGTTTATGGACCTCCATTTTCTCTATTTTTTCATGTATATATCCAGGGATATAAAACTTCCCCTAAGAAGTGACTTTGCTGCATCCCACAAGTTTTGATATGATGTCTCGTTATTGTCATTCTCTTGAATGAAGTTACTGATTGTTTCTACAATTTCTTGTTTGACCCACTCATTCTTTAGCATTAAATTATTTAGTTTCCTATTAGTTTTTTGCCTATGTTTCCATGGCACTTTATTGCATATACTTTTTTTGGATCATGATCTGAGTATTATGTTTTCATACTTCTGCTTTTGTGCACTGAATTGTGAGGTTTTCATGCCCTAGTACATGGTCAATTTTTTTGTATGTGCCATGTACCACTGAGAAGAAGGTTTATTCCTTTTTATCTCCATTCAGTTTTCTCCAGGGATCTATTTTGTCTAGCCTCTCTAAAATTCTATTTGCCTCCTTAGCTTCTTTCTTGTTTATTTTGAGGCTAGATATATCAAGTTCAGAGAGGGGGATGTTGAGGTCCCCCACTAGTATAGTTTTCCTATCTATTTCTTTCTCTAATTTCCTGGAGTTTTCCTCTAGGAATTTGGATCCTATACTTCTTGGTGCATATATGTTAAGTAATGATATTGCTCCTTTCTCAATGGTACCTTTTAGCAGTATGTAGTTTCCTTCCTTATCTATTTTAATTAGACCTATTTTTGCTTTTGCTTTATCTGAGATAAGGATTGCTATCCCTGCATTTTGTAATTTTAGCTGAAGCATAATATATTCTACTCCATCCTTTTACCTTTACACTGTGTGTATCCCCTTTTTTCAAATGTGCTTTTTGTAGACAGCATATTGTAAGATTGTGATTTTTAATCCATTCTGCTATCCACTCCTGTTATATGGGAGAGTTCATTCTATTCACATTCACTGTTATGATTACTATCTGTGACTTTCCCTCCATCTTCTTTCCTCCCCTGTTTATATCTTTGTATCTTCCTTTTCCTTTCCCCTCCTCAAGAGTTTTCCTTTTGACCACTACCTTCCTCAGTATTCCCTCCCTGTGTCGCCCCTCTTTACCTACCCTTTCTCCTTGCTACTCTTTCCCTCCCTTCTGACCACCCTCCACCTTCGTACATCCCTGCCCCTTTATCCCCCCTACTGCCTGTAGGGCACAATAGATTTTTATTCTGAACAGAGTATGTTATTCCTTCCTTGAACCCAAATCAATGCTGGCAAATTGAATAGAGTGCTCATTTCTGTCCTTCTTTTCTGTCTATTGTTATGAGTTTTTGTGTCTTTTCATTTTGGAATCTAAACTTAACTGTTTGTATTGATTCCTCTTTAATTCAGAACCAAAGAGAGCAATGATGCTCATCTCCTTCCTTCCCTCCCCTTCTCTTTAGTATATTTTTTTTCCTCTTCTTGTGGTGCAATTTACCATTTTCTGCCTCTACCATTCCTTTTCTCCCATTACAATGCCTTTCTTCCCCTTAAGAGCCTTTTTTTTTATTCTTCAGATTAGCTCACTTCTACCCACACCCTCTATCTATGTACATCCCTTTTAAATGTCACAATGCTGATACAAATTTCAATATTGACAGGTATCTGCTTCTCGTATTGGGATGTAAACAATTTGCTCTTATTGCCTCCCAAGTCATGTGCATGTGTGAGCATTTATGTGTTTATGTGTATGTGTAAGTATGTGTTTTCCTTGTTTATGTTTTCATGTCTTTCTTGGGTCTTCTAAGTGGAGATGCAATTTTCCATTGAGCTCTGGTTTTTTCATAAGGAAAGTCTGGAAGTCCTTTATTTCATTAAATGACCATATCCTTGTCTGAAAAATTATGCTCAGTCTTGCCAGGTAGTTGATCCTTGGTTGCAGTCCTAGCTCTTTTGCTTTACTAAATATCAAATTGCAATCCCTGTGATATTTTAATGTAGTACCTATTAAGTTGTGTGTAATCCTGACTGTAGTTCCACAATATTTTAGTTGTTTCTTTTTTACTACATTCAGTATTTTCTCATTGAGCTTGTAGCTCTGGAATTTGGCTTCTATATTTCTTCAAGTTTTCAATTTGGGATGTCTTTCAGGAGATCAGGGAATTCTTTCAATGACTATTTTTTCTTCTGATTCTAGGACCTCAGGACAGTTTTCTTTGACAATCTCTTGGAAGATGCTGTCCAGGCTGCTTTTTTCATTGTGGCTTTCTGGTAGGCTGATAATTCTTAAGTTATCTCTCTTGGA
>CM053589.1:64861197-64879598 GCA_028646515.1 Pseudochirops corinnae | reverse complement strand
GATATATAATAACCTTCTCCTAAGAATCACTTTCACAGCATCCCATAAGTTTTGGTGTATTGTCTCATTATTGTCATTCTCTTGAATGAAGTTCTTGATTGTTTTTCTGTTTTGTTGTTTGATCCACTAATTATTTATGATGAGATTATTTAGTTTCCAATTAATTTGTAGTCTATGTTTCTGTGGCCCTTTATTACATATTTTTTGCATTATAACCTGAAAAGGATGAATTTAAAATTTCTGCCTTTCTGCACTGGATTGAGAGGTTTTTATGCCCTACTATGTGGTCAATTTCTTTTATATGCTATATACCACTGAGAAGAAGGTATATTCCTTTCAATTTTCCATTCAATTTTCTCCAGAGGTCTATCATTTATACCTTCTCTAAATTTCCATTCACCTCCTTAACTTCTTTCTTGTTTATTTTGAGGTTAGATTGATCAGGTTCAGAGAGAAGGAAGTTGAGGTGCCCCACTAGTATAGTTTTGCTATCTATTTCTTCCTCTAACTCCCTTAATTTCTCCTTTAAGCATTGGATGCTCCACCACGTGGTACATTTATATTTAGTAATGATATTGATTCATTTTCAGTGGTTCCTTTATGCAGGATAAAGTTTCCTTCCTTTCTTTCAATTAAATATATATTTTGCTTTTGCTTTGTCTGAAATTAGGATTGCTAACCCTGCTTTTTGTTGTTGTTGTTTTAGCATAATGTTTCTACTCCAACCTTTTATCTTTACCTGTGCAAATCCATCTGTTTCAAATGTGTTTTTTGTATACAACACATTGTAGGATTATGGTTTTTTAATTCATTCTGCTATCGGGCTCCATTTCATGGGAGTATTCCATCCTTTCATATTCACAGTTATGTTTATTATATGTGGCTTTCTCTCCATCCTATTACCTCTTCTATTTCATGTTTTGATTTCTGCCTTCTCCCTTCTCCTCAAAAGAGTTTTGCTTTTGACCTCAGTATTCTCTTCCTATCAGCACCACCCCCTTTTCCTACATTTCCTCTTACTATTTCTTCCCTCCCTTCTAACCAGCCTCCTTTCTTTTCTTTCCTTTTTCCTCTCCTACTGACTGTAGGGCATGATTGATTTTTATACTTAGCTGAGTATGTTATTCCCTCCTTGAACCAAAACCAATGTGAATAATGGCCATAAAATGCTCATATCCTTCCCTTTTTTCTCTCTATTATACTGTTTTGTATCTCTTCATGTGGCATAATTTACAATTTTCTGTCTCTTCCTTTCCTCTTCTCCCATAACAATCCCTTTACACCTCTTAATCAAGTTATTTTTTTTATCATCACATTCATTAATTATACCCACACTCTCTATCTATGTACATATCTTTTAAATGTTGTGATAAATATACAATTCTTAAGATTAACAGGTGTCATCTTCCCATATAGGAATGTAATGTATAATGCGATGTAATCCCACATAGGAACATAAATTGAATAATAAGTTATTGTTATTGTTGTTGTTGTTTGTGTGTGTGTTTTCCTGTTTACCTTTTCAGATCTCTCTTGAGTATTGTATTTGAAGATCAAATTTTCTACTGAGCTTGGATCTTTTTGTAAGGAATGTCTGGAAGTCGCTTATTTCATTGAATGACCATCTTTTTGCCTGAAAGATTATGCTCAATTTTTCTGGGTAGTTGATCCTTGGTTGTAATCCAAGCTCCTTTTCCCTATGATATATCTTATTTCAATTCCTCTTATCTTTTAATGTAGAAGCTGCAAAGTCACGTGTTATCTTTTCTGTAGTTCTATGATGTTTGAATTGTTTCTTTCTGGCTGCTTACAGTATTTTCTCCTTGACCTGATTATTCTGGAACCTCTCTTGAATCTATTTTCAAGTTCAGCTGTTTCTCCAATGAGATATTTAAAATTTTTCTTCTATTTATTCATTCTTTAGATTTTGTTTTACTGATTTTTGATGCCTCATAGAGTCATTAGCTTCAACTTGTCTAATTCTAATTTTTAAAGGATTGTTTTCCTCAGTTTTTGTATCTCTTTTTCCATTTGAAGAAGTTTCAGTTTTAAGGAATTATTTTCTCCAGTTAAGTTTTGTACCTCCTTTACCATTTGGTCAATTGCACATTTTTATGAGTTATTTTCTTCAGTGATTTTTCTTTCCATTTTACCATTGTATTTTTAAAATAATTAGTCAATTTATCTGCTACCTCTCTAATTTGTTTTTTAATGTCCTTCTTAAACTCTTCTAAGAATACTCTTTGGACTTGATACCAGTTCATATTCCCCTTCAAGGTTTCTGATGTGGGTAGAGTGTCAATAGTGTTCTCTTCTGCATTTGGTTCATCCCACTCACCATAATGGGATTTTATAGCCTTTGTTTTTTCCAATTTGTTTTTTGCCCATTTTTTTATTGCCTTTTTCCTGACTTTTAAAGTGGATCTCTTCATTAAGGCCACAGAGAGCTCTGACCTATGCTTCTTGGGGTGGAAGCTAGGGACTTGGCTCTGTGTGCTGTGGCCTCTAGTTTTGTCAGTTAGAGGTTATATAATGCTGCAGCTCATGTACTGAGCTGAAGCTAGTTGGTTAGTGCCAAGATGGAGGCCTAGACCAGGACTTCCTGTGATTCCATGGGTTACAGTGAAGCTCACAAAATAAGGTGTGGGGCGGAAGTGATCTTGCAGCATCAGGTTTCTGCCTCCCCACCCCAGGGCTAGAGCTCAAATGGGCTCAGTCCCTGTTGTTCAGTGTAATGCTGGTGTATGTCAACTCCCCTGCCTGTGAAAAGGCACACTTGAGGTTCTGGTATTGGTGCTTGCTGGCTCCACCTCTGTTACATTCAGTACCACCAGCTGGGATGCCTCCTGTCCTGCACCAGTCCCCTACAGCTACACCACAGCCACAGCCACACCCTTCCTGTAGATCTTCCAAGCCTTGAGCTAGTTCCATTATTTCAGGATTTTATCCTGGGGTAATATTATCTGGATTTTTCAAGGGCAACAAGGAGGAGGGGAATGAAAGCACCTATGGTTTACTCTACCTTTATGGCTCACAGAAGTTCAGGTAGGTGATTTTTAAACATCTAGACTGTGGGGTGATAGCCCCAGGAGTAGCTACTGCAGCAGACTTTCCTTGCCTCTTACTGAGTGAGCTCTGACAGACCCCTGTCCTGTGGTGAGAAATTTTGGAATTGTCCCTGCAGTGGGAAATCAGTTTGCCCAGGCTCCCTCCAGCTTTACTATGGTAAGGCTTGTGCTGTTGCTCCCTGTGCTCTCCCTGCCTGGTGCAACAAATCCTACCCATCGATTTTCCATGATTTTATGGGCTAGAAATCTTACACACTTTATCTCCTAATGGATTCTGCCACTTAAAAATTTGTTCAGATTCACTTTTTAGAAATAACTGAAGGAATGTATGGGCAAGCTCAGATGAGTCCCTGCTTTCATTCCCCATCTTCCACTTACTTTATTCTTTCTCATGGTTTTTCTTACATTAGATCTGTCTCATCTTCCACAACTGTGATGAATATGGAAATACATTTTACATGATATCATATGTATGAACTATATTAAATTACCTACTATTTTCAAAAGAGGGGAGTGAGGGAAAAAATTTGAAACTCAAAATCTTGCAAAAATGAATGACAAAAATCATCTTGATTCGTAATTGTGGGGAAAATAAAATACTATTAAAAAGAAAAAAAAAACTTGAGGAGACAAAATCAGGATTTGTGTAAAATGATAGCTTCATTTTGGGCTCTGTTGCTAGATTTTGTCTGACAATTTAGAGCAAATTAAGTTGTTAATGAAAGAAAACAATTGCATATGTTGTCCTTCCAGGATGTTTACATTTTATTGAATGCCTTAAAAGACCAACCAACCAACCAACAACAATGAATGTGACCTCTATGGGAATTTCAATCCCTATGGTAAAGATGGTAAGAGAAAGATTTGTGGGTGAGATAATATTTTGTATTATGCGAATCATGCCGTGAGAAAAGTGGTTTACATACAATCTAAACTATACTCTTCCTAAAAGCATCCTTTTGTGTAGATGCTTTCTAACTGAATATCAAGACAAAAATTTGTGTTCAGAGACCAATATTTCTGTGCAATCATCATATTTCTTTTTAAATTTATTCTGAAATATGAATTGGTGGAAAAAAAACAGTCCTCTAAATGGACAAAGGCTAGTCCTTCAAACAAAAAGCTGCCTTTGTTAAACTAAGTTGTTTGTGTTCAAAGTTTCTCATTTTGATTGATTCTGGATAGCCAAAAGTTGTAAAATCACACTAGAATATGTGATATTTTGAATATTTTTAAAAAAACTTAATCAGTCAAACACAAAGATAAATCTTATTGTAGAATGCAGTTTTCGAGATGAAAACAGTTTAAATTTTGTTAGTAAAGCTGAAATTTAATAAAATCAGAATTGGATCCCAATTTTTATTACTGGCAATGGGAATGAGAGTTGGGTGTGAGTGTTAGCATTTTCATCAAAGCATTTTTTATTTTGTATTATCAATGAAAGATAAATAAAAGCAGTGAAAGATAAAACTTGAAACAATTCAATATATAAATTAACTAAATATTTAATATGTGCAAGATACTATGATCAGTACCACAGAGGAAACAAAGAATATAAACATATATTCTCTGACTGGTCTCAAAGTGCTTGTGATTCCATTTTTATATATGTGATGCTGCAATTTTGGAGGGTGTAAGTTTTGTGAGTGCATAGGTGACAAAGATTTAATTGTAAAAAGTTACAGGAAATTATGCCCACAATTACAGATATAGTCTATGTGAATCAGTGAATGATGTTTGATTTGAATTTGAATTTAAAAAATGGTTTAAATACTTGCTCCGCTAATTATTAGCTATGTGACCTTGATTAATATAAGTCACATCTCTGAGTCTCATTTCTTTTAGCTCTAATATTGGAACTTAGCCAGGATGACTTCTGGAGTCACAATTATATAGTTCTGATTTTTAAACTCCTTATTATTATTATTATTATTATTATTATTATTATTATTATTATTATTTTTACTTCTACTCATGTTGCTTTTCATCCTTCATTTTCAAAGAGTACTATTGATATCATGGAGTGATGTCTTGACTTTCACATGAATTAAATTTAAGTGAGAGACAAATTTGCACAAAGTTTTCAGTCTCAATCTTTTTTCCAGGACCATGAAAATCCAGTGGCAAGGCAGAAGCCAGGAGGCCTTGCAATGGTCCTAGGTGCAATAGATTACCTTGGCATCTTTGGTATCTGACCAAACTCTACATACATCACAGTGCCTGCTTCAACTACCTCCATGGCCATTGTAAAAACTTGCTCTCATATACTCATCCTGCCAGGAAAATTCTCCACATTCTTAGGGTAGACATCCCTGTAACTCCCTGGATTTGAGGTCTGCTGGTTATCCTTACACTGGTTTAGCCCATCTGCTGAGTTGATTTTAATAGGGTGTGGCTGCTCCATTTGCTACAGCTTCTTGGAATCACAGTAAAATAATGAGTCCAGGTGGACACCAAAAGTAGATGAGAAGCTCTGAAAAACGTTGGGTAATCTCTCATCACAGAGGTCTTAATCTTCCCTGAACACCTCACATACCACTCCTTTACACTAATACTTTCATCAATCAATCATTTCATCAAAGTGAATCTATAGTGATGGGACTCACAATCTGGGCGTACTTATCACACGATACTCTCACTTAGGTCTTCCAATAATTTAAAACTTAAATAAACATTTAAAATGTTAATTTTTCAATGAAAAGACAAAGTACAATGTGATGTACCAGACTATGCTACTGAAATGTAGATCAGGGATTCTGGATTCAAGTCTTCATTCCCATGAACTAGCTATACAGTCAAAAAAATTGCTTCCCTTCTGAATGCATCACTTCTTTATTCTTCAAATTAATGGAGTTAAATTATGAGATCTATTAGGCCTATAGGGTAGACAGAAAGAGAAAATGAGAAATAAAGTGAGCAAGAGGAAACTTATTTGGAAAGAGGAACATAAAATGGAAAAAAAAAATGAATAGGACCAGTGGAAGGGGAGTAGAAGAAGAAGGAATCTATTTGACTAAATGAGATCACAAAAGTGGGGAGGGAGATTAAATAATCAAATAAAAGTAGAAAAAAAGAAACTAATTGCAAAACCCCTAAGTAAAAAGAGGATCTAGCAGGAAAAGGGGTGAGAAGGTGTGTGGAAGAGATCCATTGTGAATACAGTCACCTTGCAAAAGAATAAGGTAGAATAACTTAAATACAGTACTGATTTTATAGCACAACAAGGAAAAAAACGAGGTGGAGGAAAATAAAAAAAAAACATTATTTTTACAGTTTTGAATGTGAATAGATTAAACAATCTAACAAAATGTAGTAGTATGAGGGGTTCAATAAACAAAATTCAACATGTTGCTTCTTACGAGAAAGAAATTTGCTGAACAAAGACATACATAGAATAAAACTGAAAGGACCAAAAGAAAAATTACTATGCATTAGGTGACCTCTAAAAAATCAATGTTGAGAAATGTTTAGGCCCCAGGACTGACCACATTGCCTAACACTTAGTAGGTTTTTAATTCTTTTCAAACCAAAACCACAGAATTCATTTAGTCTTTATTTCAGCCAAGTGAAAATAATATTCAAATGCTACTGAATGCTGTCTCAGCTATGTTGAATCTGCTTAAAGTTTGATACTACAGATGCAACAAACTATTTGCTGCCTCCATACATTTTAAAGCTATCTTGTGCACTTAGAATGCAATCTCTCCTTATCTTATTTAAAAATTTTTACAATTTTATTTTACTTTATGACAAAATACTATTGCTGTGTCCTTTGTGAATCTTCTCATTTCTCCAAGGTTCCTCTTTTGAAAGAGCCTACCCCACCCCCTTTCTAAAATATTTCTAGAGCACCTGTCCAGATTCTATCTTTTCCCTCTTTATTAAATTTGAATTATATTTATACTTTCACTTATTGGATCCTTCTAGTAGAATGTAATGTCTCTGGAGGTCAGCTGCTTTTTTTTCCCACTTCTTGTATTGGTAGTTCAACACTTTGCATAAGTTTTTACTAAATATTAATCAAATTAAAATCCCCATATAATGCTCAAATTTATAGCAGAATGAATTGTGTATTTAAAATTTCAGAAAGAAAGAACTCCTGGACCCATATATTACAGAAAGAGAAAGAGAGAGGAAGAGACAGACAGACAGACAAATAGACAGAGACAGAGAGACAGAGAGAGAGAGAGAGAGAGAGAGAGAGAGAGAGAGAGAGAGATGAATATATTTTCTCAAAGACTAAATAACAATACTGAACAATCTTCATGAAAGAGTACACTTGGTTGTCGTTCATTTTCCTTTTTTTCTTTATTTTTTTCCCTCAATTTATATATTTATTTTTAGTTTTCAACATTTGTTTCCATAAGATTTTGAGTTACAAATTTTCTTCCCATATTTCCCCTACACCCCACACCAAGATAGTGAGCTTACTGAATTCGCCTTCCCCCAATCTGTTCTGTTTTATATCTTCCCCATGACCCCCTCACTTTCAAGTAGGGAGAGATGGATTTCTACACCCCAGTGCCTGTATTTGCCAGATACATGTTAAAAAAACAAACACTTTTTTTTTAACATTTGTTTTTAAAACTTTGATTTCCAGATTCTTTCCCTTCTTCCCTACTCACCCACTTCCACTGGGAAGACAAGCAATTCAATATAGGTTTTATATATATATATGTAGTTATGTGAAACATTTTCATAGTTGTCATGTTGTGAAAGACTATATTTCCCTCCATCATATACTGCCCCCCACATGTTCCATTTTCTACTTTGACCCTGTCCCTTTTCAAAGTGATTGCTTCTAACTTCCCTTTGTCGGAATCTGCCCTCCCTTCTATCATTCCCCCTCTTATGCCCTTCCCCCCTACTTTCCTGTAGGGTAAGATAAACAATTGAGTGTGTATGTTATTCCCTCCTTAAGTCAAATTCAATAAGAGTAAGGTTGATTCTTTCCCTTTCAGCTCCCTGCTCTTCTCCTCCATTGTATTAGTTTTATTTTGCTTTTTTCATATGAGATAATTTACCCTAATCAAGCTCTCCCTTTCTCCTTCTCCCAATATATTCCTCTCTCACCTCTTCATTTTAATTTTTTAGGTAGCAACTTTTCATATTAAAGTCATCCTGGGCCCTCTGTCTAAGCATACATGTGCACACATATACACACTCACATATATATTTATGCACACATAAAGCCTCCTATACATAGATTTATATGTATGTATACATATATGTACATACACACGTATGTATTCAGTTCAACTATTGCAGACTGAGAAAAGTATCATGAGTCACAATTGTCATTTTTCCATGTAGGAATGTAAGTAGTTCAACTATAATAAGTTCCTTATGATACCTTTTTCCTGTTTACCTTCTCATACTTCTCTTGTTACTTATATCTGAAAGTCAAGTTTTCTGTTCAGCTCTATTTTTTTCATCAAGAATGCTTGAAAGTCCTCCATTTCATTGAATGAACTTATTGTTCCCTCAAACATTTTACTCAATTTTGCTGGGTAGGTGATTCTTAGTTTTAATCACAGCTCCTTTGACTTCCAGAATATCCTATTCCAAGCCCTTCAACCCCATAGTGAAGAAGCTGCTAGATCTTGTGTTATCCTGATTATGTTTCCACAATACTCAAATTGTTTCTTCCTGAATCCTTGTAATATTTTCTCCTTGCCCTGGAAACTCTAGAATTGGGCTCTAATATTCCTAGGAGTTTTCTTTTGTGAACTTTTTCAAGAGGTGATCAATGAGTTCTGTCAATTTCTATTTTGCCCTCTGGTTCTAAAATATCAGCACAATTTTCCTTGAGAATTTCTTGAAGGATGATATCTAAGCTCTTTTTTTGATCATGTCTTTCAGGTAGTCCAATACTAGATCTATTTTCTAAGTCAGCGGTTTTTCCAATGAGATATTTCATATTGCCTTCTATTTTTTCATTTGTTTGGATCTGTTTTATAATATCTTGATTTCTCATAATGTCATTTGTTTCCATTTGTTCCACTCTAATTCTGAAGGGTTTATTATTCTCTTATAATTTATATATATTATATATATATATATATATTAATATAATATATATAATATAATATATAATCTTATAATATCTATAATTCTCTGTGAATTTAATTATTCTCTTCAGCAAGCTTTTGAGATTCTTTTTCCATTTGTCCAATTCGGCTTTTAAAGGCATCCTTCTCCTCATTGGCTTTTTGGGCATCTTTTTCCATTTGTGTTAATCTATTTTTAAGATGTTATTTTCTTCAGTCAGATTGTTGACCTGATTTTCATGATTTTCTTGCACATCATTATCATTTCTCTTCCCAATTTTTGCTGCACTCCACTTACTTGATTTTCAAACTCCTTCTTGAGCTCCTCCATGGCCTGTAATCAGTTCATATTTCTCTTGGAAGCTTTTGATGCAGGAGTTTTGACTTTGTTGTCTTCTTTTTTTCCATGCTTTGACCTTTTTTGGCCCCAGAAAAGGATTATATAATTTGATTTTTCTTCCTCTGTTTATTCATTGTGCCAGCAAATTACTTGACTTTTGAGCTCTTTTCCATGGTAGAATTTTAATTCCAGAGTGGACAGAGGTGTGTCCCAAATTGCGAGGGTTGGTGCAGGTTCTGCCAGAGTTGTTGTCAGAACTATGAGAAGGGTGGCCACTGGTTTTCTTCACTCCAAGTCTACCACTCAAGAATGAGACCCGTATCCAAGTAGGTCAAAGCAAGAATGATTACCCTCTGAACAGTCACTTTTTTTCCCTACAATCTGCAGGCCAGAAGCTCTGGAGGTAGCCAATGCAGCAGCCACGGTGCTGTTGTATTGCCATGCACCTCTTGCCCTGGGGGCAGGGTCCAGACCCTGCTCTACTCTCACCCTGGATTAACATGGTTCCTCCTTGACCTTTTACTTTGTCTTCAGCATTCATGAGTTGGGAAGCCTGGAAACCACCACACCTGTCAATTATTCACTCTCTTCAAGTCTCCTCTAGCCATTCTAGGCCACTGATCTTTGCTGTGAGTCTGAGCCACCATGGCTCATGACGGACTGCACTTGCATCCCAGCTTGGTGTGGTGGACCCTTCCTTTCATCCTGCCAGGCTGTCTTCAGTGGGAGATTTGTTTCTTTCTGTCACTCTGTTGATTTTGTAGCACTAAAATTTGTTTAGGGTCATTCTTTTTACAAGTATTAGAGGGGTTTGGAGCCATAACTGAAACAAGTTCCTGTTTTTACTCTCCCATCTTGGCTATTCCCCCTTTGTCCTTCATTTTCAAAGAAAACCATGATGTTAGGAATATGATGCCATTACTTGAATTGGATTTAAGTGAGAAAGGGTTGTGCAGTCACCAGCCTCTTTTTCTCCCCTGGATCCATCTGGTTCCAGTGGTAAGATACAATTCAGGATGACTAGAGATGGTTCCAGATGCAATGAGAAACCTTGGCCCTTTTAAGCTAAGGTCTTTCCCAGGTATCAATTTTCCTGAGGCAATGGTGATTTTGTGAGTAAGGCTGGGTAAGAAATGAGACTAAGAATGGCCTATTTTCTCTAGTCAAAAAATCAATCTGGGAAAACCTTAGGGTTTTTGGTCAAAACAGAAATGTAATCATATATAAAATGGGATATGGGAGAGAGTGGGAGAAAAAGGAAGTTTTTTCTGGCTTGATAGGTGTTTTCAATGAGGTTAGAAAAAAGAACTTATTGCAATTAAATTATACTTCTACTATTCTTTACCTATCACGTGACTAAACACTTCATTAGCTACTTTTTTTTCTTCTGTCTTCATGTTTTAGATGTAGATAATGTTACCTTTCTTTCTTACAGTATGAGTTGGGGCATAGAGTGTGTACAGGGAAGTCTGGTTCCTCTGTTGTGATGGCTGTTGAGGACTTTTCAAGGCTGCTATCTATCTTTGGAGTCTACCCGTTTCACCTCTCACCTTTGCTTCCAAGATGCTGTAGTATGTGCAGCAGCCTTAACATGGTAAACCATTTGGGCAGACGGGCTAAATCAGCTTCAAGGTAACCTAAGGGTCTCAAACTCATTGTTGAGTTTGGGGAGTATCTACCTGTAAATCCAAGCATGATCAGCTCTCCTGAAGACTGCTGTAGTAAATAGCTTTAAGGTTCTGATTACATAGTATAGTGCAGTTTCTATTTATTCAACAGAAATTAAAGCAAAACATTCTCATAAACCAAAGTTTAACATTCACATAACAACTTATTACTAAAGAGCCCACATAGTTTTAAATATAAGATATCATTCAGTAACTTAATCATTCTGAAGGAGCAATCATCCTTAAGGCATACAAATTGCAAAGGTCTCCCACCCTTAGGTCACATTGTCCTAATCTCATCAGTCAGAAAGACTTCTTTCACCTTGTTTGGAGACTAGCTTTCAATAATGTTGAACTCAATCATCCTTAAGGAGTACAGGTCACAGTAAATCATTATCTTGTCAGTCATCACTAAGTACCCAAGAAAGATCCTTTCGTTTTGACCATAGTCTGACTCCCAAACTCCATGGGCCCTCTCCCTGCTCCCAGCTCTTGTCTGAATTCATCCAACCCAAACCTGGATTAGCAGGTAGGAAGCTCCCAGCTCACGTTCCAGTTTGAAGCTCATCATGACCAGTCCACCCAAGCCCTTCTAAGTCTTTGTTCCTGGGAAGAGAAAACTTAACAGAGACACAACAGTATCTACATACATCAAGCTTAGCAGAATTACAGCAACATTCACACACATTCCTGACACAATAATTTCAATTCACTTTGAACACAAGTCAACAGATAGGATGCATCTATCTGACAAAGTAACACATTTCCACAGATAGAATGCCTCTATTTGACAAAGTAACGTAAACAACAGACAGAAGGTTTCTGTCTGACAGAGCATACAAATCAATAGACAAAATGCTTCTGTCTGACAATGTGACACAAAAACAAATCAACACAGACAGAACAAGTGTTCTTCTCAGTTCTACTTAGTCACAGCTGTGTTCAAGCTTTATATGTCATCAGCTCCTTCCTGTTCAATCCACCTCTTATATCCTTCCTGTTCCAGTCTTTGGCAAGTCTCTCACACTGTGGGTTTCACAGGTTCTCATTCTAACATAGATTTGATATAATCATGGGCAAGATTCAAAGAAACTTGAAGTGAAACAAGGTGCTAAACACTTGAAAAACTGAAAAAAGGAGCTAAATACTCCTTTGCTTGACATTACACTACCCAAAACAAACTTGAAGACAACTGAATCAGGTTCTGTGGAGTGTATGGAGCTTGGTTAGACATCAAAGACACCAAGGTCATATGCTGCATCTTAAACTACCACCAGCCATCTTCTCTATCTATCTATCATAATTTCCATCTATCTATCTATCTATCTTAACTATGTATCTATTTTGGTGAGGCAATTGGGTTTAAGTGGCTTGCTCAGGGTCACATAGCCAATATGTGTCAAGTGTCTAATCAGAGCCTGGATTTGAACTCAGGTCCTGCTGACATCAGGGCCACTACTCTACCCATTTTGCCACCTAGCTGCCGCAGTCACCAGTCATCCTAATTCTACCCTGCCACTAGAATGTGATGACTCTGTAGGAGAGAGTGAGGCTGATGACTTTATTCAACTATGCTTTACTTAAATTCAATTTGCGCATGAATCAAAAGACATCATACATACCATTTTACCATTAGACATATTTCAAAGTCCTGCAGCAACAGAAAAGTGACAAAGCAGCAGATATGGATATGCTTGGAATTGTAGTTACAATCCTGGAAGAATCAGTGGGATATGGCAGTCCCCTACTTTTCTAAGCAGCCTTTTAAGTATCAGACCTTGCCATCATGAACACTGTCTTCCATTTACCTAAATACAATAAAACTTCATGGTTGAACCCTCACAGCAAACATTGACATTTAATAGGCTATGTGATTGTAAGGAAAAGAGACTAATAGGATATGATAGTGACAAAGGCAATGTGTGGAGCAGAGTGCTGTGCAAATCATGGACTTATCCTCTCCAAGACAAATATTAATATTCAGCAAAAGTGATGTCAGCAAGGTAAAATGACTGACAAAAGAAATAATGTCAAGAGACTGGAACTCTTCTTTGAGCAGGATTATTTTCTTGCTAATTTGAATGGAAAGTTGACCCAACACACAGCTGACAACAGTTGAACAGAAAAGGAGTGGGCAGCCTTCAGAAATTTGGTGTATACCACTGTATTTGCTCCTCTTGGTCTGAACACTCCCAAAACACCAATTCAGAAGCTGCTAAATGCAATACGAGAACACCCCTGAGTTTACCAGCAGCATAGTTCATCTATCTCAAAGAAGGCAGCATTTAATTCCATCTAAACTAAAGTACAATGTTTAGAGAGATGCAGCGTTCTTGGCTCAGTAAGATGGCAGATGGAATTAATTATTATTCTTATAATAACAATCCAAAGTGCTTTTATGATGCCCTGAAGGCTCTTTATGGACCAAAGACCTATGGTGTATCTCAATTACTCAGTGCTGATGGAGTCACGTTGATTAGTGATAAGTATATGACCCTAGAGAAATGGGTTGAACACTTCCATAGTGTTCTCAACAGACCATCATCACTCAATGCTGAGGCCACTGAATGTTTACCTGAGATTGAAGTCAATGCTTCCCTAGCAGAAATTCCAACTGAAAAAGAGGTTTTGAATGTCATTAAGCTCCTTTTTTGTGGCAAAGCACCTGGTGCTAACTGATTATATTTCAACTGAGATTTACAAGGTGGAGGATTGTAAAGCCAATGCACAGGCAGCTTCCCAAAAGAATGCTACTATGAACAGATTTAAGGTTCAGATTACATAGTATAGTGAACACTCCATATATTCAATAACAAATCAAGGCAAACATTCACAACAAATCACAATTCAACATTCACAACATTACATCTTATCACAGAAATCACAATATAGTGTTCACAACAGCTTAACATTAAAATGGCCACATAGTTTTCACCAAAGTGGCCATGTATTTGTAACAAAGAACAGAAGAATAATCATCTAATTTCTCTAAGGAGGTTTGCCTCCTCAACCACTCATTCAGTCATCTCACAATACAATAATCAATCTTCCACTCATGGGACAATCATAGATTAACTGAATCAATCACTTATCTAACAATCAGTCACTAAGTATCATTAATCACTAAATGCAATCATTAGAAAATTACACAAACCCTCCACCCCTCAGTGTCTAATACACTTAAATTTCATCAAACCTCCAAGGGGGGGCCTTTTCTTCATCTGGACTCTGGGTGGTCTCTCATATTCCCTGCATCCCCTTTCATGGTCCCACCTCCTACCTGATTTCACCAAACAGTCATGTGGATTCAGAGGTAGAAAGCTCCCAGGTTCTCGTCTAGTCCTCTGCATCATTCTTGTTACACACTGAAGTTCACAGGGTCCAGCACAACTCAAAATCTTCACCACTTCTGTTGCCTGGAACTAAAGGATCAACCAAGCCACAAACAAAGTCTTATTCTGGCCATGCTTATATACACACACACACATTGGCTGCCTGTCTCAGCAAACCCCTTCCTGCTATGTCAGCAACAGGAGATAGAGTTCACACTTTCCGTTTCTTTCAAGAGATACTTAGCCATTAGTTACTAAGGGCTAAGTATCTGCTAAATTAATTACCGTTACAAGGGTCCATTGCTCATAAAACATACGATTGAAATTTTCCCGGTTATATGGCAAGTGGAAGTTATCCCCAGGATTTCAAGGATGCCTACATTGTCCATCTCTATAAAAGTAAAACAAATAAATTGTCCTTTGACAATCACAAAGGTGTCTCTCTCTTAGTCATTGCTAGCAAGATTCTTGCCATAGTCTTCCTTAATAGACTGAACCTTAACCTGGAAAATGGTCATCTACCTCAGAGTCAGTGTGGCTTTGGAAAGAGCCAAAGAAGGGTCAATGTGGTGTTTGCTGCCTGACAATTCCAGGAGAAATGCCAGGAGCTGAACACAGGTCTGTACAAAACATTTGTAGATCTGGTCAAGGCCTTTGATACTGTCAGTCATGAGGGCTTATAGAAAAGTACGTCAAAATTTGCTTGACCAGAGAAGTTCATCTGCATTGTATGTCAATTTCATTATAGTGTGCCTGCCTGGCTTCTAGATGATGGACAATGCTCTCATCCTTTCACAGACACAAGTGGAGTGAAACAAGGTTGTGTGTTTGCTTACATGCTTTTTAGTATGATGTTTTCAGTCATGTTGTCAAATGCTTTCAATAAAGATGAATATGGCATCAAGGTCAACTACCACACTTATGGAAATTCTTCAACTTGAAAAAGCTACAAAGCAAGACTGAAGTGGAGGGAGTAATAGTGTACAGTTGTCTGTTTGTAGATAATTATGCACTCAATGCATCCTCTGAAGTTAAGATGCTACAAAACATGGATCAATTCTCTTCTGTTTGTGCTAATTTTGGCCTAAAAATTAACACCAAGAAAACATCGGTGATCCATCAGCAACCACCACACCATCCATATGTGTAACTATCAGTTACAGCAAATGGAGAAGCTTTGAATGCCATGAATAAGTGCACTTACTTAGGTAGTGTACTTTCCAGGGATGCACACATTGAGGATGATGTTGATTTATGCATTGCCAGAGCTAGCTCAGGGTTTGGGAGGTTCCTAAGGAAAGTATGGAAGAGAAGAGGTATTAGATTGACTACCCAAACTGGAGGTCTACAGAGCCATTGTGCTGACCTCATTGTTCTATGCTTATGAAACCTGGATAGTATACTAGTTCCATGGCAGGAAACTGAATTGCTTCCATTTGAATTGTCTTAGGAATATTTTGAAGATCACCTGTCAGGACAGGGAGCTAGACATTGAGTCCTTTCTTGAACTAAACTGCAAATATTCAAACTTTGTTTCAGAGAGTGCAGCTCCAATAGACTGGGCATGTTGTTCAAATGCAAAATGTACATTTGTTCAAAAAGACTACATTATGGAGAACTTACAGAGGGCAAGTGTGTACATGGTGGTCAGAAGAAGTATTATGAGGATGTTCTCAAGGTCTGTCTTAATAAATTTGGGGCAGAGTCAAGATGGCAAAGTAAAAGCAGTAATATACTGGAGCTCACACTCAAACAACCTGCAATTCCTGTAAAATATGACTCTAAACAAATTTTAGAGCTACAGAACCCACAAAGTGACAGAGAGAAGCAAATCTCTGGCTGAATGCAGCCTGGCAGGCTAACAGAAAGAGTCTATTGTGCCAAGCTGGGAGCTGAGTGCAGTCTCATCTGAGCCACATGGTCCCAGAGTAGATGCACAGACCAGCAAGATCACAATTCGGGAGAGTTAATGTGGCATGCTGTGCCAGGTTCCAGACTTTTCAACCCATAAACATCAAAGAGAAAGTAAAAGATCTGTGGGGAACCTTGTTGATACAGAGTAAGAGAAGAGCTTGGCCTGGTCCCTTCACCCTGGAGAGGTGGAGGTGGCAGCATCTGCAACTGCTGCCATTGCTGCTGCTTTTGGCTACATGTTTATAGATAATAGGGGGATCAAGTGACTGCCCAGGGAGCATTTGTACAAATCTCTGCTGGCACTGAGGCAGGATTCTCTTGATTTGTCATGCTTGGATCTGTAATACACTCTTGGGTGGCAGGACTGGGATGAGGAGCATTGGTGTGGCAGAGCTTATTGAGGATGTGGAGAGGCAGTCCTCTTCACCTCTGATGCTGGTGCCTGGAAAAAACCACAGACAATAGCTGTGTAAGAAACCAGAAATTTGAGACACAGCAGTCTCCACTTTGGAAGCAGAGTTTTACCATGGCAAAGAGTTGAAAAGTCAAGCAACTGACTGGCAAGATGAGCAAACAGAGGAAGCACAATCAGATCATAGAATATGGGGAGACAAAAGGATCAAAACATAGAACCAGGAAAAGACTATAAAGTAAAAATTCCTGCATCAAAAGATTCAAAGAAAAATATGAATTGGTTGCAGGCCATAGAGGAGCTCAAGAAGGATTTTGAAAATCAAGTAAGAGAAGCAAAGGAAAAATTGAGAAGAGAAATGAAAAAGATGCAAGAAAATTATGAAAAATGAGTCAGCAGCCTAACTGAAGAAAATAACACCATAAAAAAGTGACTAACACAATGGGCAAAAGAGGTCCAAAAAGCCCATGAGAAGAAAAACAACTTAAAAAGTTGAATTGGACAATAGAAAAGGAATTTCAAAAGCTCATTGAAGAAAATATTCCTTCAAAATTAAATTGGAGGAAATGGAAGCTAATGACTTTATGAGAAATCAAGATCCAAATTAATGAAAAAAAAAATAGAAGACAATGTGAAATACCTCATTGGAAAAATGACTGACCTGGAAAATGGATCCAGGGGGCGGAGCCAAAATAGCGGCATAGCAACAGCAACATATTGCAGCTCTCACATAGCCACCCCAAAGTGCCCATAAAATAGGACTCTAAACCAATCCTAGAACTCCAAAATGCACACAAAGATACTTCCCACTAAAGTCAGCTTGGCTACGAGCCACCATATCAGCACTGCGAACTGAAACCAGCCTGTCCTGAAGCTGCTGCTAAACCCTGGGGGCGGCCTGACAAGAGGAGCAGTGAGCAGATTAGCAGCAGCTGCAAGCGGCATTGAGAACTAGGTCAGTAGGAATGGCGAAATTAGGAGAGAAAAGCAGTCTGGCCGAAAGGCCTTCAGAGCAGAAAAGCGAAAGGCAGAGGATTTGCACTTGCCTCCCCATTGCAGCTTCCCGGCTGCACCCTGGAGACAGTAGGGGGACTAAGAGATTGTTCTGAGACCAGTGCTTTCGTGTTGAGCGGCCTGGATCCGGATCACTGTCTTGGGCCTCGGTTTTGGAGTCTTTATTATCCAGTGAGCCGAAAGTATGTAGGAAGGGTCCCAGCACCTTCCTGAGAGCTACGGCAGCCAAGAGTACCCCAGTGATTTGGAACAGAGCTTTCCCTTCTGGAAGCAGAGCCCCACAGAGATTTAAAAAAAAATCATGGACTGAACAACCATGAGTAAGAATAAGCATAAGAAGCAAAGTAAGAACAGCACCCAAACCCTAGATTCCTTCTTTGGGGAAAAGAAAGATCATGGGAGAGAGAGGGAGAAGAGCGCAGCCAGAGCACCCCCACAAGGGGCCTTCAATAAACATGAAGAATGTCTTAAAGATAGAGATGAGCTGAAGAAGGATTTTGAAAACCAAATAAGGAAAATGGAAGAAAAATTGGGAAGAGAAATAAGAATGTTGCAGGAAAATCATGAAAGAGAGTCAGCAGTATGACTGAAGAAATCAACACCC
>CM053589.1:64836793-64860697 GCA_028646515.1 Pseudochirops corinnae | reverse complement strand
AATAAATGGAATAAATGCAGCCTGATAATAATGAACTTTTTTTTCTTTTCTTTTTTTTTATTAAATTTATTTATTTACTTTTAGTTTACAAGATTCAGTTCCACAATCCCTTGAGTTTCAAATTTTCACTCTTCCCTCTCCCCCCCACCCATGGAGGCATGCAATCAAGTATAGAATCTGCAAATACTTTCACACTGGGCATTTGTCTGGTTGTATAGAAGGGTTTTAACGAATGGATTGAACAATGGGAAAAAAAAGAAACAAAACCAAACATGGAAAAGAATGAGAGCATGTAGATTGCTTCAGTCTGCATTTAAACTCTGTTCTTTCTAGATCTTTCTCTGAATGTAGACATCTCCTTCCATCCTGAAACTTGAAGAGAGTTGTCTTATAACTGTGCATTGCTGAGAAGAGTCCACTTTATCAAAGTTGGTCATCAAACATACGATGTGTCTATGATTGTGTACAAATTTTTCCTGCTTCTGCTCTTCTCGCTTATCAATTTGTATAAGCCTCTCCAGGTAAATATGAAGTCCATCTCCTCCCCATGTCTTATATAGCCCAATATTATTCCATTTCATTCATGTACCACAACTTGTTTAGCCTTTCCCCAATTGATGGGCATCCTCTTAATGTCCAGTTTTTTGCCACCACAAAGAGAGCTGCAATAAATATTCTTGTACATATGACCCTTCCTCCCACTTCTATGATCTCTTTGGGATACAACCCCAGAAGTGGTGTTACTGGGACAAAGGCTATGCAATTATTTATAGCCCTTTGGGCATAGTTCCAGATTGCTCTGCAGAATGGTTGTATCTGTTCACAGCTCCACCAACAATGCATTAGTGTTCCAATTTTTCCATGTCCTCTTCAGCATTTGTCATTTTCCTGTTTTATCATATTAGCTAATCTGATTCATGAGATGTGGTACCTCAAAGTTGTTTTGCTTTGCATTTCTTGTATCGATAATGATTTAGAGCATTTTTTCATATGCTTATAGATATCTTTAATTTCTACCTCTGAAAATTGCCTGTTCATATCCTTTGACCATTTATCAATTGGAAAATGATTTGTAGTCTTGTAGATTTTACTTAATTCCCTGTATATTTTAGAATTGAGCCCTTTATCGGAGACACTGGTTGCAAAAATTCTTTTTCAATTTCCCACTTTCCTCTTAATCTTGGATACATTGGTTTTGTTTGTACAGAAACTTTTCAATTTGATGTAATTGACACTATACATTTTGCATTTTATAATGCTCTCCAACTCTTCTTTGGTCATAAAGTCTTCCCTACTTCATAAAACTGACAGGTAAACTATTCCTTGCTTCCCCAGATTATTTACAGTATCAGCCTTTATACCTAGATCATGCACCCATTTAGACTTGATTTTGGTGTATGGCATTAGATGATGGTCTATGCCCAGTTTCTGCCATACTATATTCCAATTTTCCCAACAGTTTTTGTCAAATAGTGAATTCTTATCCCAAAAACTGGGGTCTTGGGGCTTATCAAACAGAATATTACTATAATTGTTGACTACTTAGTCTTTTGTACTCAATCTATTCCATTGATACACTACTCTATTCCTCACCCAGTACCAAGTAGTTTTGATGACTGCTGGTTTATAATACAGATTAAAATCTGGTATTGCTAGGCCATCTTCCCTAGCATTTCTTTTCATTAATTGCCTTGATATTCTGGACCTTTTATTCTTCCAAATGAATTTTGTCACTATTTTTCTAGTTGTATAAAGTAACATTTTGGTAGATTGATTGGTATGGCACTAAATATGTAATTTAATTTAGGTTAAATTGTCATTTTCATTATATTAGCTTGACCCAGCCAAGATCAATTGATGTTTTTCCAATTAATTAGATTTTATTTTATTTGTGTGAAAAGTGTTTTATTGTTGTATTCATATAGGAACTGGGTTTGTTTTGGCAGGTAGATTCCCAAATATTTTATAATGTCTACAGTAATTTTAAATGGGGTTTCTCTTACTATCCCTTACTATTGGACTTCTTTGGATATATATAGGAATGCTGAGGATTTATATGAGTTTATTTTATATCCTGCAGCTTTGCTAAAATTATTTATTTTCTCAAGAAGTTTTTTACTTTGTTCTCTCGGATTCTCCAAGTATATCATCATATCATCTGCAAAGAGTGACAGCTTTAGTCTGTTCTTTGCTTAATTTGATTCCTTTGATTTCTTTTTCTTCTCTAATTGCTACTGCTAACATTTCTAGTACCAGACTGAATAAGAGGGGAGATAGTGGATATCCGTGTTTCACCCCTGATCTGATCGGAAATGCTTCCTGTTTATTCCTATTACATATAATACTCATTGATGGTTTTAAGTAGATGCTTTCTATAATTCTAAGGAAAACTCCATTTATTCCTATATTTTCTAGCTTTGTTTTTTTTTAAATAGGAATGGATGTATTTTGTCAAAAGCTTTTTCTGGATCTATTGAGATAATCATATGTTTTCTGTTAGCTTTATTGTAGATATGGTCAATGATACTGATGATTTTCCTAATATTTAACCATCCTTGCATTCCTGGAATAAATCCAACCTGATCAAAATGTATTATTCTTGCAATAAGTTGCTGCAGTCTTTTTGCTAACATTTTATTTAAAATTTTTGCATCTATATTCATGGGGGAGATTGGTCTATAATTTTCTTTCTACATTTTGTTTCTCCCTGATTTAGGTATCTGTACCATCTTTGTGTAAAAATACGAAACACTTCACCAGTTTGACTTTTTATCCTTGCCCAGGGGCCATGCTGATCTTCTCTGTATAGTTCCAGTTTTGGTATAGGTGGTGCCGAAGTGAGCATGAACATTTTTTTTCTACAAAATGCTATAAGTTCCTTGAATTTTCTTTAAATAATTTGAACATAAGTTATTAATTTTGTTAATTTATAATTCTCTTTATTCTACCCTTTTCTTCTTTTAGTATTAGAACTATAAAACTTTGGCATTAAGCTACAAAGAGGGAGCTTGATGTAGTGGAAAACACTGGATTTTGAAAAGGAATAGCTGAGTTTGAATTCTATCTCAGACATTTATTTCATAATAACCATGGTAAGTAAAATAATCTCTCCCAGACAGTTTCTTCATCTCTTAAATGGGCATAAGATCAGAAAATCATTGTGACTATTAAGTGAAATAATGCAATCCTTAAGGTTCTATATAATTTTTTCTTGAATTATATTTATTCATACTTCATTTAGTGAAATACTTATTTATTAATTTCTAAAAATAAATTTGATTTTTTTCCTCAACATTTTTGGACTTAATTTTGTAATTTAAATATTAATTGTTTTTTTTCAGAGTTTGATTGACTGGTCCTATAATTCCATCATGACTTTTTTTTTTCTGTTTTGATTTCCTTATATCCACGTCAATTTACTTTGAAGTTGGATGATTTGAAAATTATATTTGACGTTCTGTGAATGATTGTTTTATGTTTTTGTAGATAATTTTTTGTGCTCTTTGTTTTGCTGGCATATAATTATATGTTTGAAGTCATGTATTTATTTGTATTTCTCCTCTGCCATTGTACATTGTTTATATTTTTTTTAAGTTTTAAATTTAGGTTCCTACCCCCATTCTTTTAATACTGAATTTGACAAAAGATTTATATTTTAGTGTTTTCATATATTGTTACTTTTTTGTATTGCCATGTATCTATCTCTTCTAATATATAACATTTCCTCTTTTGCACATTCAAATTCATTTGAGAATCTTGAATTTGTCAGTTTTCCAGTCACTTGAGTTGCATATTCAATTCATTAGTCTTCTCTCCTATTTTATTACTTTACAAAGATGTGTGTGTGTCTGTGTGTGTGTATCTATTCCTCTGACATTTGCTTCATCAGGATCTCAGAAATTTTGGTATGTTTTATATCATCATTCTTTTATTTTAGGTTGAAAATAAGCCACAGCTACTTCAAGTATGTGAAATGTTTGTTATGTGGAATAAAGAATAGACATATTTTTTTGCCTGGACCCAGTTAGAAAAATTTAGAACAAAATACTGAAATGGTAGAGAGGTAGATTTAGGTTCAAGAGAAAACAAAACTTTCTGCTAACATAAGTTACAACACAGTGAAGTAGACCAGGGAGATGGATTTGTATGCATTGGATTTCTTCCATTAAACATAACCACTTTTAACGGATCGTGTAGATATGATTTCAGTTCATTGATGGATTTCAGTAGTTGCATTTTGAGGCTCCCTACAAGCTTAACATTCTGTGATATTTATGTGTGTGTGTGTGTGTGTGTGTGTGTCCATGCACATGCAAATGCATGTATATTAGTACAGCCAGAGCATTTCATTTTTAAAATATTTTATATATTTTATTCTGAACTTAATGAAACAAACATTCCCACTATATAGTAGAATAGGAAAATTAAAAGATGATAGCATGTATAACTGAAAATTTATTATCTACAACCTAGATTTCCTTTTAAATATGTATTAAAGTTATCATGTAACTCTCTTTTCCCCTTTTTTCTTCCCTCCCCACCACCTTAGAGAGAGCTACCATTACACACACACACACAAACACACATGCATGTAGAGTCTATATATTCACTACTTCTTTTTTTCTAGATGGAGATAATGTCTTCCTTCATAAGTCTTTAGTAGTTAATTTAGGGGTTTTTCATAGTCAAAATGACTTAGTCACTCAAAGTTGTTCTTAAAACAATATTCTTATTACTCTTTACAATGTTTTATTGGTTCTGTTCATTTTGCTCTTCATTATTTGGTGAAAATCCATCCAAGTATTTTTTCTAAGATAATCCAGTTCATCATTTCTCATAGCACAGTAGCATTCCATCTCTAGCACATTTTAAACCCCTCTCCCCTAGTCAGTTTAATGAATCTCAAATTCCTGGTGATAGTGTGGAATTACACTTTCTCTAATGCTATTAGCTCAAGCTCCTACTGCTTGAGTTAGTACTACTAAATGATAGCAGTGAGTACCCTAAATTCCATTTAACTATTTAATATCAATTATATTTTTAAACAAACATATTGACTTCCAAGATATGTAATGGCAAAAACACAAGTATATACTCCAAAAATTTGGGGATAATATGAACCTAATAATGCTCCATCTATGAAGAGAGTGGACAAAAACATAATTTAGTTAATTAAATCAGTGCTGAGCTATCTGCAGAACTTGGACATATATTCCAAGAATGTTACAAACTCACATTTTTGGATCTCCATATTTAAAATGGAAAACAACAAATAGAGAAAGAAAAAAAAAAAGACCATGTCCTATTTTCACTGGGTCACATATTGACCTTTGAGAGATGGAGATAAAAATTTGCTTTGTTTTTCCGCTTACAACATTATTTCTCCAGAAAAATCATTGGAATGATCAAAGTAAGAAAGAGTTGCTGCAGAGGTGGAATCCCTTAGTATTTCATTGCTAATACATCTAGGGGTCTCCAGTTCTTTCTACTCAGTAAACCAAAAATAAACAAATTTTTAAAAATACCTTTTAACCACATTCTTAATAGAATCATAGCAGTTACTGAGTACTTTGTACACAAGGAACATTTGTAATACATCATCATCATCACTCTCTGTGAAGCAGGCTAACTAACTCTTCCATGTGCTGATTAGCATCAGAGTCATTCTCGGCATGTGCCCAACCCATACTGTAAGAGAAGAGGGATTTTTTTTAAGGCAAAGTATTAAAACGTGTGGTCATAGAGTAAAGAGATTATGAAATAAAATAGTGTGAAACTGATAAATAAGATAGCACCAAGGACTGACAGTCTTCATACTTTAAATTATACTTTTTACTTAAAACAGAAAAAAGAAAATCCTTCTCAAAAGCCAAGATAGGAGATAACATCAAAAAGGAATGCATACATGCCATTATGTAATTCTGTAGAAATGTCATGGAGCACTAAGGAAAAGTCATTTGATTTGAAAATTAATAAGACATTAGTGACCTTTGAGAAAGGAGTTTTAGTATTTATAGGGAAGGAAGCCAGATGATAGGAGGTTGAGGAGACTGTGTGCTGAAAAGTAGTAGCTTTAGATGGAGATTATTGTAAAATTGATTTGGCTGCAAAACTGAGAAGAAAAATTGGCAGTATAAGTATTTTCAGGGAGTAGAAGAAGAGCTTTAAAAAAATGTAAAAAACCTATAAATTTTTGTAGGTAGAAGAAAAAATAATAGTGGAGAGGAAAGGGGTGATGGTGCATGAAAGAAATGGGATAGTTGAAGGAACAAGGTCCTGGAAGGGTCAGAGTAGGATAACATGAAACTGAAGCTCTATCTCTAACAATGAGTGAAGGGATATACTTCTTCCTCTGACATAACAAAGAATGGAAGAGAATATTTACAGGAACTCAAATAGCCTTTTGGTGTGGAAGAACCCAGCTAAGTAAAGCTCTTGGAAAATTGTTTGATGGCAGTAAAACAAAGAAGTGAAGCATTCAAGAGAGAATGAAAAATAATTTTTGGAACAATCTGTGGAGTGATTATAAAGGATCAGAAAGTATTGAAGGAAAGGAATGTTGGAAAAGAATAAGGTTCTGTCATGTCTATCACAGAGAGTGAGCCACTAATAACCAGAAACTGAAGAAGAGGTATTTTTTTTTAATTACATACACCTGAGAATTAATGGGTTAGGAATAGGGGCTAAACAAAGCTGGATTTGCGGATGGTAGCTAGTGAATAACTGACCTGGATAAACATACAATTAAGAGTGAGTAGAGAGGCATGTTAAGAAGAATGGAGGTTAGAATGCTGGGCCTGGATCAGGAAGAACAGAGTTCAAATCAGGCTTCAGACACTTACCAACTGTAAGTAAGTACCCTGGACAAATATTAACCACATTTGCCTTAGTTTGTTCATCTGTAAAATGGGTTCTAGAAGGAAATGGAAAAAAAATTTCCAAAATCTTTTTTTTGTTTTTTTTAAGTTACCATCATTATTTATTTGGAGGTAATTCTTATTGTCTACTTTTTTTATACTCATTTTTTTTGTTTTTGTTTTTTTGGTTTATTTACTTTTAGTTTACAACATTCAGTTCCACAGTCCCTTGAGTTTCAGATTTTCTGCCCCTCCCCCCCATCATGGTGGCATGCACTTGGATACAGTATCTACAAATATCTTCCCGTTAATGATTAGTCAGATTATAAAGAAGGATTGTAATTGATGGAATGATCAGTGGGGAAGAGGAAACAAAACCAAACAAGAAAAAGAAACAGAGAAAGTAGTTTGTTTCAATCTGCACTCAGATCCCACATCTCCTTCTCTGGATGTGGATGTCTCCTTCAATCACAAATCTTGAGGAGTTTTCCTAAAACCTTGTATTGCTGAGAGGAGCCCAGTCTATTGAAGTTAGTCATCACAAGTACTTTGTGGCTATGATTGTGTACAAATTTCTCCTGGTTCTGCTTTTCTCTCTCAGCATCAGTTTATTTAAGTCTCTCCAGATTATTTTGAAGTCTGTCTGCTCCTCATTTCTTATAACACATTAGTATTCCATTACATTCATGTACCACAACTTGTTCAGCCATTCACCAATTGATGGGCTTCCCCTTGTTTTCCAATTTTTTCCCACCATAAAAAAGAGCTTCTATAAAGATTTTTGTACATATGAGTTCTCTTCCCACTTCTCTGATCTCTTTGGGATATAACCCTAGAAGATATACATTTGTTTTGAAAATTTTTAGTTCCAGATTTTTCCCCTTCTTTCCTCCTTACCACACCCACTGGGAAGACAAGCAATTCAATATAAGTTGCACATGTTTAGTCATGCAAAACATTTCCATAGCAGGTATATTGTGAAAGACTAATAATAATTCCCTCCATCCTATCCTACCCCTCACTTATTCTATTTTCTCCTTTAACCCAACCACTTTTCAAAAGTGTTTTCTTCTAACTACCCTCTCCCCCAATCTGCCCACCTTTTCATCATGCCCCCTCTTATCCTCTTCCCCCCTGCTTTCCTTTAGGGTAAGATACCCAATTGAATTTGTATGTTATTCTTTCCTTAAGCCAAATTCAATGAGAGTGAGATTATACCATTCCCATTTACCTTCCTGGTATTCCCCTCTATTGTAACAGTTTTCTCTTACCTCTTTTATATGAGATAATTTGCCCTTTTCTATATCTTCTTTTCTCCTTCTCACAATACATTCCTCTCTCATTGCTTAATTTTATATTTATATATTGTGCCTTCCTATTTGACTCATTCTGTGCTCTCTGTCAATGTATACATGTACATACATATGAGTATACCCTCACATATAAATTTACACACTCCTAAACCCTCTTATATGTATGTATATATGCATGTGTACATATAATTGTACACATAAACACACACATATTCCCTTCAACTGTCCTCATGCTGAGAAAAGTCCTACAAGTTATAATTATCATTTTTCTGAGTAGGAATGTAAGTAGTTAAACTTTAATAAGTTCCTTATAATTTATTTTTCCTGTTTACCTTCTCATGCTTCTCTTGTATTTGAAAGTCAAATTTTCTGTTCAGCCCTGTTTTGTTTCATAAAGAATGCTTGAAAATCCTCTATTTCATTGAATGACCATATTTTCTCCTGAAGCATTAGAGTCAGTTTTGCTGGGTAGGTGATTCTTGGTTTTAATCCTAGCTCTTTTGATCTCTGGAATATCATATTAAAAGCCCTTCAGTCCCTTAGAGCAGAAGCTGCTTGGTCTTGTGTTATCTTGGTTGTGTTTCCACAATATTCAAATATTTCCTTCCTTACTGCATGCTCTACTTTCTGCTTGGCCTGTAAACTCTGAAATTTGGTTATAATATTCCTAGGAGGGTTTTCAGTTCCTTGAAAAGGATCTCCTTTTCAAGAGGCAATCAGTGAATTCTATCAGTTTCTATTTGCCCTGAGAACATGAGGACAATTTTGCTTAATATTTTCTTAAAAGATGGTGTCTAGGGCCTTTTTTGGATCATGGCTTTCAGGTAGTCCAATAATTTTTAAATAATCTCTCCTGGGTCTACTTTACAGGTCAATGGTTTTTCCAATGAGATATTTTGCATTGCCTTCTATATTTTCATTTGTTTGGATCTGTTTTATAGTATCTTGATTTCTTATAAACTCTTATACACATTAGTTTCCAATTGCTTCAATCTAATTTTGAAGGAATTATTCTCTTTGGTGAGTTTTTGAAATTCCTTTTCCATCTGGCAAATTTGGCTTTTTAAGGCATTCTTCTCCTCATTGGCTTTTTGGGCCTCACTTGCCATTTGGGTTAATCTTTTTTTAAAGGTGTTATTTTCTTCAGTCAGGCTGTTGACTTCCTTTTCTTGATGTTCTTGCATCATTTGCATATCTCTTCCCAAATTTCCCTCTCTTTCTCTTACTTGGTTTTCAAAATCCTTCTTAACCTTCTCCATGGCATATAACCAATTCATATTTTTCTTGGTAGTACTTGATGACAGACTTCTGACTTTGTTTTCTTCCCCCATTCCAATGCTTTGATCCTTTTTGTCCCAGAAAAGAATCTACGTAGGATTGCATTTCCTAAGCTTGCTCATTTTTCCAGTTAATTACTTGAGTTTTGAACTTTACCACAGTAGAACTCTGTTTTCAGAATGGAGACACCTTTGTCCCAAATCACTGGGGTTTTTGCAGCTTCCAGAGCAATTTGGAGGGCACCCTCTTTGAAGTTCCCACAATCTCTTGTACCTGGCCACACATCCCAGGACTTCCACCCAAGACCACAATGCAGATCCAAGCAGGTCAAGGCAAGAGCGATTACACTCTAAATGGTTGCTTCATCCCCCTGCAATCTGTAGGCCCCGAGCTCCTGAGGCAGCCACAGTGCAGCTGCCCACTCCTCTGTTGCTTCTCCCCTGGGGGAAGGGGCTAGAATACACTCTCCTTTCCACCCCTGTTCCAACTGAGTTCCACACTCATCTTTTATTTTGTCTTTGGCATTTTGAGGTTGAAAAACCTGGAAACTGCCACAGCTGCTGTTTCTTCACTCTCCTGAAGTCTGCTCTGGCCACTGCTGTTCAGGGCTGCTCTGGGCCCAAAAGCACATGGCTCCCACAGGGCTGAGCTTGACTCCCAACACACTGCAATAGCTCCTTCCTGCCAGTGGGAGATTTGTTTCTCTCTCTCACTTTGTGGGTTCAGTAGCTCTAAAATTTGTTCAGAGCAGTTTTATATGTATTGGAAAAGGTGGAAGCAAGCTACGGGGAAGTCATGTTTCTACTCTGCCATTTTCCACTACAAAATCTTTACCAAGAAATCCCCAAATGGAGTCAGAAAGAAGTGGACATGACTAAAAATTACTAAACAGCAGCAAAATAACTTACAATAACAGAAAAATAACAAAAACAAATGACAATGTAACATTAACAAATAAAAATTAACAAAAAAAAACAGTAACAAAAAGAGGTGAGAGTCTATTCTGGAGGTAGAGTGAAGATAAGGCAGGGACTCAGGTGAGTTTTCCCCTACCCTCTGAAATATTGCTAATAAGGAATCTAAACAAATTCTAGAGCAGAAGACCCCACAAAAAGATGCAGTGAAACAATTTTCCAACCCAAGACAACTTAGAAGGTTGGCAGGAAAAGTCTGCTACACCAGAGTAAGAGTAGATTGCAAATTAGTGCAGGATGAACCAGGGCAGACCTCTGCAAACCAAAAGTAGACCTCAGAGTGACAGAATCAGTGGCAACAATGCTGGTTTCCAGACCTCTCAGCCCACAGCCAATAAGGGAATTAAACAATGGGTCAAAAGGAAATTTACAAGCAAATTTGCTGGCATCAGAAGCAGGAATATTTTGCATTGATTATACTTGGATCTAGGTAGTAGTACTAGGTTTAGTTCCAGGGCAAGGAGGAGCACCAGCCCAACAGAGTTCTCAGCAGCATAGGAGTAGGGAGCCTGGTCACAGGTTCAGAGTTGAAAAGAGTATTTGTGGTTACTCACAAATGAGGGCACAGTACAGAGGATCAGTAAACACACCTTTCCCTATATCACAGCATCTTGTAAGAGTCAAAAACTTACAAGTTTTCAGAATTATCTCTGAAAGCAGATGCACCAAAAAAAAAAAAAAAAACAAAAACAAACCTGAAGCTTGGGACACTGAGATCTCTACCCTGGAAGCAGAGTCTCACTGTAGCATAGAGTTAACAGTCAATAAATAGGCTGAAAAATGTGGAAAAAGAAGAAAAATAATTCTAGCCATAGTAAGCTACTATAGTGACAAGGAAGATCAAAAACACACTCAGAAGAAGACAGGAAAGTCAAAATCCCTGTATCCAAAGTATCCAAGAAAAAATATGAATTGGTCTCAGGACATGGAAGACCCCAAAAAAGATGTTAAAAACAAAGAGAGGGTGTACAGAGTCAAGATGGCAGCGTAGATACAGGAAAATTCAGTTGCTCCCCACATAACCACCTCAAATACCTATAAAATATGACAATAAACAAATTTTAGAGTTTTAGAACCCACAAGGTGACAGAGAAACAAATCTCCCACTGAAGTCAGTCCAGTATGTGGACGGGAAGCATTCATTGCAGCACGCTGGGAGCACAGATCAGCCTGTATTGAACTCGCAGTTTTAGCCCCAGGGTGGCCCAAACAACCCAGCTGGAGCATTTGAGAGATTGGATCACCAGCAGCTGTGGCAGTTTACAGAATTATCAACCCATAAATGCCAAAGACAAAGTGAAAGGTCAGCGAACTCTCCAGGATCTGGGTGGGACAGAGAAGCGGGTCCATCCCTCTGACCCCAAAGCTAGAAGCAGTGAAAGTGGTGGCTGTGCAGCTGCCTCCACATGGCTGCTTCAGAGATCCCTGGCAGCAGATTTAAGGGGCACCAAGCAACCATTTAGAGACTAAGTACTCTTGCCTCAACCTGCCTGAATTGAGATCATGTTCTTGGATTGTGGTCCTGAGGTGCGTGACCAGTGAGCCAAAGATGATGGGGATTGTAGAGAGAGTGGCGGCCTATTAGCTTAGGCAGCTGAAAAAACCTCAGCAATTTGGGAAAAAGTTCTTCTCTATGGAAGCAGAGTTGTTCAGTGGCAAAGAGCTCAAAAGTCAAGTTAATAGACTGGCCACATGAGCTGGCAAAGGAAAGAAAGCAAGTACAGCAATACAACTTTAGATTCCTTTTTTGGGGAGAAAAAGGAAAAAAATGCATAGAACAGGAAGAATACAACACAGTTACAACTCCTGCACCAAAAGCTTCCAAGAAAAATCTAAAGTGGTTACAGGCCATAGAGGAACTTAAGAAGGATTTGGAAAATCAAATAGGAAAAGTGGAGGAAAAATTGGGAAGAGAAATGAGAGTGATGCAAGAAAATCCTAAAAAGAGACTCAACAACCAGACTGACAAAAATAACACCTTAAAAAATAGAAAATGGCAAAAGAGTCCCTAAAAGCCAATGAGAAGAAAAATGCCTTAAGAAACCAAATTTGCCAGATAGAAAAAGAATCTCAAAAGCTCATTGAAGAGAATAATTCCTTCAGAAATAGATTGGAGCAAATGGAAGCTAATGACTTTATAAGAAATCAGGATACTATTAAACAGATCCCAACAAATGAAAAAATAGAGGGCAATGTGAAATATCTCATTGAAAAAACCACTGACCTGGAAAATAGATCCAGGAGAGACAATTTAAAAATTATTGGACTACCTGAAAGCCATGATCAAAAAAAGAGCCTAGAAATCATCCTTCAAGAAATTCTCAAGTCAAATTGCCCTAATATTTTAGAACCAGAGGGCAAAATAGAACTTGAAAGAATTCACTGATCACCTCTTGAATATGATCCTAAAAAGAAAACTCTTAGAAATGTTATAACCAGGTTTAGGAGTTCCCAGATCAAGGAAGAAATACTACAAACTGTCAAGAAGAAACTATTTGAATACTGTGAAAAAACAATCAGGATAACACAGGATCTAGAAGCTTCTACATTAAGGGATGAAAGGGCCTTGAATATGATATTCCAGAGATCAAAGGAGCTAGGATTAAAACCAAGAATCACCTCCTCAACAAAACTGAGTATAATGTTTCTGGGGAAAATATGGTCATTTGATGAGTTGGAGGACTTTCAAGTGTTGTCAATGAAAAAATCAGAACTGAATATAAAGTTTGTCACTCAAATACAAGAAACATGAGAAGGTAAACAGGGAAAAGAAATCATAAGGAACTTACCAAAGTTGGACTACTTACATGCCTATATGGAAAAACAATTATTGTAACTTAATGAAACTTTTCTCAGTATGAGGATAGTTGAAGGAAATACACACACACACACACAAATATATATACATATATTTGTATACATACACATATGTCTATATAAAGTGGGTATATATGCGAGTGTGTGTATATATGTGTACAGATATGCATGCACAGAGGGCACAGGGTTAATTGAATAGGAAGGATGTTATTTTATTTTATTTCATTTTTTTAAGATTTTATTTTATTTTTAATTTATGAAATAAAATAAATCTTTCCATCACATAGCAAAATTTTTTAAAAAGATAATTGCACATGAAACTTCATGTTTATTATGTGTACAACTCATAGTAATTCCTTATAACAAAGTTATCATGTAATTTAATTTTTTGTCCTTTCTCCCCTCCATGGATGGATACCATTAGATAAAACTATGTATATATATTAAATTATCATATATACATAATTCTATTAATACTACTGTGGTATAAGAAAATTTTTAATAATACAATAATGCAATGTACATTTCAAACTACTTTTTAACTCCCAAATTTTCAAGTGTTTTGCAAGATTTTCATCCTCTAGATACCTTCCCAAACTGAGGGCCTAATACGAGGTGCTGACAAACCTCTTTTCTTCTTCCCTTTGAGTTCTATTTGACTACGTTAGAAATAGAGGCTCAACTAAGGTAACCTAAAGGATGATATTTTAAAAGGTGAAATTGAGAGGTAAGAGCGGAATATAATAAGAGGACACAGGGAAAGATGGAATCTTTTTCATTGTCTCATATGGAAGAGGAAGGGATTGCTGTTGCCGTGGAAGGGAAGAACAGGAAAGAAAAAGGGAAAGCGTCAACCTAACTTTCATTGAATTTGGCTTGGGGAGGGAATGGCATACACTCTAAATTGGGCATGTCTCCCTACAGGAGAGTTGGGGTGAAGGGGATGAGAGGGAGTGTGATGGAGAGGAGCGCAGGTTGCGGAGGAGGGTTCTTAGAAGCATACACTTTTGTAAAGGGACAGGGACAAAGTAGAGAATAGAACAAGTTGGGGGCAGGATAAGATCTAGGGAAATATAGTTGGTATTTCAAAATATGTCCATTGTGGAGATGTTTTTTGTAACTACACATATGTGGCCTGTATTTAACTGCTTGTCTTTCCAGTAAGGGTGGGTAATGAGGGAAGAAGGGAAAGAATCTAGAATTTAAAGCTTTAAAATCAAATGTTTAAATAAATAAATATATATGTATACATTATTATTATTATTATTAATATTATTATTATTTACATGCAACTGAGATATAAGATATACAGGCACTGGGTTAGGGAGATCCATCTTGACTTACCGGAATGTCAGAGGGGTGATGGTGGAGGATATAGGAGAAAGAAGATTGGGGCAGGGGGTATACAATGCATTTGCTATTTTGGGGTGGTGGGTAGGGGAAAGACTGGGAGAAAATTTGTAATTCAAAATATTGTGGAAATAAATTATGTAAACTAAAAATAAACAAAAGTTAATGTTTAAAAAAACAAAAAGAGTTAGAAGAAAATTTTCGAAGAGAAAAGACTGTGAAGCAAGAAAATTATGGGGAAAAAAAGAGCCAACAACTCAGTAATGAGGTACAAAGAAATACTGTAGAAAACAGCACTTTTTTAAAAAATTAGCCAACTGGTAAATGAGACACAAAAATCAAGTGAGGAGAAGATTGCTTTGAAAAGCAGAATTGGCCATATGGAAAAGGAGGTTTAAAAGCTGGCTTAAAAAAAAAAAATCCTTAAATGTTAGAAGTGATTTGACTACTAAACTGAGAAGAAAAATTGGTGGCATAAGAATTTCCAGGGAGTAGAAAGAGATGCACTTTTTCCACCTTAAACTGTAAAAATCTGTAATTATTTGTAGGCAGAAGGAAAATTATGCTGGAGGGAGAAAAGGTGATGATGCATGAAAGAAATGCTATATTTTAAGGAAGGAGATCCTGAAGGGATCGGGATGGAATAGCATGAAACTAAAGATCTAGCTCCAACAATGTAAAAATTGAATAAGTGATACACTTTTTTCTCTCATATAAGAAAGAATGGAAGAAAATTTTTACCAAAATTCAGTCTTTTAGTGTGGAAGAAGCTAGCTAAGTTTACTCTAGTCATTTTATATATGCAAAGTAACTACTGATACAGAGATAGATACTAGAAGCACTATCCAACAATTTAGCTCTCTTTGAATGGCAGTTGGAGTTTCAAAATTATTCTCACATTTTTTTTCTCTTTTGCATATTCATAAAAGGAATTCTCCTGATTATCCCAAATATGGCAATTCATTTACTCATTTTTAATCTCTTTCAAGAGTCTTCTAAGAATTCTCTCTCTGCCTCACTCTCTGTCTTTTTCTCTCTGTTTCTGTCTCTCTGTCTCTCTCTCTCTTCCTCTCTCCTCAAGATTCTTTTCTTTTTCATTTAATGATACAGTAACAATATCCACAATCTCTGTGAGAGGGGATATTCATTTTGAGATTTCACATGGGTTGTAGGATGTATGACATGGAAATGAGATTGAGTGGTCAAGGAATTGGAATGACAAATGATAAATGATGAATCCATGTCCTTACTCACAATTTCATAATGCTAATTCTAACTATGCCACATAACACTTTCAATAACCTTAAGTTCTTGCCTTAGTTATGAAATATTAATATATAAATTTCATATTTATAACCCTTAATAATATGGTTCCAGACTACCTTTTCAGGCTCATTCAAATTATACACTTGTCTACTTGTTTTTAGCTGGTGTTTAGAATTCCATCTGTGCTTTTTCTAAGGTTTTCTCCTATATCTGGAATGCACCTCCAATTTGGTTTCATATCCTATCAACAACAGTTTCCCTCAAGGTTTAGCCCTTGTACGAACTCTTACGTAAAGCTTATACAACAGCATAACCGATAGAGTACTGGAACAGGAGTTAGGAAGATGCTTCTCGTTGAGTATAAATCTGGCCCTTGATAGTTACTAGCTGTGTGACTCTTGGCAAGTCACTTAAACCTGATTGTCTCAGTTTCTCCATCTGTAAATTGAATTCAAGAAGAAAGTGGCATACCACTCCAGTATCTTCATCAAGAAAACCTCGAATATGATAAGGAAGAGTCAGACACAACTTAGCAACAATGACAGTTTTTAGTTACTTCTCACTTTATGCAAACAGATCAGAATACATATGATAATTCACAGGAAAGGAGCATCAATAACAAGGAGAATAAAAATGTTCAACTTTATCTTCCATCTTGCTAGCCTTTAAACATAGTACTCTCGGTAAATGCTTAGGTAGGAGAGGTAGAAATGTAGAAGAAACAGTCGAGCATGTTATTTGGGTTTTCTGAAGAAGGTTCCCGGAAGGACACAGATAAAAGTTGCATAGAAAGAGAAAGAATGGATGATTTATGATCTACACCACTTGGAGACAATGTCATATGTGATCAAATATTAATTGTAACACCGAGGTAAACATAATATGCAATTGCCATTTTTGTTCATTGCTAAGGCCTACTTTAAGTCTTCAGCATTCTACCACCATGTTTCTCACTACCTCGGGTTATATGGAGCCAGGCTTTCATGAAACTGTGACACAATGTCATCTCAAGGCACAAGAGAAGACTATGTTGTCCAAGGATATTGCTCCTAAAAGATCATCAAGTAAATTCAGGGCCTTCTTCCAAAACCACTTTGGGCTTGCACACTTGAAAATATCAGAGGCTCAGAAGCTACTTCCAGGGAGATTTCCAAAGTTTCCAGTTTGTCTAAGAGTCCTCAAGAAGTTTCTGGGTTAGAATCTCCCTCTGTCATAGACATTCCAGCATACCAGGAATCAACCTAGCTGCATTAGTACTTACAGGTATGGTCTTAGGACAATCCACTCACCTACCCACTTCACCTCCATCACTATGAGAAATTCCTTTGCACTGGTATTTTCTGATAAAGGACAATAATTTGCAGTTTGATTTTTAAATTTTAGGTCTATTCTAAAGAATGTTTCATTTGGATAGAATCCCTTTCTCTAGACAAGCATCTTAAACCTTCCCAAGGGGGAGGATAAAATACTATTTACTTGTAAAAAGGCATGGGAGGTGTCATTTATAGTAGGAATAGAATCTCTGGAGGGTGGAATTGAAATTATTTGCTCCATTTTCTAAGCTCACAAGCTTGTCTTGTGCAAAAAAGAAGCTTACCTAGCAGTATATTCATTACTATATACTGAATTTCTTGACTTTCTCTTAAATGTGGTACTGATTCCATTCATGCATGGTTGACAAAATCTGGATATTGTGGTTTTGTTTCAATCTATTGATAATGTGCTAACACTGGCTGCAGAAATTTTAAAATAATCTTAATGCCTTCCTTTAATGAGTTTTCTTTCTCTCGCCCTCTCTTTCACACACACACACACACATACACACACACAAACACACACACACAGTTTTTGATAAAGAAAAAATGTGAACTCCCATCTGCTTAGAGTAAACCAAGGCTAGACCAGATGTGACCTGCAATTTGCTGAATAGGAAACAAACACAAGGAATGCTGTCTACCATCTGTTGATGCAAAAAAGCAGCAGATCAGTCCTGGCATTTCAAATGAGCTCCCCCTTTGGGAAATTGAGAGGGAAACTAATTTGTTTCATTTTTTCCCCTCTCCTAACCTGACAGTGTCTTTGCTCAAGGGCCATCATGATACCAAGCAGTGACAGCTTATATCTAAATGCTTCAGCTCAGGAAATGAGTGATTTTTGTGGTTTTTACTTTTCTTTTTTTAAACACAAAGTTGACTCCTGCCAATGGGGTAAATTGTGGCTCTCTATTACCAGTTGCACATCTATGAAGTAGGAGAGACAAGGAATACATGATATTTAACTCCCTGGGCATTCTGAAGTCTCCAAGTCTTATTTCTTATTTGAATGTCACATAAAAGGCTCTTAACAAAAGCTGTAGGCAATGTAGTATGTACTTCCAGGAAATATATTCAATAGGCAATAGCTTCTATGTTATGACAAGCCCAGGTTTTACATGACCAGCTAACATCTGGTTTACATTTTTTTTAGTTAGGGATGAATGGAATATAGCAATTGCCCCCCTGAGTTACTCAAACCAACTCTGAGTTGTCTGTACTTTTTCCAAGTATAGACTCTATGACTACTGAAGTTGCTTACAATCCTAAATTTGGAAATTTACTGATTTTGTTTTATCTTGTCATGAGTTACATCTTTTTTGTTTTAATTTGGTAGAGTCCAGGATAACAAATTATTATCTTCTTCTTGTGATATGAAAAAACTCTAATTCATTCAATTAGCATTTATAAGCACTTATTTTATGACCTAAATTGTGCTAAATTGACCTATTATACAACCTAAACTGTGCTAAATATAAGTAACACTGATTGATTTGAGCCCCAGGGAACATGTGGCCCCACCTGAGATAAGTTCATCACCTGAAATCTCCTCTTCAAGTTGTTTGACTAAGTTTTTGATATTCAGTACATTCTCAGTGTCCTCTTTCCCTAATTAGATGACTGGAGGGTAGAACACTAAACTCTTCCCAAAGCTTGCCTTTATAGGGGGTTCAGAATTTTTAGAAATTTCCAGTTAACTCCACTTTCTATCAACAGCTCTGCATGAGTTGAACTTCATGGAATTTCATACCCTCCTATTCCCCACTCCCCTTTCTCTCTTCCCAAGTTCTTTTACATTGTAAGTTTCTTGAGGTCAAGAAGTGTCTCCCTTTTGATATCCCTAACACTTAGCACCTTGCCTAGGTTATATAGTAGGTACTCAATACATGTCAATTAAATTGAATTGAGGGGGCGGCTAGGTGGTGCAGTGAGTAGAACACAAGCCCTGGAGTCAGGAGGACCTGAGTTCAAATACCATCTCAGACACTTAACACTTACTAGCCATGTGAACTTGGACAAGTCACTTAACACCATTTGCCCTGCCTACACCTCTGCAGAAAGCAAAAAAAAAAATTCAATTGATTTGAAGGTCCACATAAACATAACATATATAGTATAAATTGAAGGTAATATCAGAAAGGTGACAGTGACAAAGTCACCAGGGGAGATTGAAAGGATTCTTGCTGAAAGAAAAATCTGAATGCTGTCTTTAGGAGAGTCAGAGTAGGCAGTAGGTTGAAATGAGAAGGGAAATCACCCCAGGTATAAGGGATAGGTAGTGCAAAGACATGGAGTACAAAGTATGTCTTATAAGAAAAAAGAAAAAAGAAAAACAAAAAATGGGCTTATGTGGCAATATGGTAGAGTGTATGGAAGGTAGCATAGGAAAGAAGACTAGAAAAGTAGAGAAAGTCAAGACTGTGAAGAAATTTAAAAGTCCGACAGGATTTTGTATTTGATCATTGTGGTATTAATCACTGGTGCTTATCATAGAAGGCAGATTGATATGGTCAGAACTACACTTCAGGAAAATCCCTGTGTCTACGTCATTGGTGGTGGATAAAAAAATGGGTAGAGATTTGAGACAGGAAAAGCAACTATAAGCCAATTGGTATTGTATCAAGGTAATGAAAGCTGGTACAGTATGGTATCTGTCTGATCTGAGAAAAGAAGATCCATAAGAAAGGCAATTCTGAAGGTAGAAGGTTTGATACCGGCATGGTACCTAAGTAAGGGGAGAGAAGAAGATGAGGGATTTTGGAGAAATAATGAACCTTGACAACTGTTAGCATGGCTCATTCAGAAAGCTGGACTTAGGACAGTTTATTCCAGGGTTGGGGCACCTGTGGCATTGAGGCCACCTGTGGCCTTTTAGGTCCTTGGATGTGGCCTTTGAACTGAGTTCAAGTTTTATAGAACAAACGCTTTTATTAAGGGACTTGTTTCTGTGAAGTTTTGATTCAGTTAAAGGGCCACACTTGAGGAACAGAAGGCCACATGTGGCCTAGGAGCCGCAGGTTTCCTGCCCCTGGTTTATTCTTTCTCCTCAAAAATTACGCTGGGTCTTGCTGCCCATCATGATTGTGACTAAGAATTCTTATATCTATCATGAATACAATTGTGATGTCAGTAAGAGGATAGAAGACTCTACTCCCAAGGGTTATTTCTTTGGGAAGCCTATTCTTCACCAAGTCTGACCCTGACCCAGGTTTAGAGCAGGTTTGCTAGGGCAGGCCTAGAGAAAGGGGAAATATACAACAGGACATGAGTTGATGACAAAGAAGCAAGGACCAACAAAACTCGAAATGAGTCTTAGGAACATTGGTTTGTTACAAGATACATAGACTTTAATCATTGTGACACCCTGAGACACTCCCAAATAGTTATGACTTTTCTCTCCATTCTTGCACCAGACAAGTCAACAAAATGGTTTTTTTGTTTGTTTGTTTTGGTTGATTTGTATTTTTAACTGTCCTTGAAAAATATTAATTAGATCAGTTGTTCTTATTTGTATAGTATTTGTATCCTTCTATTGGACTGAACATTTTCTGGGTAGGGTTTACTTTATTATTTCTTAATGTTTATAATTCTAGAACTTGGTATTTGGCTATTAGTTATAGGCACAGGCCAAATAAAAACTAAAGATTTAGACAGATAACCTCTCTGTCTTTTTCCCTCTATGTGCCTTTCTGTCTCTTAGTCTCTCTCTGTTTCACTCTCTGTCTCTCTCTGTCTCTCTGTCTCTTGTTTCATATACACACATGAAAAGATATGTATATATACCCTCATATGTGTATGTATGCTTGTATGTATGTATGTACATATAGTTTATAATATACTCTATCAAACTGAATTGTATAGCAATCTAAAGTAATGACTGAGATGAAAAAGTTAAGAAAAAGATACACTTTAACCTAGGGACCATTCTATAGCCCACAAACTGATGATAATAAAGTTTTGTGATCTTATTACTATTATTATATGTATGTTTTGGAATTCTAAATATAAGGATATGTGGAATTTCAATCAATCAAACATTTAATGAATATGAATTGTGTAACAATATAATTCTCTAAAGTAATTTACTCTCAAAGATAAAATTAATGGATTTTAAAGGCAAATTCTAATTTTCAAAAATAAGGAATTTTATGCTAATGTGACGTGGTGAATATGCTACAATATCTAGAATCAGTGAACTTCTATTTACTATATGTTTGGTTTTTTTTGTCATTACAATTTGACTTGACAAATTTTCATTAAATATCTATTGCACACAATATTTTGCAATATTGTGGAGATACAAAGACAAAAACGAAAAAAAAGTTTGTTTTCAAGATTCAAATGTATATTTTCTGAAATTCAGTTTCTTCTGTACATATTAAAGTGATTCAGTAGATAATCTCTGAGGTCTCTTTCAGTTACAAAACTATTATTCTATGCATGTGTTAAATGGAGTCACTGGTATGATTCTTAAACAAGTTCATTTTGTTATTATGAATACAGGTACTCTTCCACTCATAAGTAAATATTTTAAAAGATTGTTGTTTTTTAATTAGTTGGAAATAAAAATACATCTCTTTTTTGATGCAATTTACAAATGATTAGCTTCCTAAATTATCCTTTAATAGCCATATTTAATCCATGATATAAGTATATATTAACTGTGTGCCAACATTTCTCTTCCTCTAGATAATTTTCTAAGTCATGATTGGGATTTATATGTATGATAATATTAATATGAAATAATTGAATTATTGTAGCTCAGGAGAAAGAAAAGCATGAAATATTCTCATATAATAGATAATCACACACAAAAATTGGGCAATAGTAAGTTTGTCTTTGACATTATCCTATCTCCAACTTGGCACCTTACTCCCATTACAAAGTTCCCTTCTCTCCAAGCATTCACTGTTCCATTTCATTCCAAAGTCAACTAGTGGTAACATAAAAGCCTAGTTCTATTTCCTAAGTCCTCTCTCTGACCAACAAAAAATAATGACATTTCTTCTCTCCCAACTATTGAAGCGTGTGTTCGTCAAGAGCAGCTTAGTTCAGTGACATATTAAGAAGAAAATTTGAGGTTAAAATGTCTTGCCAAATGTGTGAATTAGCATTATAACCTTAATTCTCATTTTGAAAAGAAGGGGATTATTAAGTAAAACTGATGGATAGCGAAATACACTTGCAACATTTGTGAAGAAAATTGGCTAGGGAACCTAATAAAGTCTAAACTCAAGGCAAAATCTTTCACACTGCTTTTGTTTTGCAAAATTCCTTCTCTCCCTCCTTGTCTGCATTTTTATTTTCTCACAATTCTTTTTTTTTTCCTCCTCCTATGTGATTCCAATGATAGCTGCCTAGATCCATGACACAACAGAGACTTTTTGCAAGTCTAGGTCATTTTAACACTGGAAATTGCCTATGTCCACAGGAAAAGAGACAGGAGGAGAAAAAAAAATTCCAGTAACTGTGAGGCTAAAGTCAGAGAATTACCAGACATAAAGCAGATGTGCATAGTCTGTGTGATCAGTATAAAATGTAAAGGGGACATTCCATATTAAAAATTGTTGCAAAATGCAAAAAAAAAAACCAAAAACCTATAAATGTCCATTTCTCAAGCGGTTTTCTGCAGAGCCCTAGCAATCTATGAAATGCGAATGATGGTTCTGTGAGAAAATGCTGGAGCAGTTTCTTGTCTGCTCCATCCCCACTCCACTTGCTAATTTTCTCTCTCTGTCCAACATTTCAGAAGTCCTAAAACATCGTCTCGACTTCAACAACAATAAATTTGGAAATATCTCTCAAGTTGTGAAATCATGATCAGATCAATTATGCCTTTGTTCCTAGAAGCATTCTCTCAGTCTACTCCCTTATGTCAACAATCATCATCTCTGTTAATTGCTGAAACAAAATAACCCTGCTTACCCAATACTCCCTTAAATTATTGTCCTTTGCTCTTAGAATGTAAGATTATTGAGTTCAAGGATGACCTATGATTTTTTATCTATACCTTCATGTTTTAACACATATGAAAAATAAAACAAAACAAAACTTAAAATGCTTTTTAAACATTCATCACTTGCTCTGACATTTTATCTTTTTAATTTCACAGAAAAGAAATTAAGGTTAAGAAAAGATACTAAGGATTAGCAAGTCCTACCCATATTTCAAAGGAATCTTTACTAGTAAAAACTTGAGAAATGGTCATGTAAATCTACTGAAAAATTCTAATGAAATAGACATATTCCTCCAATTTTCCTAAAGGAAGCCATTCTACAAATGGACTACTCTTTTGTTGGTTGTGAGTATGCTCTCCATTTACATAAATCTCAGTACTTCTATGACTTCTTAAATAGTCTTTCAGAGGTCATCTAATCTCAACATTCAGCAATCACTGGGTAGTCAAACTAGTTATGAGATGTTCTAAATGTTACCAGGTACTTTCTTGGACAACAAATATTCACGATATCACAGGGCCTACATGGAAAGACTTTCTGGATTGGGGATATCAATAGAGCTTGGATAGTGTATCAGCAAGCACCCTAGCATACCTAGGGCGGCTGCTAGAACAGGTTCTTAGATCTGCTTTTCTAAATGAAAGCAACTCAAAATGGGTTAACAATCTCACTTTAATCAAACATATATCATTTACCTAGTTCAGGGGAAAAAGTCAGCAACCTGAACTTCAGAGAATGCAAACATAAGTTACAAATACAAGTTACAAACAAACAGAAAA
>CM053589.1:64816229-64836293 GCA_028646515.1 Pseudochirops corinnae | reverse complement strand
GAATAGACTGGGGGAGGGGGGACACACTGGGATGACTGTTTTTGGGGTGGTGGGTGGGGAAAGAGGGGGAAAAAATATTTAACTCAAAATCTTGTGGAAATGAATGATGTAAAGTATAATAAAATTTAAAAAATAAATAAATAAAATAATGGCATGTACCTCAGGGGGAAAAAAAAAAAATCTTATCACTGGCATTTGGTACCTGAGTCATCTTAAGCAAGTTATGTAACTTTTCTGAGCTTCATTTACCTCATATATAATCTAAGACCTACATGATATATAAGGATTCTCCTAAATTTAAATTGCTAAATCCATGATTCTCTGAGAGGAGGTTAGTACATATGATGATATTAATAAATGTGGAAGAGGTAAAATAAGCAAGCTCTTGAAGGATGCTCTCAAAATTAACAATGAAGTAGAAAATAGGGTCATCTGCATAGGTAAGGGGGAAGCAGGTTAGGAGTCAGCTAAGGGACCAATAATTCTCCTAGACATCTTTCAGATCTCTTATTTTTAAATCCTCCATTATGTATTTTTTCTTTATTCAATTCATACTTATATGGTTGTCAGTTAACTAAAATCCACAGCTCTCTCATCCACTGTAATTATAAAGAATAAAAATAGCATTTTGCTCATATTTCCTTTTGCCTATCTCACTCCCACTGCACCATTTCTTTCTTTGCTCTTACAAGGGGCCATATATTTTCTACTTTATTAGATCATTAATTCTAAACCTTAGAAAACTTATGATGTTCTGATAAAGCCTTCTATTGTCATAAATAAAAAAAAAGTTGAATTCATGTTTCACCTGTCCAATTCTGTAAACTTCGAAAAGGTGCAAAGTCTCTTTTTACTTCCGTTTAGTTCTTTTGTTAATTGTAAATAGAAAATTATCTTATTCAGTTTCACGAAAAATGTGCTATTAATATGTGAAGGATAATTGCATTTGTTCTTTTGACTAATGTTGAAAACTGAAAGAATTCTTTGAAATTCGTCTTTTACTATAGGGACTCTTAAGAAGATAACATTCAGAAATGGTTGATCTTTAATTTCCCTTCCAGCTCTAGCATCCTCTATCATTAGGTCAAGAAAAGCATCTGTGTGTCTTGGGTTTTATTTGAGAGTCATGGCAATTGCCTCTTTATATATAAATTGTTCCCTTCTCCCATTACAATATTTTTCTCCTGTGGATTAATATTGGCGAACTCCATGGAAAATTCAACATGTTCTCTGGGATGCCTAAATACATTAAGCACTCTGCACTGTGACTCCTGTCAATATATCATCATTAGTTCATTAAATAAGATATTTATCTTTTTTCTTGGACCCAAGACTTGTTAGCTTTGATGAAGAGAAGTTCTGGAAAAGTAAGGGAAAAGGATTGTACAGGGAGGAGGAGACTAATAACATTCTTCCTTTCTGCAGTGCATTAATGTTTACAAAACACATTCTTCACAACAATAAATGCAATAAGAAGGATAAATACCATTCTCATTTTAAATTTGGAAAAATTAACACTGAGAAATTAAATAAACACAAAGCTAGTGTTTGAGGCAAACTTCCAACCCAGGTCTACCAACTTCACATGAACATTCTTTCTACTTTGTCCCAATGACCTTAGGCATACAACAGGCTGCCTAGCAGCACTATTATTTAGAATCTATATATCTGCTCTTAATCTTCATATACATATTTAAAACTACTTCCATGACATCATCATCTGCGAGTCCTATATGTACCTTAAACTCAACATGCACAAAAATGGCATTTCCCACTATACCTATTATTTCTTATTTCACTGTTTCTATATTTGCACAACCATTCAACCTGTCCCCCAGGTTCATGTCTGCAGTCTTTGACTATCCACTCCCCTGCTCCAATATCCATTCATTTATTATGTCTTCTCAAATCCAAATCTCTATTTGTCTCACAACTTTCCTCTGTATACTTCCTATCACTCTTCTGGTATTGGCAACTCCTGACTACCATCACCATCAACTGTGGTAAAAGCAGTAGGGGACCTATAAGCAAAGAATGGCTATACGACATTACCTTCATGATCTCAGGTAGATCATAATCTCTGTAAGTCTATTTTTAGCTCTGTCACATGAAAGAATTGAATTACGTCATTTCTTAAGTTTTTTTTTTCCAGCACTAATGTGGAAATATAGGCCTGTTTTAGCAAAATATAGTTAGCTTCTATGATAATTGCAATATATTTCCATCAAAATGAAGTCAAATTATATGTAGATACACACATTCACATATGTACATGTGTATGAATATATGTATGGACATATATGTATAAACACACAGACATATAGTTATTAGCACGCTTCTAGTTCCTGGAATATAGCAACACATAAATTAATATTCCCTCTTTATCTCCCCCTCTTGAAAAGTCTGCTCACCATATTCTCTTTCTGGTCAATATTTCCTTCTTAATACTGCCAAAAAAGACTCATACAATATGAGCTCGATATAGAAACATAAATAAGACGAAGAAACATTTGTATCATTCTTATTCTCAGAAATATCAATAGGGTCCCAATAGAATACTGAATAGCATTTGAGTTCTATAACTGATATTGATGGCTTTCTTCCATATTATTATATTATATCACTTCTTTCCATCTCTCTCTCTCTTTCCCTGACTTTGCACTCCAAACAAACTAACGTATCTTCTACCCCTGAACATGGCTTACTTTCTACTGTCTCTCTGCTTTTGATCACAAAGTTCCTTATGCCTGAAATGGCATTATCTTCCTCTTCACCTGATCAATCCCTATCCATACTCTAAAACTCAACAAAAACTCCAATTCCTTCATAAAATCTTTCCTGGACCCCCATTGTGAAACTGTACAGTACTTTAATATGTCTGATAAATTTATAAAATTTTCATGTACTTGTCATATAAGACTATATATAGTATGTCTCAGTGTTTGTGCTTTATTACTCTACTGCAATATAATCCATGTGAAGACAGAAAAAAAAAGTTGTTTCTAAACTTTCTCCTCCCTTCTCCCATCTTGGACTAGTACTAAATTCTATGCACTGCAGTGCTTAGAACATAGCAAGCACTTAATAATTTATTTGTTTTGATAAAGTTTTGTTGAATGAATGAAAACATCAAGGATAGGGGGAACCTTGAAATGGTTATATGTAGACATAGAAGGTATAATGTTCCAAAGTCTCATTTTAGTCTATTCTGATATTTCAATTTCTGTTTTCCAAAGGATAAGTCCTATCATAAGGGCAGGAAAGTGATCAGCTTGTCAAATCTGCATATTTTTGACATCTTCATATACTCTTGTCATTTTTAAAAATCAGCAGTAAAGCGTGAACTATAAAAAGAGATATGCAAATGTAGTACATTGGACTGACCTTTCACATAGAGGCATTTAGATGTTCCATATCACCCAATTGCCAAATAAAATGGCTTTCCTCAAAGCAGGTAAGTTCTTACAACCTCATTTTCTGATCTACTTTACTTGGAAACTTTCTGTTCTCAAGGGCAAATCACACATTGCAAAAGTTATCAGTAGTTATAGTATGATTTCCTCCTTAAAAATGACATCTCAATTAGATAAAAACTGGAAAATTTCAATACATTGCTGACCTTCAGTAAAGATCATATTTTTATTTGTTTTAAAATTTGAAAATATTTTGTCTTAATATTTATAATTAATATTTAAAAATTTTATATATACACAAACTATATATGTGTATGTATATATGTATGTATACACACATGTGTATATAGTATACATCTATATTACACACACAAACACACACACACACAAATTTATTTTTACCCAAAGCAACCTGATGTCAGTATTATAAAATCAGATATATAATTTGCTCAAATATTTTTTTAAATTACTTAAGAGAATCAAAACATATGAATGGAGGCTAAGAAATAGCCTGATTTTCATGAATGGGGTCACCTTACCAGATTCGTTCAAATTACATTCAATATTACTGAAAGAACACTATGAGTCTGATTGTTGAGTTGTTAAAAATTTTCTGTGAAAAATGATGAAGAATACAGATGAATTTATTTTTTTCACCAATATGACTGAAGAATAATTCTTACCAAACAAGAAATAGATTAGATATGAAGTAGATCATTTTAAATACAAGAAACTGAACAACTTTGGCATAAATGAAGTTGGTATGGGAAGGAAACCTTTTGGGGGTGTTGGTGGAATTACATCAAATATTTCTTATAAGGACCTGGTATTATGTTATAATACATATAGCTATGTATATATGCATCTCCATGTATACATATGTGTATTTAAACATGTATTTATACGCAAATATCTATATCCATTCCTTAAAAAGAAGTGATAATAAAAAACCTCTCCAAGGAGTCGTAACCTATTAGCAGACATAAGAAAGTTTGTTTGAAATCTCTAGGCTTAAGAGCAATTCAAATAGCAATAATTCACACTCACCCAATTAGCAAAGATGACAAAAGACATTAATAATCATTGTAGAAGACCCTGTGGGAAACAGACACACTAATGCTCTCTTGATGGAGCTGTGAATTGTTCCAAAGATTCAGGAAGGCAATTTGAAAATATTCTTTGAAACAGAAATGACTAAACTGTCTTTATCATTTGACCCCAGAAATCCTACTACTAGGTACCTTACTGTTTGACCCAAAGAGTACCTTATATACCATAAAAATCTTTTTTTTTTTGGCATAGTAATAAATTAAGTAGAATCAATAGCTTCCAATTGATTTGAGATTTTTTAAATAAACTGTAACACATAGAATTTCAATGAAATATTACTTTACCATAATAAACAATGATTTTGAATGTGAATAATTCTGATAAATGCAGGAAGACTTAACTGAACCGATCAAATAAACCAAAGCAGATAGTAACATACAACATGAATAAAACAACCTAAATAGGAAGAAGAATAAAATGAAAATTAGCTGAGATACCATCATAAGCACAAAGCTTATTACCAGAGGAGTGATGAGAAAATGTATATCTCTCCTTTCATTGGAGAGGTGGGATACCATGAATGTGGAAATTTACATAAGCTCTTGGTAGAAGATATTTCTGTTGGTTCCATTAAACTCTCCACCTTCCTTTTTCTTTTTAATTTTTTTTTTTTTACCAAGGAGAATAGGCTCAGTTGGTGGGTTAGGGGGTGCTATGTTGGGAAATAAACGTGATATAAAAATACAAGACATCTTTAAGAAAACATAGTAAACAAACAAGTTACTGCAGAATTGAAAATAGAAAATTTTTAGTTTTTCAAAAAATATGAAAGGAAATTGCATTATATAGCAGAAAACACATTGGTTTCGGAGTCACAGTTAAACATTGGGTTTAAATCTTGTCTCTGACATGTACTATGTGTGTACCTTGGACAAGTCAGTTTAACTTCTTAAGCTTATGTTTCCTCATATGTAAAATGAAAGGGTTGAGCTACGTGGTCTTAATTCTTGGCTGAGTATATTAAGGATTGTTGACATGTATATAACACTTTATTGTCTGCTAAACACTTGACACATATTAACACATCAGTGCAAGCAAGTGTTATAATTAATTTTATTTCAGAGATGAGAAAAGTGAAGCTATGAGGTCACCCAGCTAGGTAATGTCTGAGGCAGCATTCAAACTCAGGTCTTGTGTCTAAGTTAAACTTGAAATTTCCTCATCATGCGCTTAAATTGAGCCTCGGATACTCAAGACATTCCCAACTACCTCAGCCTCCTCTTCTCTCTGATTAAAGGGATGCAGGGGGGAACACTCAACTCTTCCCAAAGTTTTCCTTTCTACAGGACAGGATCTATATTTTTCAGCTCACTCTCTACTTAACATCTGCAACTCTGGTTTAAGTTTCATGGAACAAGATGTCCGTGTTTCCCCTCAACCCTCTGCAGATTGCTTCTGTGAGTTTTCTTAATTGAAAGCTCCTTGAGAGCTGGGACTGTTCTTTTCTTAGTTGTATCCTAAGGGCTTAGCACAGGACCTGGCAAACAGTAGGTGCTTAGTAAATTCTTTTTTAATGGTATCTAAATCCAGTAGTCTACACAACATGGCAACTAAGTGATGCAATGGATAAAGTAGTAGGCCTACAGTCAAGCAAACCTGAATTCAAATCCAGCCTCAGACACTTAGTAGCTGTGTGACCCTGGACAAAGCTTTTAATCACTCTGTCTCAGTTCCCTCAATAGTAAAATCTAGGCAATAGCAGCACCTACCTTGCTGAGTTGTTGTGAGGATCAAATGAGATAGTATTTGTAAAGCATAGAATAGTGCATATCATATAATAGGCCCTATATAAGTGTCATTAACACCAGTGCCTATCATCAATTCCCTTTATCATACCTATTATTATGTTTGATTTCTCTTTAAATGAAAGTTTCATTTGGAAAACATTTCTTTTTCTGAATCTCAGACTGTTTGATAAGATGATTTCTAAGAATACTGACATCAACTACTAAGATGATCTCCAAAATGTCATTAGTGTTCAAAAGAAGAAAAAAAAATGTTCATTTCAGCATGACTTTTATTTGGATGAAATCAAAACATTCTAAGCTCTTAAAGTGGAAAATGGCTTTAATTTTATTTGTGTTGCCTTAGTGACAGAAGCAATTAGAGGGAAAAAGACACATTGATTTGAATAGTTAAGACACCCACTCATTTTGTGTGTTTTCTCTTAGAAAACAGTTTTATGTATTAGAATCATAGACTGAGAGCTGGAAGAGACCTCTAAGAACATTTAGTACAAGTGACTCAGAGGTTAAGTGACTTAGCCAAGGTTACACACCAAGCATATGGCATAGTTGGAATTCTAAGGCAATTCTTATGACTCCAATTTTGACAGTCTTTTCTCCCTGCAAAGCAGCTTTTTCTTCATCTAGAAAATTTTAGGTGATGCAACATTTTAGCTTTATTCTGGCAAATATAAAGTATTTTATTAAAGAAATATATCCCACATGTCTTGTAGACCAATTAATGTTTTAAAAATGCTGAGAAATTTTCTAGAATTTTTTTAGCCAATATTTGGTCTAATAATAAGTTTTTGCTATTTTTAATTTATTATTTATTTTTATAAGTATTTTTTAAATTGTTCTAAATTTTCCTTTCCTCTAGCCCTTTCTTCATCTATTTATAAGGAAAGTAATATTCTTTCAATTATACATGTGAAATCAAACAAATCATGTTTCTATGTTAGCTACTCCTCTTAAAAGCAAAAATAATAATAACAATAGTAAGAAGAAGAAATATTTTTAAAAAATTCTACTTCAGTTTGGGACATTTTGGTATAACCCCATTGCTACTATTTTTTAATATGACATCATTATTAAATCAATTGGTCTATATTTTAATTTTACTGTTTTTCTCTCCCTATTCTAGGTATCAAAACTGTATTTGTGTCACTAAAAGAATTTGGTAAGCTTTATTTATCTTTTCAATAATAATATAGTATTGGAATTAATTGTTCTTTAAATGTGTGGTTAGGAGAGCCAATACGGCAGAGTAAAGCAGGGACACTGCTGAGTTTTCCCCAAAAACCTCTCCAAATACTTTTAAATAATGACTCTAAACAAAATCTAGAATGGGAGAAGCAACAAAAAAGATGTAATGACACATTTTTTCCAGCCCAATACAATTTAGAAAATCATCATGAAAGGTTTATTGAACAAGGGTGAGAGAGTAAAATAGTCCAATATAGGCAATGCCAGCACAGTGCCTGCCACAGCAAAACAGGATCAGACATATAGAGTGACTAAATCAGAAGCAACAGTGGCAGCCATTGCTTTGAGAGCACTCAATCCACAGATGGTAAGGGGAATCAGATAACTGGTCAGAAGGAGATTATAAATGTCTCTTTCCTAGCAATGAGGCAGGGCTCTGCTGCTTTGCCCATACTCAGATCTGGGTCACAGTCTTGGGGGGTAGTCCCAGGGTGGGGAGGAGCACTAGCGAAACAGAGTTTGTGGCCACAGTAGAGGGGGAACTCTCCTCACAGTTCCAGTGCAGAAAAGAATGGCCATGGTCTCTCAGAGATCAGAGCATAGAACAGAGGTATACATCTCTCCTTAGATCATACCACCTTGGAAGAAATGAAAACTTACTGATCCTTAGAAGTAGTTCTGAAAACAATTGAACAAAAAATCCTGTAATTTGGGACAGAGTGTCTCCCATCCTAAAAGCAGAGTGTTACTTTAACGGAGTTAAAAAATTGAGCAATATGCTGGGAAAATGGAGAAACAAGAGGAAAAATAAACTCTGACTATAGAAAGTTACTATGATGAGAAGGAAAATCAAAAGACATACTCAGAATAAGACAGCAAAGTCAAAACTCCTACATCCAAAACCTGTAAGAAAAATATGAATTGATCTCAAACTATGGAAGAGCTCAAAAAGGATTTTAAAAATCATGTAGAAGTAGAGGAAAAATTGGTGGAACTAGGTGGTGAAAAGAATTGAGCACTGACTCTGGAGTCTGGAGGACCTGAGTTCCAATCCAGCTTTAGACACTTAACACACTTACTAGCTGTGTGACCTAAGGTGAGTCCCAATTGCCTAGCCTTTCCCTCTCAAAAAAAAATGGAAAAAGAAATGAGAATGATTCGAGAAAATCATGAAAAAAAGAATACAAAATTTGCTAAAGGAGTCTCCAAAAAATAATGAATAAAAGAATACCTTAAACACTAAGCCAAATGGTAAAAGAGGTCCAAAAAACCAATGAGGAGAAGAATGCTTTAAAAAGCAGAATTGGCCAAATGGGAAAGAAAGTCCAAAAGCTCACTGAAGAAAATAATTCCTTGAAACTTAAAATGGAGCAAATGGAAGTTAATACCTTGATGAAAAATCCAGAAAAATTATAACAAAGCCAGAAGGATAAAAACAATAAAGCAATTTGAAATATATTATGGGTGAAAACAAAACAAAACAAAACAAAAACCACAACTGATATGGAAAATAGACCCAGGAGCAATTTTTAAAAATTATTGGACTACCTGCAAGCCATGATCAAAAAAAGAGCCTAGACATAATCTTCTAAGAAATTATCAAGGAAAATTACCTTGATATACTAGAACCAGAGATAAATAATAGGATTAATAGGGACATAATGGTAATGAAAATTTAAAAAAAAGATTGACTGAAGAAGAAGCTACGAATACCATACCTGCCAATGGAAGTCTGTGAAAGTCTTATGGAAGCTGGCCCTGGGCAAACTGTCAAAGTCAAGGAATCAGAGGAAGAGGAGAAAGATGAAAATAAACAAAAGAAAGATGATGTTGAGGAGGAGGGGGATGAAGAGGAAGTGTCCATAAAATAAGCAGCAGGGAAAAAGAAAAAGGACATCAGTAAATAGAAAGACCCTGCAACCAAGACTCAGAAATTGAATGCTGAAGTGACTTCAAATTGCAATCTCTTCACTAATACCCTGTTTCTGAGGTAAAAATTGATATCTTGAACTTCTTTGCCAAAAAAGTACCTTACAGCTGTGAACTGCTGAATTGGCAATTACAGGAATTTGGGGTATATTGAATTTAATCAAGTAAAGGCATAGAAATATCTCTGAGTATTTCTATGTGGCTCCAAAATCCTTGACTTTGAAATGAAAATGGAAAAGGCAAAATAAAACAAAATATTGAATTTCAAGGGAACTATTCAAAAAGAATATGCTTTATGAAGTAAGCTATTGAAGTTAAAGTGGTCTACACCAAAGATGGGACACCCAAAGGAAGTGCCTATGTGGAACTTAAGGCAGGAGATGTAGACAAGGCCTTGTAAAAGAAATAGGGACCTGAGATTGATGATCAGGTGATCATTCAGGAGTGCACAAGGGAGAACACTCAAGGACAAGAAAATTCAATATGTGGAAAGAATGATTATTGGAGGAGCGATAGTAAGAAGCTGACAGACTGGAAGATACTGGTGCTAAATAACCTTATGGTGCCTCTGCAGAAAGTCTCCAGGAAGTATTTGAGAAGGCAACATTAATCACCTTGCCCCAAAACAAGCAAGCCTAACCTAAAAGATATGCCTTCTTTGGATTTGCCTCTGCAGACTATGTAAAAGAAGCTTTGAATACTTCTGACAATTTTGAAATTGAAGATGGTGTGGTCAAATTAGATTTAAAGGGACAGAAGACTATTAATGTAGCACCAAGGATCCAGTCCCACAAAACTGAGCTCATCAAAGTTCTGTCCTAAAATATTACAGAAGGATCATTGACTCATTTCACAACTTGCTTGACGCCAGGATAGTTACAGACAGAGAGACAGTGTCTGCTAAAGGATTTTATTTTGTGAACTTGAACTCCAAAGAAGATGCTAAAGCTGTGAACGAGTTCATGGAAGACAGAGAGATTGATGTAAGCAAAGTAATTCTGGACTGCAGCACGTTCATTGGATTTGGAGGCTGTAGTGATTGTTAAGGTGGCTTTGGTGGCAGAGGCTGAGGAAATTTTGAACGTCAGGGTAGTTTCTGAGGTTGAGGAGAAGGAAGGGGCAATATAGCATGAAGAAAGAAAATAAAGTCTGAATATCTTCTCATCCATTTCCTTTTCCCTTGCTACTTGAAAGGATTCTGGGGAATCTTATCCTATTATCTAACCACTGACACAACCTTTTGAGAACATTCCAAGACAAACATGCAGTCAAGAGGTCTTCTTGGAGAAATCTAGATAGTATTTCAAGGGAAAGAACATGTTGGTTTTGACTGGATAGATATTCCATATAAACATTTTGTGAAGATGGGTGACAGATGTGGAAGTTAATCTCTTTTGTCTATGAGTTGTCTTGAGTTTACGTTGTTCTACCTCACTTATAAAAGCATTTTTTTTGCTCACAAAAATTATCTATTATGCCAACACACTGTATTAGGGATTGTTCAAAATAAAAAAAATGGAAATAGCATAGCTCTTGCCCTCAAAGAACTAAATATGTACATAAAGAAATAAGATAAATGGTAGAGGATGATAGGTACAAAAGAGACATGAGATAAAATGTTGTGAAAATGTTTCAGTAGTGAGAGATCACTTTTACTTGGAGCAACAGGGATAGGTTTTATGGAGTTGGTGACTGAAATGGACCTTGAAGGAAGGTTCTTTTGTGGTCAGTTGTCTTTTTGAAGTAACATAAGAATTTTTACCAGGAGGAGATGAGCACATTTCTGTATTCCAGGAATGAAAACAGTTGTTTTAAATGCACAAAATTTGGAGAGGATAGGTTGATACCAGGAAGCAACTACTAGTTAGATTTAGATGGAACACAGAATATGTGAAAGTGAACAGTGTGAAAATAGGCAGAAAAGGTAGACTGGGGCCATATTAATAAGGTTATTAAATTAGAAGGTAAGAAATTTGTCTTTCATTTTATGTAAATAAATAAACCACTGAAGGATCTTAAGCAGGGAAATTGACCAAAAAAAAAGTAGGCAGGACATACTGTTAAATTTAAATTGCATTATTAACACTCTCTCTATTATTTTAGTAAATCTAGACAATCTCAGAAAAAAAAGCCAACAAGAAATCAAGCCCTGATTTATAATATTTCTTAGTTGCCAAAGTGAAAATCCTCACAATGAAAATTAAAAATTGAAAAAAAATTGTCCCTTGAAAGCTGAGTTGTCTCCATCACACTACTGGAAATTGATGTATCATTAATGGATTTGAGAGGAGAGATGAAGGTACTAGAGGTGTTGTAGGAAAGAATTGTCTTATTTCAGACAAGAGATGAGAAGACTTTAAGTTAGTAAGGTGGCAATGGGAATAGAGAGAAGGAAATGGGGGAGGTATTTTGAATAAGTGGAATTAACAGGACATAGTAATGCATTAGGTGACTCTGAAATCCTGTAGATTATCATGCAAAACCCATTCCACACTCCATACTACATGCTTCCTCATTGCTATCCCCGTCAAATCTCCCACTTCAAAGTTTGACCCTCATTCAGCACAACCCTTCCACTCTGCAATCTGGAATACCTATTCCTCAAGTAAGAAACTTCCCTTCATCTTACATCTTCATCTTCTACTCCTCTTATCTACTAGTTATTACTGAAATCTGGCTCTCTTCTGATGACACAGCCTCCTTAGCTATACTTGCCAAATACCAGCTGCTCTTTCATTCCTTCTCCTCAGCTCACTGATTGAGATGGGAGAGGTAGAATAAGGTTTGATCCCTATTACCACTTCTAGGTTTCCTCTCCATTACTCAATAATCTTTCTTCCTTTGAAGTTAATGCTATTCATATGTCCACCCAAACAAAATCCTGGTAGCTGTTTCCTACCTCTGGGTCATTTCCCTTCCTTCCTTAATGAGTTCAATACCTGGTCCACAATATTTTTCTCTCTTCACTTACTCCTACACTCATACGAGGAGACTTCAATATACATATTGATTCTCCTTCAAATACCCTAACTACTCAGTCCTTCACTCTATTCACTTCCCATGAGTTACTTCTCTACCTCACTTTAGCCATACATAAAAGAGAGTCATACCCAACATCTTGTCATCACCAATAAATGTGCCACTGCCATTTTTAGGAATTCTGCAATCCATACCCAATCATCATCTATTGGCCTTTTCATCTCTCCCTCTGCCTTCTCTTATATAATCCTACTCATCAGAATCCACACCACACCCTCTGGTCCTTTAAATTTTTTAGTTTTCTCTTCTATACTAATCACATTCTTTTCTTCTCTTGACCCCTTGGTGAAAACAATTCAAATCTACACTGTCCTCCTCTCTGGAATCTTTAATCCCCTGATGGTATCACAAATAATGTACAGCTGCACCTTAGCCTTGGATTACTCTCATCATTCACTGCCTTCACTCCTACAAACAGGCAGCTGAATGAATACAGAGAAAATTGTGCAATGGATTCATTGACTGGGTCCACTTCATATTTCTGTAACACAGCTTCAACTGGGCACTCACTGCTGCTAGACAATCCTAATACCCTTACCCACTCACTATCCCATTATCCACAGCAGCTATTCCAAACCTATTCTTCACTCCTCAAAACTCCTATTATTTTTCCCCATAGGCTTTCTGCACCTAACCATCCTTATTACCATAGAAAGTAACACTATCTTCCCAATGTTTTAGTCTCACATCCTGGAAGTTATTATTTATTCTTCACTATCTCTCATATCCCTCCAACCTCCCACCCAATCCCAGTATCCAATCTATGGTAAAGGCCTGTCAATTTCAACTTCACAGCATATTTTAAATATGTCCTCTTCTCTCCTCTGCTATTGTCATTATTCTAATGCAAACCTGCATTACGTCACGCCTGCTAGCGTTTGCCTGCCTCAGATCTCTCCTAGATCAGTAATAGATCCTCCATTAAATCGCTAAAGTGATTTTACTAAAGTGCAGGTCTCATCATGTCACCCCTCCATCCAATAAACTCCAGTGGATTCCTATTGCCTCCAAAATAAAATTTAAAAATGAGATGTTTGGCATTCAAAGCCTTTCACCACATTATTGCCTCCAACCTTTCCATTCTTTTATACTTTACTCCTCTGCACATACTACTTTGATCCAAGGACACTGGACTCCTGGTTGTACCAGATAAGATACTCCATTTCTCAGCTCTTGGAATTTTCTTTGGTTATCTCACTTGCCTAGGATTCTCTCCCTCCTCTGCTATGACTATTGACATCCTTGGCTTTCTTTAAGTCTCAATTAAAATCCAACCTTCTACAGGAAAACTTCCTTCTGTTAATTATTTCCTATTTACCCTTTATGTAGTTTGTTTGTATATACTTTTTTGTATGATGTCTCCCTTATTAGACTGCAAGCTCATTGGGGGCAGGAATTATCTTTTGTGTCTTTTTATATCCCCAGAACCTAGCACAGTATCTGGCACATAGTAGATACTTAAGTGAGTATTGATTAATTGTTTGATCAAGTATATGCAATAATTTGTTCAATTATATTTAAACAGAGATACTACATACCACAGTATTGAATAAAACAAAGTGAAAAATTCCTCAAATCTACACATTACTAAGATGTAGGAATGTGGATATTAAAAATCTTTTATTGCATCACTAAATCCAACAATGTCCCAGTAGCTAAGTCATTTTCAGCATTCTCACAGACAGGATTAGCCAAGTGACTTGAGAAAATAACTACATCACCTAACATTACAATACAACATCATCCTCTTGAGGGAATGTGACGTCATTTTTATAATCTTTGCATTTTCAGATCCCTGGGTTTTCCACACAATAAATTTCTAAGATCACAGGTTTAGAAATGAATGAGTTTCAGGCTATAATTTAACCTCTCATTGCACAGTTTACAAAAGTAAGATCTACAATTAAATGACTTCCCCAGATCATATATGTAGAAAGTAATAGGGCTAGGATTTGAAGCATGATCCTCTGATTCCAAATCTCTCATCCATTCAAAAGTACCATGGCTATCTCTATTTATTGGGTTTGTCTAATTGAGCACCCAATAATCATGATATCATTGTTGTTTGTGTCAGATATCACTCTAATTTGCCACACAAATGAGTCAATTGAAGTATTATATAGAAGGAGATGGAGGAGATAGAGGATAACATGAAATATTCAGACCTATGATTTCATTGAGAGCTCACAGTTGCAAAACTTTCTCTACCAGTGCATGTCAAAACCTCTTTAACTTACAGTCTTAGAGTTGCCTTAGACACTAAGATGTCAAGTGACTTGACCAGGAAAATAAAAAAAAATATAAAATGCACAAATGCTAAAAGTTTTTCTTAAAACCTATGTTATTTATACTTTTGATACTGAATGATTATACTAAGACCTCCTTACCTCCTTTACACACCAAATTTCCCACTGGAAGTTCTAACAAGCTTTTTTTTTTTTTTTCAAATTGTAAATTGGAGAAGGAAAGTAAATGTCATGTGTTGTCTAATTTAGATAATCAATTCCTCAGTAAATGAAACAGTTGATTGCATACAAAATCATCAACAAGAGGAAATAGTGTGAATAGGGCATAAAGACATTTGAAATGAGAAATACAGATATAGATGCAATTAAATTCATGTGTAAATATATAGATAATTCTAAGTAGATTTAGATTCATATCTAGATGTATAATTAATGAATAAATATAATAGAAATTCTAGGCACATCGTTTTCTTAGCATTATAAAAACCAAATTAGCCTAAGAATAAATACTGAAGCATGGAAATTTCATGCCTGGTTTTAAAAAGACCAAAATGAATGTAAAGCATACCTTTTAGGATTGGCAGAAGAAGGCAGCTCATTCAAATGATGTTGTGGTTATTTTTATCAATAAGGGATTTTAATAATGCTGTGCATTCTGAGGTATTCTAGTAAGTGAAAAAAAATTAAAGTCTAAAAATAAATGAAGAGTAGAAGAGAGATGGCAGTAACAGCTTGTCAACATGTGACAGCACACTGCCAAATCATAAATGAACAATGATGGTAAATGAAGATGACATTAAAAAAAAAATCTGTTCTCAGAAAAGCAAAGGATTATTTTTGGCTATCATATTTTTTTGTGGCAGTCAAGTCACTGAAATTAAAGTATAGAAAATGATGTATTATCATTGTATTTCTTGGGAGCCAAGTAGCTATAATTAATGGCATCTATAGATGTCATTTTTTTCTTATATTCTGAATTTTTTTCACATTTATTGTTTGCAGTTTGGTGAAAGAAAAAGAAAAAATGTTTGTAACTCTAATTAAATGAAGAAGTTAATAAAATGAGGACTAACTTGATCATTCAAGGAGGTATGGATCAATCTGTGGATTAGCTTTGCTCTTTTTTTTTCTCCTCTCCTCCCAATTGTCTGCATGTTATTTATTTCACAAGTCGTTGTGCCCTTGAAGAGAACTGAATTAGTAATAAAGGTGAATTGAATCATTTAATTTGACTCTTTTATTGAAAGCTTTGGTAAAATCTGATGAAGAAAGCCAAATAGTTAATTTTCAATGGAAATTTCATTTATTCTTTCTTTCTTTCTTCCTCATTCTGCTCCCTGGCATTTTGTTAGGATGAATAATACAGATTTGACTGCGTAGCTTACTGTTGAATCACCTAATGTTTTTAATGCAAAGATGACTTCAGGTGCCAAAACTAAAACCCAAATCCGAGGGTCCCTAATTAAACTGTTGACTTCTTTTTCACTGCAATTTATGATTTTGTCTGGGTTATGGGCAAAGAAGTGGTTTCTTTTTTCCCCTAGAATCACTGACTATAGTCAGTGCTGCAGGAACGGAGGCAAAAATGACACAATAGAGTCAGTTGTCTTCTTTCTCCTCTCTCTCTCTATCTCTGTCTCTGTCTCTGTCTCTCTGTCTCTCTGTCTCTCACTTTCTCTGTCTCCCTGTCTCTTTCTTTCTCTCCCTCTTTCAATCTCATTATGTCTTTGGATCTCCCTGTCTCTTTATTACTTGCCTCATCTCTCTTCTTGCCTGTCTGGATTTTTTTTTTTTGGCTTCCTAATGCAGTTGATTTTATATGAAGAAAGAGAGAGAAGTGGGATAAATGTCTAAGAAATGTAAAGGAAGAAGGAAAACAAATAATTTGAGGCTAAATCTTTGTCCTGTATTAATATACCTCTACATATAGATAGCCTTCTGTTGTTGTTGTTGTTTTTCCTCCATGCAATTTTCCACTTCTTGCTTTATTGAGGTATTATTTTAAAGGACATTGCCATGAATGTAGATTCTAGAGCCAACTTTCAATTTAGCCCTATCCCCCATCAAACCTTTTGGTTATATGCATAGATAGTCTTGGTGTAGAGATAGCATAGAGAAAGGCTCACTGAGGCTTTTGTTGTAACAAAAAGTGATACTCCAACATTCTAGATCAGGATTCTGTTAAAAGTAATTAACTTTCAGGATTCCACAGCCTGCATAAATTCTAGGTTCCAGGCCAACCCCCTAAATCTAACTGATTATTTCTGTTATAAAACCAAATTTGGATCACGTGTTTGATGAAGTGATGTTTAGATAATGGGTGAAATGAGGGATAGAATCTTGGACATGGAGTCAGAAAATATGGATTAAAATCCAACCTAAGCTACTTACTAAATATATGACCCTAAACAAGTCAATCCCTCCAAGCCTCAGGTTCTGCATTGATAAAATGGCCACAATAACAGTACATGTTACAAAAAAAAGTATTGTGATAAAAATTATCAAATGCAGGTAAACTGTTAAATAAGTATTAACCATTTTTGTTTCTTCAACAAAACTGTGATTTAATTAACTACATAAAATAGATAACACCAATTTGTTACTGTAACACCATATAAATTCTCAATTAAAAACAAAGCTAAAATTCAAGAGGTCACCGGTCATTTTGTTAGCCAAACAATTAGTTAATTGCCTGAATGTTTCATTATTTAATTATCTGCACTTGCATCAGTTAAAATAAATCTTTGCTGAACTGTTCATTCTTAGAGGTCCCAATGACTGATTGTGACTCCCTTTTCTTTGTCATCCATTATTTTCTCAACACAGACAAGGAATTCCATCTAGTCCATATGTCTAAAAATCTACCCTTGTGAATCTCACAACTTGATACTAAGTAGTGGCACAATGATATGGAAAAAGAAAACAAAATCATTCCAGAAAGGATATCAAAGTTCAAGAATCTAGCTGTTGGTCCATAAGGATTATGCATTCTTCTTGGATTTCATTGATTCTGTGAGTTTACCAGTGGAGGCAGTTCTAAAGATGTGGTTTCTATCTCTTTTCTCAAACTGAGCTGACAAATATGTTATTTTGGCTCTTGGAAAAGGAGAAAATGATAGTCTTATTTTTAACCATGCATCTACACAACAGTGGATTCTATTTGAAATATGTTTGCTCACATGCTCGATAGAAAATGGGCATAAATAATCATAAAACTAGGACCCTAGGTCCTCACATCTCTTATCTCTAAGTTTTTTCATGTTGAAAGCATTAAAAGTGATTGTAAAAGATTCAAAATTAAGTGGCTTTTTTGCAACAATAATACAAGAAAATTACAGGGGAAAAGAAAAAAAACAAATTATTTTCTTTAATGTTGGTGATGACTATTCTTTACTTCAAGAATTTTTACTGTATTGCTATTAATGTGTTTCTAAAAAGATGAATAAATTTATGTCTTGTAGGACCTAGATATCTAGAGATCCAAGTTCTTACTCCTTCCTTGTCCCTCTTCCCTTCCACTCATGAGTCATTTTTCTCACCTCTTCTGCTCCTTTTATTCTGTCTTGAAAAGTCCTATTGTGTCGGTTTCCAGAACAGACTTGAATGAAATGATGATCAGGGGAAAACTTCAGGTTCCTTTTTTTTCCTAATTCATTGGAAGGAGATGAGGGGAAACCCACTTCATAATAATCTATTATTTTTTATTTCTACTGCAAGTGTGTAAAAGCTTGATTGATTTCCTTGTCAAAACCAACTCTTGATTAATTTTGAGTTTTATAAAATTTCAATTTGCAAGTAAGTTCAGAGCTCGTCCGGTTAATAGTGCAATAGCTATTAATGAGTGTTATCAGCAAGATGCCTTTTTAGCCTCATGTTTGCGATTTGGATTTCAGAGTCTTACCAGTATCTAACAATAGCTAGGTGGCACAGTAGATGGAATGCTGTGCCGGGAATCAGGAAGAAATAAGTTCAAATCTGGTCTCAAACATTTGCTTTATGTGTCACCCTGGGCAAGTAATTTTTCCTTTGATTCACTAAATTTCTTCTAATGTAAAATGGTGATAATCATAGCATCTGCTTCCCTAAGTTTTTGTGAGAATCAATGAAATAACATTAGTAAGAGCTTAGGAAAAAGCCTGGCACAAAGAAGGTACTTAATGGTTGATTATTTCTTTCTTTCCTCCATTCTTTCCTTCCTTCTTTATTTCTTTCCAATCTTTTTTGTTTCCTTCCTTCATCCTTTGCTCATTATTTTTTCTTCTTTCTTACTGCCCTCCCTCCCTTTTTTCCTTCCTTCCTTCCTTCCTTCCTTCCTTCCTCCCTTCCTCCCTTCCTTCTTTTTTTCCTCCTTTCCTTCCTTCCTTCTTTTTTTCCCTTCCTTCCTTCCTTCTTTCCTTCCTCCCTTCCTTGCTGATATGTGATTTACCTGAACACAAGGATTTTCTTGCTTCTGGTCCTTTGATCATTTTGTTCTCTCTGTATGAAATGCCCTTTCCCATGCTACCAGCCACCTGCATATAAAAGTGGTAACATCTCATCAATTTTTCAGTGCCATTCTCAAATGTCACTTCCTCCTAGAAACCTTTCCTAATATACCCTGAAAACAGATGAAATTAAATCAAATTAAATTCACTCTCCACTTATCAAGTGACTGCTATACTCTAGACATCAGATATACTGAGATAAGAATGGAAGTTTCTACCCTCAAGGAGTTTACATACTACAGGAAAGGTATGTAACATGTTGTTGTCTTCCATCCCTCATTCTCAAAGGGAACCAACAATATAGGTCTGAGTTGAATTTAAGTAAGGCATAGTTGCACAAAGTCATCAGTATCACTCTCTATTCCGGAATTGTTGAAGTCCAATGGCAGGACAAAAGTCAAAATAACTAGCAATGGTCCAGGATTCAGTGGATGATGTTGACATCTTTAATGCCTGATGAAGCTTTAAGTACTTCTCAGCTCCTGCTTCAGGTGCCTTTATGGCCACTGGAACAAATTATTCTCATCTACCCATTCCACTAAGAAATGTCTTTACGTGGGTAGGATAGATATCTCCCTATTTCACTGACTAGTTTGAGGCCTGTCAGTTATCCTCAACCATCTGCTGAGATGGTTTACTGATCATGTCCACAGTGCATGCTATAGTTTCTTGGAACCATAAGTGAGAGTTGGTTGAATTTGGACACCAAAGGAGCATGAGCAGTCGTAAAAAGGACTCAGGAAGCCTTCATACCACAGGTGCTAGTCATGCCTGAACACTCCATTCACCCCATAACATATAAACAGATAAACTAATATCAATTTCTTACAGAGGAAATATAAAATAATTTTAGATGTAATGCATTTATTTTCACCTATCAATTGTGCTTTATTCCTATTATTTGACTTTATAT
>CM053589.1:64805545-64815729 GCA_028646515.1 Pseudochirops corinnae | reverse complement strand
ATTATTATTATTATTATTATTATTATTATTATTATTATTAACTACATCCAACTGGAACTTGAGATACACAGGCACTGCGGTTGGGAGATCCATCCTGCCCTACTGAAAAGTGACATAGGAGAGAATAGACTGGGGGAGTGGAGACACACTGGGATTGCTGTTTTGGGGCGGTGGATGGGAGAAAGAGTGGGAGAAAATATGTAACCCAAAATCTTGTGGAAATCAATGATGCAAAGTATAATAAAATCAAAAAAAAAGAAATTGAAAGTCAAATTTTCTGTTCAGCTCTGGTTTTTTCAAAAAGAATGTTTGAAATTCCTCTATTTCATTGAATGACCACATTTTCCCCTAAAGTATTATACTCAGTTTTTTTCTAAAATTTTGTGTTTATTTTTAATTTTTGAAATTCATTTCCACAAGATTTTTAGCTACAAATTTTCTCCCCATCTTTCCCCTACCTACCATCCCAAAACATGTATACGTATATACATTTATATTCCCAACAACTATCCTCATACTGAGAAAAAGTTTCATAAATTACAATGATCAGTTTTCCACATAGGCATGTAAATAATTGAACTTTGATAAGTTCCTTATGATTTATTTTCCCTGTTTACCTACTCATGTTTCTCTTTCTTCTTGTATTTGAATGTCAGATTTTCTATTCAATTCTTTTTTTTTTCATCAAGAATACTTGAAAGTCCTCTGTTTCATTGAATGACCATATTTTCTCCTGAAACGTTACACTCAGTTTTGCTGGGAAGGTGATTCTTGTTTTTAATCCTAGTTTCTTTGACCTCTGGAACATCATATTCCAAGCCCTTTGATCCCCTAACTGTGAAGCTGCTAGATAATGTATTATCCTAATTGTGTTTCCACAGTATTCAAATTGTTTCTTCCTGGATGCTTGTAATATTTTCTCCTTGATCTAGGAACACTGGAACCTGGCTTTAATATTCCTAGGAGTTTCCTTTTTTGAATCTTTTTCAAGAGGTAATCAGTGAATTCTTTCATTTTCTATTTTGCCCTCTGTTTCTATCAGGGAAATTTTCCTTTAGACTTTCTTGATGGATGATTTCTAGGTTGCTTTGTTTTTGGTTTTTTGTTTTTTTTTATCATGGCTTTTTGCTACCCAAATAATTTTTAAATTATCTCTCCAGGATCTATTTTCCAGGTCAGTGGTTTTTCCAATGAGATATGTCACATCGCCTTCTAATTTTATATTTGTTTTGATCTGTTTAATACTATCTTGATTTCTCAAAAAGTCATTAGGTTCCATTTGCTCCAATCTAATTTTAAAAGAATTATTCTCTTCAGTGTGCTATTGAAATTCTTTTTCCTTCTGGCAAGTTGGACTTTTTAAGGCATTCTTCTCACTGTCTTTTTGGCCCTCTTCTGCCATTTCACTTGATCACTTTTTAAGGTATTATTTGCTTCACTAAATTTTTTAACTCTCTTTTCATGATTTTCTTGCATCATTCTCAATTCTCTTCCTAATTTTAGCTCCACTTCTCTGACTTGATTTTCAAAATCCTTCTTGAGCTCCTCGATGGAATGTAACAAATTCATATTTTCTTAGAAGCTTTTGGTGCAGGAGTTGTGACTTATTCTTTTTGCCATTCCGTGATTTGATTGCTGTGCTTCCTTTGCTTCCTTTGCTTGGTCATTTTGCCAGTCAATTAGTTGACTTTTGAGCTCTTTGCCACAGTAGAACTCTGCTTCCAGAGAGGAGAGCTTTGTCTGAAATTACTGGGGTTCTTGTAGCTGCTGGAGCTATTAGTTGTGTGCCCTCACAAGCTCTGGCTCACTGGTCACACACCACAAGACCTCCACCCAAGACCACAATCCAGATCCAGGCAGGTTAAAGCAAGAGCAATTATCCTCTGAATGATCCCATGGTCTCCCTAAAATCTGCAGGCCAGGAACTCTGAAGCAGCCATGAGACAGCAGCTACATGGCCTCATTGCCTCTGATGGTTCTTGCTCTGGGAGGTAGAGACCAGACTGCTCTCCTACATCCCCCACCCAGTTCCAACAGAGTTCTTTACTGACCTTTATTTTTCTTTTGCATTTATGAGTTGACATTTCTGGAAACCACCACAGCTGCTGGTGATTCACTCTCCTGAAGTCCTCTCCTGCCTCTGCTGGTTGGGCCTGCCTTGGGACTAAACCCATGGGCTCATGCAGGGCTGGGCACAGCTCCCAGCACGCTGGAATGGACCTTTCCTGTATTGCCTTCAGTGGGAGATTTGTTTCTCTCTGTCCCTTTTTGGGATTCTGTAGCTCTAAAATTCATTTACAGTCATATTTTATAGGTACTTGAGGTGGTTATGGGGGAAGCTCATGGAGTACTCCTGCTTCTACACAGCCATCTTGGCTCTACCCCCAGAAATACTTCTAAAAACCTATTAAGTTTTCAGTTCTTCCACGGTGGTATCGTCTAAGGAGAGGTGTATACCTCTGGTCTGTGCTCTGATATCTGAGAGACCACAGGCATTCTTTTCTGCCCTGGAACTGTGAGGAGGGTTTCCTCTCTACTGTGTGTACAAGCTCTGCTATGGTAGTGGTCCTTCTCACCCTGTGACTTTCCCCCAGGACAGGGACCCAGATCTGAGAATGGACAAAGCAGCAGAGCCCTGCCTCATTTTGTTAGTCATGTTGTAAAGGATTATAATCAATTGCCTGATCAATGAGAATAAAGGGAAAAATCAAAACAAAAACAAATGAGAGAAAGAAAATAGTTTGCTTAAATCTGCAAACTATGTGGTTCTTTCTCTGGGGGTGAATATTTCTTTCCATCATGAGTTTTTTATAGTTGTCTTCTAACTTTGTATTGCTGAGAGGAGTACAGTCTATCTACATTAGTCATCACACATACAATGTATCTGTAATTGTGTTCAACGTTCTCCTGGTTCTGCTCTCCTCACTCAGCATCAGTTATAAAAGTCTCTCCTAGTTATTCTAACATCTGTCTGCTTCTCATTTTTATAGCACTATAGTATTCCATTACATTCATATACCAAAATTTGGTTAGCCATTCCACAATTTATGGGCATCCCCTTGATTTCCAGTTCTTTGCCTCCACAAATAGAGCTGCTGTAAATATTTTTGTACATATGGTTCTTTTTTCCAACTTCTGTGATATATTTTTGATACAGCCCCAGAAGTGGTTAAATGGTATGCCCTTTTTATATCCCTTTGGGCATAGTTCCTGAATGCTCTCCAGAATGTTTGAATCTCTTCACAAATCCACCCAAAATGCACTAGTTTTCCAATTTTTCCATACCCTCTCCAATATTTATCATTTTCCTTTTTTTTCATCTTATCCAATCTGACCAGTGAGATGTGATACCTCATAGTTTTTTTAATTTGCATTTCTCTAATCAATAGTGATTTTGAGCATTTTTTCAAATGCTAATATATCTTTAATTTCTTCCTCTGAATACTGTCTCTTCATATCCTTTGACCATTTATCAATTGGGGAATATATTCTTATAGATTTAACTTGGTTCTCTGTATATTTTAGAAATGAGGCTTTTATCAGAGACAGTGTTTGTAAAAAATTTTTTCCCAATTTTCCACTTTCCTCTTAATCTTGGTTACATTGGCTTTATTTGTATAGAAACTTTTCAATTTAATGCAATCAATATTATTCATTTTGTATTTCATAATGCTCTCTAATACTTGTTTGTTCATAAAATCTTCCCTTCTCCATGAATCTCACAGGTAAACTATTCTTTTTTCTCTCCCAGATTGTTTACGGTATCTTCATTTATATCTAGATCATGCACCGACAGCTTTCATTTTGGTATAAGGTGTAAGATACAGATCTATACACAGCTTTTTTTCCATACTATTTTCCAGTTTTCCCACCAGTTTCTGTCAAATAGTGTGTTCTTTTTCCAGAATCTGGAGACTTTGAGTTTATTACACAATAGATTACTATAGTCATTGATGGCTATGGACCCTGTATTTAATCTATTCCACTGATCCACTGCTCTATTCTTCAGGCAGTAGAAAGTAGTTTTGATGACTGCTGCTTAATAATACATATTGAAATCTGGTATTGCTAGGGCTCCTTCTTTAGCATTTCTTTTCATGCATCCCCTTGATATTCTGGACCTTTTGTTCTTCCAAATGAATTTTGTTACTATTTTTTTTCTAGCTTTATAAAATATTTTTGTAGGTTGATTGGTATGGCACAAAATATGTAAATTAATTTAGGTAAAATTGTCATTTTATTTCTATTAACTCGACCTAGCCATGAGCATAGGATGTTTTCTCAGTTATTTATATCTGTCTTCATTTGTGTGAAAAGTGTTGGGTAATTGTATCCAAATGGGTCCTGGGTTCATTTTGGCAGATAGATTTCCAAATATTTTAATATGTCTATGGTAATTTTAAATAGAATTTTCTTTCTACATCTTGTTGTTGAATTTCATTAAAATATATAGGACTGTTGAGGATTTATGTGGATTTATTTTATATCCTACAAGTTTGCTAAATTTGTTTATTATCTCAAGTAATTTTTTATTTAATGCTCTGGGATTCTCCAAGTACATCATCATATCATCTGCAAAGAGTGATAGCTTTGTCTCTTCTTTGCCTAATCTGATTCCCTCAATTTAGTTTCCTTCTCTTATTGCTACTATTAACATTTCTAGTACCAAACTGAATAAGAGGGGTGATAATGGACATCCTTTTTTGACCCTTGGTCAGATAGGAAATGCTTCTAGCTTGTCCCCATTACGTATAAAACTTGCTGATGGATTTAGATAGATACTACTTATTGTTTTAAAGAAGACTCCATTTTTTCCAATGCTTTTTAGTGTTTTTAATTGGAATGGGTGGTGTACTTTTTCAAAAGTCTTTTCAGCATCTATTGAGATAATCATATTTTTTTATTACTTTTATTGTTGATATGATCGATTTTACTGATACTTTTCCTAATATTGAACCATCCTTGCATTCTTGGAATAAATCCTACCTGATGAAAGTGTATTATTCTCATAATTAATTGCTATAGTTTTTTTCACTAATATTTTATTTAAAAATTTTGCATCTATGTTCATGAGGGAAATTGGCCTATAATTTTACTTCTCTGTTTTGTCTCTTCCAGATTTAGGTATAAGTACCATATTTGTGTCATAAAAGAAATTTTAGGACTACTACATACTTCCCCAAACTTTTTGTAGAGTATTGGAATAAGTTTTTCTTTAAATGTTTGAAAGAATTTGCTAGTCAATACATCTGGCCCTGGAGATATTTTCCTAGGGAGTTCATTGATGGGCGATTTAATTTATTTTTCTGAAATGAGATTATTTAAGTATTTTATTGCCTTCTCAGTTAATTTAAGCAACTTATATTTTTTAATGTTTATCCATTCAATTAAGATGGTGAAATTTAAAGGCATACAATTGGGTAAAGTAATTAATTAATTAATTATGAATCCTAATAATTGTTTTGATTTCCTCTTCCTTGGAGGTAGATTCACCCTTTTCATTTTTGATACTTGTGATTTGGTTTTCTTCTTTTTTTTTCCTCATATTGACTAAAGGTCTATCAATTTTATTGTTTTTTTCATAAATCTGGTGCTTAGTTTTATTTATTATTTCAATAGTTTTCTTAGTTATTAATCACTCTGTTGGTGATCAGTATTTCCAATTCAGTATTTGATTGGAGATTTTCAATTTGTTCTTTTGCTAGCTTTTTCAGTTGCATGCCCAATTTTTTTTTATCTCTGTTTTCTCTATTTTACACATGTATGCATTCAGAGATACAAACCTTCCCCTAAGTACTGCTTCCATTGCATCCCACAAGTTTTGATATGCTGTCTCACTGTTGTCATTCTCTTGAATAAAGTTACTAATTGTTTCTATAATTTCTTGTTTGATGCACTCATTTTTGAAGATTAAATTATTAGTTTCCAATTACTTTTTAGTCTATCCTTCCATGGCCCTTTATTACATAGAATTTTTATTGCATCATGATCTGAGAAAGAAGCATTTAATATTTCTGCCTTTCTGCACTGAATTGTGAGGTTTTATGCCCTACTACATGGCTGAGTTTTGTGTATATACCATGTACCTCTGAGTAGAAGGTATATTCCTATTTATTCCCATTCAATTTTCTCCAGATGAATACCATATCTACCTTCTCTAAAATTCTTTTCACTTCCTTAACTTCTTTCTTGTTTACTGTGAGGTTACATTTATCAAGTTCAGAGAGGGGCAGATTGAGGTCCCCACTACTACACTTTTGCTTTCTATTTCTTCCTCTAACTCCCTTAACTTCTCCTCAAGGAATCTGGACACAAAACTGCTTAGTGCATATATGTTTAGTAATGATATTGCTGCATTTTAAAAGGAGCCTTTTAGAAGGATATAGTTTCCTTTCCTACCTATTTTAATTAGATCTATTTTGCTTTATCTGAAATAAGGATTGCTACCTCTGCTTTTTTTTTAATTTATTTTAGCTGAGGCATAATATATTTTGCTCCAGCCTTTAATCTTTACCCTGTGTGTATCCCCCTGTTTCAAATGTTTTTCTTGTAGAAAGCATATTGTAGGATTGTGGTTTTTAATCCATTTTGTTATATGCCTCCATTTTATGGGAGAGTTCATCCCATTCACATTCAGTTATGATTACTATCTGTCTTTCCCTCCCTCCACTTCCCTTCCCTTTTTATGCTTTTATTTCTCCCTTCCCCTCCTTAAAAGGTATCCTTTTGACCACTACCGTCTTCTTTATTCCTTCCCAATAAACCCCCTCACTTTTCTTAATCTTCCCCCTTACTGCTTCTTCCCTCCCTTCTGAACACGCCACCCCCTTTTCTTAACCATTCCCCTTCCTCCTCCCTGTAAGGTATGATAGATTTTTATACTTAATGTAGTATGTTATTTCTTCCTCAAAGCAAGATTGATGAGAATAAATCTCATATAATGCTCCTCTCTCACTCCTCTTTCCCTCTATTATGATAAGTTTTATGTGTCTTCACAATAGAATCATATACTTAAGTGATTATGTTATTCCCTCCTTACAGCAAAACCGATGTGGGTGAAGCTCATATAATGTTCATCTCCCTCCCTTTTTTCCCTCTACTATAATGTTTTATAATATGTTTTTATGACTCTTTGTGTGACATAATTTCACCTTTTATGCTTCCTCCTTTCCTCTTCTCCCATTACAGTCCCTTTGTCCCCATTAATAAGGTTTTTTTAAGCATCACTTTAGTTAATTTATACCCACAACCTCTATTTATCTATGCCACTCTTAAATGTCATGATAAGTATACAATTCTCAATATTAACAGGTTTGAGCTTTGCATATACATATGTGGACAATTTGCTCTTATTAAATAACAAGTTTGTGTGGGTGTGTACATGTGTGTGTGTGTGCATGTGTGTGTGTGTGTGTGTGTGTGTCTTTTTCTGGTTTACCTTTCTATATGAGTCTTGTTTTTGGAGATTGAAGTTTCCATTGAGCTCTGGCTTTTTCATCTCAAAATCCCTTATTTAATTGTATGACCATCTCCTTGCCTGAAAGATTATGCTCAGTTTTTCTGGAAAACTGATCCTTGGTTGCAGCCCAAGCTCCTTTACCTTATGAAATATCATATTCCAGTCCATCTGATCTTTCAGTGAAGAAGCTTCTAGGTCCTGTGTGATCCTGACCACAGTTCCCTGATATTTTATTTTTTTTTTCTTTCTGGCTGTTTGCAGTATTTTCTCCTTTACTTGATGGTTCTAGAATTTGGCTACATTTCTTCAATTTGGGATCTCTTCCAGGAAATCTATGGTGGATTCTTTTGATAAATATTTTATCCTCTAATTCTTGGACGTAAGGACAGTTTTCCTTAGCGATTTCTTGGAAGATGCTGTCCAGGTTTTTTTTTTTTTCCTCATGACTTTCCTGCACATAAATAATTCTTAGATTATCTCTCCTGGATCTGTTCTCCAGGTCAGTTATTTTTCCATTGAGATATTTTATCTCTTTTTCTAATTTTTCATTCTTGAGGTTTTGTGTGATTGATTCTTAATGCATCATAGAGTCAGTAGCTTCAATTTGGCTGATTCTAATTTTTAGCAACCTGTTTTCTTCAGTTAATTTTTGTAGCTCCTTTTCTATATGTTCAGATTTGATTTTTAAGAATTTATTTTCTCAGAACCTGGAATCTGGAGTTCCATAATCAAATGTTATGAATATGTATCTATATTTCTATCTATATATGCAATTATTATTGTTATTATTGACTACACCCAACTGGAGCTTGAGATACACAGGCACTGTGGTCGGGAGATCCATCCTGCCTTACTGAGAAGTGACATAGGAGAGAATAGACTGGGGGATGGGGGACACACTGGGATGGCTGTTTTGGGGCGGTGGGTGGGGGGAAGAGGGGGAGAAAATATGTAACTCAAAATCTTGTGGAAATGAATGACGCAAACTATAATAAAATTTAAAAATTTAAAAAAAAAAGAATTTATTTTCTCCAGTTAGATTTTGAAACTCTTTTTCCATTTCACATTTTTTACTTTTTAATGAGCTGCTTTCATCAGTGAAATGTTTTTATTTTCTATTTTCACAATTGTAATTTTAAAAGAATTGTTCAGTTTTTCTTCCTCCTTTCTAATTTGGTTTTTAAAGTCCTTCTTGACTTCTTCCAAGAACATTTTGTGGGCTTGAGATCAGTTCATATTCTTTTTTGAGGCTTCAGCTGTAAGTGTAGAATCAAGGCTGTCTCCTTCTGAATTTGATTCTTCACACTCACTATAATGGGATTCTAAAGTTTTTGTGTTTTCAATCTTTTTTTTTTCTCCATTTTGAGGCACAGCCTTAGCCACATCCTTCCTGTAGGACTTCCAAGCCTTCAATAGGTTCCACTATTTTAGGATTTTACTTTGGGCCAATAATTTCTGGGGTTTCAGGGTGAGACAGGGTGATTAGAGCAACTGGGTTTTAGTATGCCATCCTGCTCCCTGGAAGTTCAGGTAGGTGATATTTTTTTTTAAAGTTTCAGGCTGTGGATTGATATTCGCTGGAGTAGCTACTGCTGTTTCCAAGGGCACTGCCTTTGTCTCTTACCCAGCTCTGACAGATTCTCAGTCCTATGGTGATAGATGTTGGAATAGCCCTTGCAGTTTGTGGATCAGCTTTCCCCAGCATCCCCTTCTGCACACTGCAACTGCCTCCAACTGCTGCCTCCATTTCTATTCCCTTGAATCTGCCTCCATGTGTAATAGTAATCAGTTTAGCAGGATACTTAGCACTTAGTACTAAGTGCTAAGTGTGGAAGGTACAAACTCTGTCCCACTGTTGAGAAGGCATGAACTCCCCTGTTGATGTGGAAGAAGAGGATTGGCTGAGCCCCTATTGATGTGGAAGAAGGGGATTGGCTGAGGTGTGTACATAACCAAGAATTCCCGAGACAGACAGACAGAATTGGAACACTGCCCCGGGTGAAGGAAGAATCCTGAAGACTGAGGCCAGCTGAGAGAGAGAGAGAGAGAGAGAGAGAGAGAGAGAGAGAGAGAGAGTTTCTCTCCCAGAATCTGGAAGCTGAGAACTGATTGAGAACTGAGTAGGAGTTTTCCTGAGAACAGATTCTGGTGAGGGCTTGCCTGGAAGGCTGGCTGGAAGGCTGAGAGGGCTTGCCTGAAGAAGCATGACCGGAATAAGACTTTCTTCGTGGCCTGGCTGATCCTTGAGTTCCAGGCAAGAGAAGTTAAGAGTTTGAGATGTGCTGGACCCTGTGAACTTCAGTGTGTGCCAGGGACTGCCCTGAGGCCTGGACAAAGGCCTGGGAGCTATCTACTTCTGAGGATTGGACAAGGACCTTGGAGCTCTCTGCTTCTGAATCCAGGTGACTATTTGGTGGATTTGGGAGGGAGCTGGGACCTTGGAAGGGGATCCAGGGAATCAGAGAGACCACCTAGAGTCAAAATGAAGAAAAGGCCTCCCCTTGGATGAAACTGAGGTTTTTTGGACACCGAGGGGTGGAGGGTTTGTGTGGTTTTCTAATGACTGTGTTTGTGATCAAGGTATTTAGTAATTGTGAATCTAGATTAGTGACTGATTAAGTTACTGGTTGCCCCATGAGTGGAAGTTTGACTATTCTATTGTTTCTTGTTAATGATTGAGTTGCCCCATGAGTGGAAGTTTGATTCTATTGCTCCTTGTTCTGAA
>CM053589.1:64789806-64805445 GCA_028646515.1 Pseudochirops corinnae | reverse complement strand
ACTGTTGTGAAAACTGTGTGGCCATTTTCTGTGATAAGCCTTGTTCTGAATATTGTGGTCACTGTAGTTGAAAACTGTGTGGTCATTTTCTGTGATAAGATGTAATGTTGTGAATATTTTAATGTTTTGAATGTTTGTCTTGATTTGTAATGGAATAAACAGAGTGTTCACTATATTTTGTAATCTGAACTCTAAAAGCTGTTCAAAGTAGCATTCTTTTGGGAATCTGCTGGTACATGGCATTACACCATGCCAGTGCATCTGCCCACCTCCATGCCCATGCATCTATCTGCCTCTGCCAAGACTTTTTTTAAGGTGATATATTCTTCAGGCAGGCTGTGGGCTTGCATTTCATGATTTTCTTGCATCATTCTCATTTCTCTTCTAAATTTTTCCTCCACTTCTCTTGCTTGATTTTCAAAATCCTCCTTGACCTCCTCCATGGGCTGGACCACTTAATATTTTTGGAAGCTTTTGATGCAGGGGTTTTGACTTTGCTGTCTTCTTCTGGTTCTATGTTTTGATCCTGACTGTCCCCAGTAAAAGATTCTATGGCGTGATTGTGCTTCCTCTGTTTGCCCATTTTGCCAGGCAATGATTAGACTTTTGACCTCTTTGCCACAGTAGAACTCTGCTTCCCAATTCGAAAGAGCTGTGTCCCAAATTGTTGGGGTCTTCATAGTTGTCAGAGCTGTCATCAGAGATATGAGGAAGGTGCCCTCTCTACAGCCACAACTAGCTTTGGTACATTGGCGTTCCTCACCCTAGGATCATCACCCAAGGCTGGAACCCAGATCCAAGCAGGTCAAAGCAAGAGCAATTACCCTCTGAATGGTCACTTGGAATTTGCAGAATTTGCAGGCCAGGAGCTCTAGAGGCAGCCACACAGCAGGAGCTGCAGCCACCACATCACTAACTCCTGTCACCCCAGGGGCAGGTGTCAGACTGTGCTCTTCTCACACCCAGTTCCAATAGAGTTCCATACTGATCCTTTACTTTCTCTTTTGTGTTTATGGGTTGAGAAGTCTGGAAACCACCACAGCTGCCAGTGATTCACTCTGCTGAAATGTCCTCAGGCCTATCTGGGCTGAGAGTCTTGGCAGGTGTAGTTCAAGCAGGACTGGGCTTGGCTCCCAGCCCAGCATGATCGACCCTCCCTGTCAACCAGTCAGGATGCCTTTGGTGGGAGATTTGTTTCACTCTGTTACTTTGTGTGTTCTCTAGCTCTAAAATGTGTTTAGAGTATTTCTTTACAGGTATTGGTGACAGCTGAAGCAAGAACTGAAGGAAATTCCTGCTTTTACTCTGCCATCTTGCTGTTATTGTTATTGTTGCTATTACTGTTGAGTTTTTTCAGTCAGGTGCAACTCTCCATGAGTCCCAGGCAAGGGTGCTGGAGTGGTTTGTCATTTCCTTCTCCAGATCATTTTTAGAGATGAGTAACTGAGTCAAACAGGGTTAAATGACTTGCCCACAATCACATAACTAATAAATGTCTGAGGCAAGGTTTGAATGCATGAAGATAAGTATTTCTGATTTCCAAACCCAGTGTGCTATCTACTTTACCACCTAGCTGCCCATTTATGGTGAGGGAACAAAGCGTATAGCTATGAAATCTTAAACCTGAATAGGCTTTCATAATTCAACTCAGGATTCACATAATGGAGCTGTCCCATCCTAATTCAACTTCCCCCAATGCAAAATGGATATGTGAAGAAGGATTTTTAATAGCTCCATGGCTCCCTATGATATTGCATTCAGATGAAATATACACTTTTTTTTAATTCTATAAAGTACACAAATGTTGAGATGTTGATTTTTTTTTGTAGGTCAAATATTCGTGTTTGTTCATATTGTTTAAATGGGAATATGCAAAGCTGTCCTTTTCCTCTTTGGATAATTTCTCTTAATGAATAGGTTGATTTTACATTTAAGAGTGTAAAGCTGATTTGGAGACTATTTCTGAATCATGTGTTTCTAGTGGGTCTCATCATTTCAAGTGAGCTGTCATCTGAAGCAGTTAAACACATACAAATTAAAATATATGTTATAAACAGCTTTCCTTCAAGCAACCAGTTGATCTCTGCCTGAAGGTTGTGATAGTCTTGACAAGAAAAATTTATGTGTTTTAGGATATATTACAGTAATTAGTTTAAAAATTCAAGCAAATATTTGTACCCTATGTTTTGTTGTTTTTCAGGTTTGACACTACCTGAATGCTTACCATCTATTGTGAATTTCTCTTTATACTTTTCTTGGGACACAGCCTCCCTCAGGACAGGTTTTTTTTTTTTTAATCTTTATGTCCCCACCACCTACCACATTAAGACACTGTACATATAATGCATTTTGTTAACTGTACAATAAAATTAGACACTTTCTAATTTATAATTTCTTTTGGCTTGCTTTTGTTTTGATTCTTTCAGTCTTATGGCTTAAATGTCTTGACTGATACATCATTTCATGTAATGTATTTCATTCTTTTATCTTTTGTGTAAGTTCACCACACAATTGTTTAATTTTTGGTCCATGCTCCTTCAAAATAGTTTAGGAGTATTTGTCAGTCAAGTACAGATAGAACAGAATATTATACCTACAGTGACCTTCAAATGTCTAGTAGACCTTAATTATTTCTTCCATAATTTAATGAAATGCTCATAATAAGAGAATTTAAGGATGGAAATGCTAGCTATCATGGATGACACAGAGGTGAGAACAATTCTACTCTTACATGTTGATGAACTGACTGACCAATGATTCTGATTACCTGTTGTTGTGACTATGGAAAAGTTTGTTTGGGGGGAGTAGTAGTGGTGGTGGTGGTGGTAAGATGTCTGCCCTCCTACAGTAGCAACACTACCAGAAGAAATAAATAGGAAATTTTCCTATAGTGAAAACATTCTTTTATTCAACTATTTATATATATTTTTCATTTATTCATGTATTTGTTTTTGTTTTTGTTTTGTTTGTATTTGTCAAGGGACCTATTCAACAAGATTTTCTTGATTTTGTTTCTTTGTTTTTTAATTCCCTTCAGCTTTATTTTGTTATTAATTGATAATAAGAAGAAAGGGTGCAACTTTGCTTGCCAAAATTAGTCACTTTTTTTTTTTCAAATTATGGTACACAGCAAAGACAAAAAATCAGGTCTAACATCCCAAACATTAAATAGAGCTCCTCTGCTCAGTTGCCCAACTTTTCTCACAAAATCACTAAAAGTGTGGTGGATATGGAATCAGTGGGTACAGGTTTAAATCCTAGTCCTAGAACATACCGCCTTTGCAATCTTGAACAGGTCACTTATCCTCTGGGTCTCAGTTTCTTCAACTCTCTGTAGCAGTGGTATGATGACATGATGAGATGTTTTATGGGTAAAGAAGGTTATTAATTCACTCTTATTTTCTCGCATTTTTGTGAAGGTGGACCCAACAGAAATTCATCTCCAGGTCCATGATTACATTGACAATGTCAATATAGTTTACATATGAATTGAGGAAGTAGGATTAGATGACTTTGAAGGTCCTTTCTATCTCTCAAATTGCATATCCTATAATTCTATTATTGGGGAATGGATCCAGAATCCAGTATTTTAGATCTAGAGGGTACTTTAGATGATCTCAAACAAGTCTCTTGTCTTAAAAAAGGAGGGAACTTATTCCTTGTGGTGGTAAGTGACTTTCTTAAGGTCATGTTAAGCAGCAGAAATTGGATAAACTACCAGGAGACTGAACCTAATTTCCTTGATTTCTGTAAAAGCACATGATAGAGCTTAAAAGGCAATATATTTAGACTAAGAGGAGTTGAGTTCAAATCCTTAACTGCTTGTATGACCTCAGGAAAGTTATGCTCTCTCTAAGGCTGTTTTCTCATTTGAAAAATTTTTAGGAGGTGGTTCATATAACCTTTAAAATCTCAACCAATCTGAAATCTCATTATTCTTACATTCAAATTGAGAATTTAGGTACCTTTTCCTCTAGCATGTTCTCCATTTCACCACACTCTCTCCTAAGCTTTGTTTTGTATTGTTGTTATTCATGGTACAAGATTCACAAAATCTCATTGTTGTCATTGGCATTACAATCTTATCTTCTGAAAGAAGTATATGTACTACTGTGTATAGACACAGTAGTATCTGTCTATAAAAAGCTATCATGTTATGCTACCCATTTGCACCATTATACATTGGAAGTGTATTGAATATAGTTAACTTTTATTAACTAGCAATAAAAAGAAGTATCTCAAAACAGGAAAGCATCAGTAAAGCTTAGCTATTCACTTACAGAACTGATGTTCAGCAGAGAATCCAGCTGCACCTCATATTACTCAAAGAAAGAATAGATTTATTTTAAAATGATGCAGGCAGCATGGCTCATTTCTGGAGGTATTATTTTTCTTTCCTGTTATTATAAGGTGATAATAGGACATGGGATAGAGAGGGTTTTGACTGTTCAGGAAGATTAGATGGGATATCAAACATCCCCCTCTTTAGCAAGTATTCAGAAATTCTGCCGATCTCATGAAATGGATAATAACAACTGGCATTTGGATTGTGACTTTCATCCAAAGAGCTCAGCCCACGTAGAAATAATTTCTCCTGGACCTGCAAAGCAGTCATCACGAATGAGTAGAAGCTAATAACCTTTAAAAAGCACCAAATCAAACTACTGAGAAAAATATTCTTGTTCAAAGGAAAATATAAGGTAAGAAAAATGTAATCATAAAAATGAAATTAAACCAGGATATTAGGCTATCCTCTTATTTTTCTAGTTATGGATTTGAATATTAAAATAGTTTAGAAATGTTTCATCTCTCATTTGAATCAGTATAGGTGAATCGACCATCAAAGTGATGAAACTTGTAAATGAGCTACCTAAGAAGTTTGAGAGAGCTCCATTACTGGGCATGATCAAGAAGAAATACTAAAATGATTTTTTTTCAAGAATAGATCTAACCATATTACCCCTTCCCTTATTCAATGCACTCCACTGTCTCTCTATTATTTCTAAGATTAAACATTATTCTACAATCATTTTTGAATCCTGATCTGCTTTACTAGGATACTGCTTACTTTCCCATTCTTTTTACATATTTTTTTCCTTCTAGTCATTCTACATATCAGCCATATAAATTCTCATCTTTCCATGTGATAATCCATCTCATTATCTCATACCAAATGAAATATTTGTCAAAAAGGCTAAGTTCAGTGCTTGGAGCAAAGAAAATACTAGATACTTTTTCTCTTGATTCTGCCCATTTACAAATGACATGTCTTTCTATCTGTTGTTCCCCATGACTAGGATTTTCTCCCTTCTTACCCTTTATCTGTTGGAAAAACTGGCTTTATTAAAATCTCAGCTTCATTAGCACCTTCCACGTATTTTTTTTTCCTAACTCACCTAGCTCTCTCCAAAAATTACCTTATATCAATTTTGTTTTTATTACATACATACTTATGCCTATACATATTATCACACCAATTAGAATGCAAGCTCTTTGATATCAGGTTCCATCAAAAAAAAATCTTTGCATGCCTACTGCTTAGTACAGGATCTGATGTGTAGGAGAGAGTCAACACTTATATGCTGATTGATTGTCATGATAATAGCATCTCTCTCCCTGTTTTCCCCTTTTTCTTAACCCCTATAAACTCTTAGATTCTTTATCAAACAGTTTATCACTTAGTTATTGACTGGCTTTTTACTGATGCATGTTAAGCTTGATTTCATCAACATGATTCAAAGCAACCTTAAAAAGAAAGGCTATATCTTCAATTCTGGATTATTTAGCACAGTACTAGGCACATCACTTGGTCCAAACCCTGTACTTCATCAGTATAAGGAATTCTCAGGAAGTAAAAGGTTCCCTCTAATGCAGATCCACATCTACTCTGCAAATTAGAGACTAAGATGGTTGCCTCTGGAAGAGATTAAGTGATTTTTCCAAGATCAAACAACTAACATGTGGCAGAAGTTAAACCCAGATTTTTACAACTCAGAAATCTACTATCAATCCACTATGTCATGCTGAGTTAATACTTATTAAATAATTAGTAATTATTTGCTTCCTTGACTGTAGAGTGATGGTAAGCTTGATGTTCTCTGAGTGTCTCACTGAGTTTTAGGATGCTCTTTACAAATCAAAGTAAGGGGGATGGAGCCAAGATGATGGAGTAAGAGCAGGAATTTAATTTAGCTCATCTTCAATTACTTCAAATACCTGTAAAAAAAATGATTCTAAACAAGTTTTAGAGCTACAGTGCCTGCACAAGGACAGAGTGAATTACTTTTCCGGCTGAGGACAGACTGTCAAATGAATAGAAAATGTCTATTGCACCAGGCTGGGAGGGAAGACCTGTCCTGCTTGGGTCACTCAGGCTCAGAACCCTGGCAGCATAGACTGACTTGTGCAGACCTCAGAGGACTTAATCACTGGTAGCTGTAGCATTTTCCAGATTTCTCAACCAGTAAACACCAAAAAGAATGTAAAAGGTCACTGGGGAAACTGTTGGAACAGGGTGAGAGAAGAGCATGGGCTGGCCCTTGCTCTCAGGGCTGCAGCTGGTTCCAGAGCTCCAAGCCCACAATGGTGGGGGCACCAAGCAACTGACCTGAGGACAATTGCAGGAATCTCTTTGCTGGTGCTAATACAGGATTCTCTTGCTTTACACTGCTTGCATCTGGGTCACCTTCTTGGGTGGTGATCCTCTGGGGAGGAGAGCTTGAGTGGCAGGGCTTGTTGAAGCTGTAGAGAGTTAGTCCTCCTCACAATTTTGAGGCAGGTGCCTAGAAGAAGCTCTGACAACAGCTGCACAAAACCCTAGAAATTTGGGACAAAGCACTCTCCACTCTGGAAGCAGAGTTCTACCATTGCAAAGAACTCAAAAGTCAAGTATTTATTGGGCAAGATAAGCAAACAGAGGAAGAGAAATCAGACAATAGAATCTTTTTATGTGACAAAGATGATTAAAACATAGAAGAAGATAATGAAGTCAAAATGTCTGCATCAAAAACCTCCAAGAAAAATATTAATTTGAGTGGAGCCAAGATGGTGGAGTTAAAGCAATAACTCAACTGAATTCCTCCCCAAATTCCATTAGTAACTTCTAAAAAGTGAATCTGAATGGATTTTAGAGTGGCAGAATCCATTGGGAGATGGAACATGGCAGATTCCCAGTCCAGGAAAGTACACATGTAGAACAGGCCAGGAGAAGCATGCAGGGCTGTGGTTTGCATTAATGCAGTCCTAAGAACAGATATCAGTGGAGCCAGAGCAAGCTTGGCAAGCTGATTTACCCACAACAGGGGCGATTTGCAGATCTCTCAGGATGGAAGATCTGGAGGTGGGTTACTTGTGGGTAAGAGACAAGTCCAGGGTCCACCTGGGAAAATCAACCCACAGTCTGGATGTTTAAAAATCAACTACCTGAACTTCCAAGAGCCAATATGGTGGAGTAAACCTTGGTTCTTTAATACCACACTCTGACCCTGAAAATCCAGAGATTATTGCCCCGCTGTAAAATCCTGAAATAGTGGAACCAGTGGCAGGCCTGAAAATCCTAGAGGAAGGTTGTGACTGAGGCTGTACTGAGCCTGAAGTGAAGAGTGGGAGGTGTCCCAACAAGCCCCATCTCAGCTGATCAGTCAGACATCCTGAAGCCCAGGGGGTGCAGCCAGAAATTGCTAACACCAGAAACCCAGGTATGCCTTCGCACAATCAGAAAACTCTGCAGACTCCAGCCCTGCCAGCCACAGCTGGTGAGCCTGCTTGAAGTCTAGCCCAGAGGAACAGAGTTGGAGACCTGAACTGGCCATGCCACCTCTCCCCCACACCTTACTTTGTGAATCTCAGGGTAACCTGGGGAAACATTAAAAGTCCTGGCCTTGGCCTCAGTCTAGATACCCAGAGTCTACAGAACACAAAGTCAATAACCAGGCTCATAGCTCCCAGCTTAAGAAGCATGGGTCAGAGCATTCTGTACCCCAGAGGCAGAAATCCACTTTAAAAGCCATAAAATAGGCAGTCACAATTTGGCAATCACAAATTCAATAAAAAAAAAAAAAGGAAAAATGATTGAATGCTAAGATTGTGACTAAGAAGAACCAAATTCAGAGGACAGCATTGACTCTATACCCGCACCTAAGATGACAGTAGGAAATAGCTCAGAAAACTTTTTTGGAAGATCTCAATAAGGATTTGAAAGGCCAAATTAGAGAGGTAGAAGATAAATTGATCAATTCATTTAGGTTTACAATTGCCAAAATAGGAAGAAAAAAAAAAAAGATCTCAATGTAGAAAACATATCCTTAAAAAGTAAAATTTGTGAATTGGGAAGGGAGGTTCCAAAATCTAACTGGAAAAAAATACCTAACTAAAAGTGACATCTGAATATATAGAAGAGGAGATTTAAAAACTAACCAAGGAAAATAATTCTCTAAAAGTCTGAATCAGTCGAATTGAAGCTAATGACTCTATAAGGCATCAAGAATCAGGTAAAGAAAATCTAAAGATTGAAAAATTAGAAGAAAATGTAAAATATCTCATTAGAAAAATAATTGACCTAGAGGACAGATCGGGGAGAAATAATCTAAGAAGCATTGGTCTACCAGAAAGTTGGGATGAAAAACAAAAACAAACAAACAAACAAACAAAAAACCCGAGGCAACATCCTCCAAAAAATTATCCAAAAAAAAAAAAATGTCCTGAGGTCTTAGAACCAGAAGGTAAAATAGTTATTGAAAGCATTCACTGGACACCTCCTGAAATTGACAGCAAATTGAAAACTACAAGAAATATTGGAGCCAAATTCCAGAATTATCAGGGCAAGGAGAAAATATTGAAAGCAGCCAGAAAGAGAAAATTCAAATGTTGTGGAACTGCAGTCAGGTTCACACAGGACCTAGCAGCTTCTACATTAGGAGAATGGAGGGAATGGAATATGATATTTCCCAAGGCAAAAGAGGTTGGGCTGCAACCAATGATCAGCTATCCAGCAAAACTGAGCATAATCTTTCAGGCAAGGAGAAGGAATTCAATGAAATAAGGGACTTGAAGACCTTCTTGAACAAAAAGCCAGAGCTAAATGGAAAATTCAAGCTCAAAATACAAGACTCAAGAGAGACACAAAAAGGTAAACAAGGAAACACACACACATGCACACACAAATACATATAAGTTGTGATTCAATAAGAGCAACCTGATTACACAGCTATATGGGAAGCTGATATGTGTCAATTTTGAGAATTGCTTAATTATTGCGAGATTTAAAAGGGATATACATATACAATGTGGGTATAAATTAACAAATCTGGTGAATTAAAAAAAAACTTTATAAAACATTGCAAAGAAATTGTAAGGAGAGAAAAGGAAAGGAGGGGGCAGAAAAGGCCAAATTATGCTACACAAAGAGGCATAAAAACAAAGAGGGAAAGAAGGGAGGGAGATGAATGTTATACAAACTTTACTCTCATTGGTTTTGGTTCAAGGAGGGAATAACAAAATCAATTAAGGATAGGATTCTAACATGAAGAGACACGAAAACTCATTACAGTAGAGGGAAAGGAGGCAGGGAGAGGAGCACTGAATGAAATTTACTCTCCTCAGATTTGGGTTCAAGGAGGGAATAACATACTTCAGTATAAAAATCTATCCTGTCCTATAGACAGTGGGAGGGGAAAGGGGAAAAAAAGAGTGGTGGTTAGAAGGGAGGAAAGAAGTAGTAGAGGGCAAGGGTAGGTAAAGGGAGGGGTTGCATAGGGAGGAAAGACTGAGGAAATTGGTGCTCAAAAGGAAAACTCTTAAGGAGAGAAAGGGAGAAGGGACAAATAAAAGCATAAAAAGGGGAGGGAAGAGGATGGAGGGAAAGAAACAGATAGTAATCATAACTGTGAATATGAATGGTATGAACTTTCCCATTAAATGTAGGTAGATAAAAAATGTATTAAAAATCATTATCCTACAATATGCAGTCCACAAGAAATACATTTGAAATAGGGGATACACACAGGGTAAAGATAAAACTTAGGAGCTGAATATCTTATCCTTCAGTTAAAGTAAAAAAAAGAAAAGAAGTAGGTGTAGCAATCCTTACCTCGCATAAAGCAAAAGCAAAAACAAATATAATTAAAATTGATGAGGAAGAAAACTAAATCCTGCTAAAAGGCACCTTCAAAAATGAAGCAATATCATTACTAAACATATATGCACCAAGCAGTATAGCATCCAAAGTACTAAAGAAGAAATTAAGGGACTTAGAGGAAAAAAATAGATAGCAAAACTATACTAGAGGGGGACCTCAATTGCCCCCTTTCTGAACTTAATAAATCTAACCTCAATATAAACATGAAAGAAGTTAAGGAGGTGAATAGAATTTTAGAGAAGGTAGATATGATAGACCTCTGGAGAAAACTGAATGGTGATAAAAAGGAAAATACTTTCTTTTCAGTGGTGCATGGCACATACACAAAAATTGACTATGTACTAGGGCATAAAAACCTCACAATTCAGTGCAGAAAGGTAGAAATATTAAATGCATCCTTCTCAGATCATGACACAATAAAATTTCTATGTGATAAAGGACCATGTAATATAGACTAAAACCTAATTGGAAACAAAATAATGTATTCCTCAAGAATGAGTGGGTCAAACAAGAAACTGCAGAAATAATAAGTAACTTCATTCAAGGGAATGGCAATAATGAGACAGTATAAGAAAACTTGTGGAATGCAGAGAAACAGTTCTTAAGGGAAGTTTTAAATCTCTGAATGCATACACAAATAAAGTAGAGAAAATGGAGGTCAATAAATTGGGCATACAGCTGAAAAAGCTAGAAAAAGAATAAATTGAAAATCCCCAAGAAAACACTATATTAGAAATACTGAAAAACAAAGGAGAAATTAATACAATTGAAATTAAGAAAACCATTGTATTAGTAAATAAAACTAAGAGCTGTTTTTATGGAAAAACTCACAAAATTGACAGACATTTAATCAATATGATAAAAAAAAGAGAGAAGAAAACTAAATTGTGAATATAAAAAAATGAAAATGGTGAATCTACCTCCAATGAAGGAAAAATTAAAACAATAATTAGGAATGATTTTGCCTGATTGTATACCCATAAATTTGAGAATCTCAGTGAAATAGATGAATATTTACAAAAATATAAGTTGCCCAGATTAACTAAAGAGGAAGAAATTACATAAATAACTCCACCTCAGAAAAAGAAATTCAGCAAGCCAAAATATTAGCCAAAAGACTGCAGTAACTTATCATGAGAGCAATACACTTTGGTCAGGTAGGATTTATTCCAAGAATTCAAGGATGGTTCAATATTAGGAGAAGTATCAGTATAATTGATTGTGTCAACAAAAAAAGTAGTAAAAACCATATGATTATCTCAGTAGATGCAGAAAAGGCTTTTGACAAAATACAACACCCATTCCTACTAAAAACACAGGAAAGTATAAGAATAAATGGAGCCTTCCCTAAAATAATAAATGATATCTATCTCAAATCATCAGCAAGTTTTATATGTAATGGGGACAAGCTAGAAACATTTCCAATAAGATCAGGAGTGAAACAAGAATGTCCATTATCATTCCTCTTATTCAATTTGGTACTAAACATGTTAGCAGTAGCAATGAGAGAAGAAAAAGCAATTGAAGGAATCAGATTAGGCAAAGAAGAGACTAAGCTATCACTCTTTGCAGATGATATGATGATATACTTGGAGAATCCTAGAGCATTAAGTAAAAAAGTACTTGAAATAATAAATAAATTTAGCAAAATTGCAGGATATAAAATAAACCCACATAAATCCTCAGCATTCCTATATATTTCTAATGAAATCCAAGAAGAAATAGAAAGGGAAATTCCATTTAAAATTGCTGTAGACATTATAAATTGTTTTGGTAATCTATCTGCCAAAATGGACCCAGGACCTATGTGAACCCAATTGCCAAATGCTTTTCACACAAATGAAATCAGATCAAAATAATTGGATCATTATATTGGCTCAACCTAGTCATCACTGGTGGCTAGGTTGAGCCAATATAATAAAAATGAAATTTTACCTAAATGAATTTACATATTTAGTGGTATATAAAATAATCTACCAAAAATATTTTATATAGCTAGAAAAAAATAGTGACAAAATTTATTTAGAACAACTAAAGGTCCAAAATATCAAGGAATTAATGAAAAGAATTGCTAGAAAAGGAGGCCTAGCCATACCAGATTTCAATATGTATTATATAACACCAGGCATCAAAACTACTTGGTACTCCCTGAAGAATAGACTAGTGGATCAATGGAATAGAATAAATACACAGGACACAGCATTCAATAAATATGGTAATATACTGTTTGATAAACCCAAAGACCCCAGTTTCTGGAACAAGAACTCACTATTTGACAAAAACTGCTAGGAAAACTGGAATATAGTATGGAAAAAAACTGGGTATAGATCAGTATCTTACACCATATACCAAAATTGAACCTAAGTGATCTAGGTATAAATGCTGAGACCACAAGGAATCTGGGAGAGAAAAGCATAGTTTACCTGTCAGATTTATGGAGAAGGGAAGATTTTATGACCAAACAAGAATTAGAGAGCATTATGAAATACAAAATGAATAATTTTCATTACATTAAATTGAAAAGCTCTGTACAAATAAAGCCAATGTATCCAAGATTACGAAGGAAGCAGAAAATTGGGAAAGAATTTTTACAAACAGTGTCTCTAATAATGGCCTCATTTCTAAAATAAACAGAGAACGAAGTCAAATATATGAGAATATGTCATTCCCCCATTGATAAATGGTCAATGGATATGAAGACAGTTTTCAGAGGAAGAAATTGAAGATATAGATTAGCACTTGAAAAAATGCCCTAAATCACTATTGATTAGAGAAAAGCAAATTAAAACAACTCTCAGGAACCACATCTCACAGGTCAGTTTGGCTAAAACGACAAAACAGGAAAATGATATATGCTGGAGAGGATGTGGAAAAACTGGAAAACTAGGGCATTGTTTGTGGAGTTGTGAATTGATTCAACAGTTCTGGAGAGCAATCTGGATCTGTGAGCAGAGGGCTATAAACAAGTACATACCATTTGACCCAACAATATAACTTCTAGGGTTATATTCCGATGAGATCATAGAGATGCCAAAAGGACCCAGATGTGAAAAATATTTATAGTAGCTCTTTTTGGGGCGGCAAAGAATTGGAAATTAAGGGGGTTTCCATCAATTGGGGAATGACTAAATAAGTTGTGGTATATGAATGTAATGGAATACCATTGTGCTATAAGAAATGAGTAGCAGACAACTTCACAACTACCTGGAGAGACTTTTATAACTGATGCTGAGTGAGGAGAGTAGAACCATGAGAACTTTGTTCACAATTACAGACACATTATATGTGTTATGCCTAACTTTTATTGACTGGGCTCCTCTCAGCAATGCAAGTTATTAAGAAAACTTATAAAGAAAACTCCAAAAGACTCATGATGATAACATCCACATCCAGGGAAACACCCATAGATTCTGAATGCCAACTGAATCAAACTACTTGCTCTATCCCTTGTTTTCATTTTATTTTAATTCTTCTTTCTCATTGTTCCCTCCATTGGTTATAATTGTCTTTTACAATTTGACTAATGTTTGATGTGAAGGTATTTTTTAGATCCCTTATTTGATTGAATACTGCCATGGGAGGAAGGGAGAGGAAATTTGAAACTCAATGGTTTAAGGAAATGAATGTTGTAAATTAAAAGTAAATAAATAAGTTTTAAAAACACATTTAAAAATACTAAAAAAAAAATTGAATTGGTAGCAGGCTATGGAGGAGTTCAAGAAAGATTTTGAAAATGAAGTAAGGGAAATAGATCAAATATTGGAAAGGGAAAAGGAGAGTGTTGCAAGAAAACCACATGCAAAAAAATGAGTCAACAGTCTGCTATAGGAGACCAAAGAAATACTGAAGAAAATATTACCTAAAAAAATAGACTAACAGGGGGGAGGGGGAGCAGAGCCAAGATGGCGGCATAGGAGCAGCAAGAAATCGCAGCTCCAACACAGCCACATCAAACACCCAAAAAATATGACTCTAAACAAATTCTAGGGCTCTAAAACTCACACAGATATATTTCCTGCTGAAGGCAGCTCGGCTCAAAGCAACCATTTCAACTCTGAGAGCCAAAACCAGCCCAGCATGAAACAGTGGCTTCTGCAATGGGGGAAGCTGGACAAGATGAGCCCTGCTTTGGCTAGAGCTTCAGGAGAGCAGATCTGCGGCAGGTGTGGCAGAATACAGAATTATCAAGCCATAAGATAAAAGGACTAAGGTGAGAAAAACTTGGCTAAAATTCCGGGAAGAAAAGTGAGTCTGGCCAAGCGGCCTCTTGGGCAAAGAAGTGGGGAGTGGAGGTTCTGCATCCACCTCCACATTGCTGCTTCAGAGTTGCTGGCCTGCAGACAGCAGGGGGGCCAAGTGATCATTCAGAGGCCAAGTGCTCTCACGTTGAGTGGTCTGGATCCAGATTGTGGTCTTGGGTGGTGGCCCTTGTTTTTTTTTGTTTGCTTGTTTGTTTGTGTTTTTCAGTCAGCCAGAGCTGGGGAGGGACCTAGCAGCCTCCTAAAAGCCCCAGCAGGTGGAAAAACCCCAGCAATTTGGGACAGAGCTGTTCCCTCTGGAAGGAGACTTCCACAGAATGAAAGAAAAAAAAAAAACATTGAATGGCGAACATGAATAAGCATAGGAAGCAAAGTAAGAACAGCAACAAAACCGTAGATTCCTTCTTCTGGGAAAAGAAGGAAAAAAGCAGGGAAAGGGAGGAAGACAATGCAGTCAGAACTCCCACACTAAAAGTTTCCAAGAAACATGAAGATTGCCAAAAAGCTGGAGATCAGCTGAAGAAAGATTTTGAAAACCACATGAGAGAAGTGGAAGAAAAATGGGGAAGATAAAAAAGAATGATGCAAGAAAACCATGAAAGGAGAGTCAACAACCTGACAAGAAATTAACACCTTAAAAAACAGATTAACTCAAATAACAAAAGAGGCCCAAAAAGCCAATGAGGAGAAGAATGCCTTAAAAAGTCGACTTTGCCAGATGGCAAGAGAATCTCAAAAGCATTCTGAAGAGAATAACTCTTTCAAAATGAGAGTGGACCAAATGGAAGCAAATGACTTTATCAGAAATCAAGATAATATCAAACAGATCCAAAAAAATGAAAAAATAGAAGGCAATGTGAAATCTCTCCTTGAAAAAACCACTGACCTGGAAAAAAGATCCAGGAGAGACAACTTAAAAATTATTAGACTACCTGAAAGCCATGGTCAAAACAAGAACTTAGAAAGCATCCTTCAAGAAATTCTCAAGGAAAATTGCCCTGATATTTTAGAAACAGAGGGCAAAATAGAACTTGAAAGAATCCACTGATCACCTCATGAAAAAGATCCCCAAAAGAAAACTCCTAGAAATATTATAGCCAGGTTCCAGAAACCCAGACAAAGGAGAAGGTATTGCAAGCTGCCAGGAAGAAACAATTTGAATGTTGTGGAAACACAATTAGGATAACCCAGGATCTGGCAGCTTCTACACTAAGGAATCGAAGGGCCTGGAATATGATATTCCAG
>CM053589.1:64770799-64789306 GCA_028646515.1 Pseudochirops corinnae | reverse complement strand
TATGAGGATAAGTGAAGGGAATACAAATGTATATATACATATACATACACATATATCTACATAGGAGAGTTTATATATGCATACAAGCACATATCTGAGTATGTGTATATATGAATATATAGAGGGCACGAGATCAATTGAATAGGAAGGGACAATACTCTAAAAGGTGAAATCTTGAGGTGGGAGAGGATTAGAATGAGAGGAGACAGAGAGAGACAGAATGAGATTAATTATCTCATAGAAGAGGCAAAGAATAATTGTTACAATGGAGCAGGAGAACAGGAAGGCAAAAGAGAAAGCATCAATGTTACTCTCATTGAACTTGGCTTAGGGAAGGAATGACATAAACTCTAAACTGGATATCTTGCCACACAGGAAAGTAGGAGGTATGGGGATGAGAGGTGGGATGATGGAGGGGAAGGAACAGTGGAGGAAGGGTTGATGTAAGTACACACTTCTGTAAAGGGAAAGGGACAGGGTAGAGAATAGAACAAGGGGGGCAGGATTATAAGCAGGGATATATAATCACTCTCTCACAATATGCCCACTGTGGAGAGGTTCTGTATAATTACACATGTACAGCCTGTGTTTAATTGCTTGTCCTTCCAGTGGGAGTGGGTGATGAGGGAGGAAGAGAAAGAATCTAGAATTTAAAGTTCTATAATCAAATGTTAAAAATATATATGTATATACATGTATGCTATTATTATTATTATTATTATTTTCAACTCTATCCAACTGGGACTTAAGATACAGAGGCATTGTGTTAGGGAGATTCATCCTGCCCTCCCAGAAAGTCAGAGGGATGACGGGGGAGGACGTAGGAGAGAATAGATTGGGGGAGGGGTTATACAATGGGATGGCTGGTTTTGGGTGATGCATAGGGGAAAGATGGGGAGAAAATCTGTAACTTGAAATCTCATGGAAATGAATGATGTAAATTAAAATAAATAAAAGTTAAAATTTAAAAAAAATTTAAAAAATACTTTCATGAAAAATTTCAAATACGGATGTTTATCTCTTCTAACCCTATGATATAACATATAAAAATTATGTTTGATTGCATTTTTAGGACCACTTTGTTTATTTCATTTTTTCTCTCTTATTAACATAAAGTCTATTAGAAAGTATCAATTATTTGACATTTACATTTCCTTAGATTTGAGATTTGAGAAAAATATATGAATATTTTTACTAACATTTAGTAAACTTCTGAAATAAATTTCTGAACAAAAAAGAAGATGATTCATATTTCTTAACTGAGAGTTAAAGTTCCAGTTTTTAGGTCCTAAAGTTTTGATTAAACTTAAAGGTAGTTGACTAAAGGACAAATCTCCATTGATTTGGAACTAATGCTCAGTGCGTTTATTCCATCCATGTAACTGAAAGATAACATATATCTTTCAAGTTCTACAGTCATAGAATCATAATATGGAAAGTTAGATGGGTCATTAGAGTTCAAATTTCTCACTTTATAGGTAAGAAAAGTAAGGCTTAGAGATAGTTAGTAAAAAGTGATTTTCCAAATAGTAAATAACAAAATGAAAATATAGGCTGAAGAATAGCAGAGCTTGGTTTCAGTTTATTAGTGAATGATGAAAACTGTCTTTAAAAAAGTGGGAAAATATGAATAAACAAATATACTAATAAATGAATTAAAGAATAAATAAATTCATGAATTTGTAATGGAATTAATATAGGAACAATTGAACAGGAAACATATTTTCTTAATGTGGATTCCTTGATCATAGAAATATAAGTGATTTCTAACATTTTGTTCCTTTACTGTTGCTCTCAGCTTCACTGAATTTTATTTCATAAGAATTTATTTTTATCTTATATAATATATTATGTTTTCTAAATTCCATGTAAAAAATAATTTTAGCATTCTTTTTTTTTTTAAATTTTGAGTTCCAAATTCTCTCCCTCAATTACCACCTCTCCCCAATGGGAATGCAGGCAATTTGACAAAGGTTATACACCTATAGTCATGAGAATCACATTTCCATGTAAATCATTCTGACAAAGAAAACACAGGCAAAAAGCAAACAAACAAACAAGAAAAATAAAGTAAAGAAAAGTAGCTTTGATCTGCATTCAGGCTCTACAAGGTCTTTCCCTGGAGTTGGATATTCACCATAAGTCTATAGAATTGACATGGATCATTATATTACTGAGAATAGCTAAGTTATTCATAGTACATCATCCTGCAAAATGGCTGTTACAGTGTATGCTGTTCTGCTGTTCTGCTTGTTTCTCTTTGCATGAGTTCTTGGAGGTCTTTCCATTTTATTTTTCCTTAAAACATACTGTTCATCATTTTTTAAAACACAACAGTATTTCATCATAATCATAAACAACAATTTTTTCAAATAGATATCCCTTGAATTGCCAATTATTTGGCACCACTAAAAGAATGACTACAAATATTTTTGTACACATGGTGTCCCACCCCCCCACTTTTGTTTTTTATCTCTTTGGGGTACAGATCTAGTAGTGATATTGCTTAGTCAAAGGGTATGCATGGTTTTATATCCCTTTGATCATAGATTCAAACTGATCTCCAGGATGAGTGAATCAGTGTACAACTTCACCAATAGCACATTCCTGTTTTAATTTTCCCAAATCCCCTACAAAATTTGTTATTTTTCTTTTCTGTCATATTAATCAATCTGACAGGTGGGAAGTAGTAACTCAGAGTTGTTTTAATTTTCATTATTCTCAACAATAGTGATGTAGAACATTGTTTTTTAAATGTCACTATAGAGAGCTTTAATTATTTTGAAAACTACCCGCTCATATACTTTGGCTGTCTGTGATTTGAAGAATGTCTCTTATTTCTAGAAATTTGACTTTGTTTTCTATATGTTTGAGAAAGGAAGTGTTTTTCTTCTTTTTATTAATTAATTAACTTATTTTTAGTTTATAACATTGACTTCCATAAGATTTAGTGTTTCAAATTTTATGCCCATCTCTCCCCTCCCTTCTACCAGCACTCCCCTTCTCTTACCCCCTTCCCTTCTGTTTTCCTATAGGGAAAGAGAGATTTATATACTCCATTGCCTGTGAAGCAGTGCTGAATGGCCTATGTAATATATTTTGGGGTAATTTTATAATTTTATAACATTGTTGTAATTTCAGTTTTGTGTTAAGATGTAAAAGCCACATTTCTTCTCCCTAGCTGTAAAGCCTTTCCTCCCCCCCCACCCCAGCTGTAAAATATTAACTGTTTCTCCCCTGACCCAGCTGTAGTGTGCTTTCCCAGCTTAGAGGTATTTCCTCTCAAACTATTAACTCTTCATTCAAGGTACTACCTCCTTTTCTCCTAGCAAACAAAATTATTCATTTGCAAATCTGGATGGGTACATCTCATTTAATTTGACCTCAAATCTGACTGCTGGTTGACATTATGACATTTCAGGGCTAAAACCACACCTCCAAGCCCTGGTGCCCTGCTTTGTCCCAGTGTATTATGGGTAAAACACATGGGCAGTTGATGTCAAGGGTGCATGTCCCTTTAAGTATTAACCACTCCCTGGTCCCTTCCTAACTCCATCTCTGTACCCCTAATTAGCCTAATGAACTTATGATTGACAGACTTAGGGCTTAAAAACTGTGTTTCACTTCCTGCTCTTTGAAAGTGGCTTTTTCTAGCAGGTTGGCCTTTTCTAGCAGGTAGCCTTTTCTACCAGGTAGGCTACTTTATCAGGGCATCTGCCCACTGCAGACCATCACACTTCCAGGCTTTCCCTAAACACTACCCCCCCCCCCCTTTCCCCTTGCAAGCTTTTCCTAGCCTGGTTTCCTCACTCTATTCCTTTTTGCCCTGTGAATCACTAAACTTTTATAAAACTACCAAAGGACAGCTGAGCCTGTAATTCTTTTCAGACCTTGAACCTAGAAAGGATATCTCATTAGAAATCTCCCAAAAACCTATCCCTCATCACCTGTATATCTTATTTTCCAGTTACATATAAAAAGAATTTTTAACATTCATTTTTAAAACTTTGAGTTAAATATTTTCTCTTTTCTTCCCTCCCCACCCATCTTCATTGAGATGGAAAGTGATTTGATATAGATTACACATGTGTAGCCATACAAAACACTTCCTTAACAGTCATGTTGTGAACAGCTAACTACATTTCCCTCCATCCTATATTGTCCTCTCACTTATTCTGTCTTCTCCTTTGACTCTGGCTCTTGTCAAAAGGTTTTGTTTCTGATCACCCCATCCTCCCATTTACCATCCCTTCTATGATCCTCCATTTCTTATCCCCTTAATTCTTACTTTCCTGTAGGGTAAGGTGATTTCCATACTCAAATGTACATGTATGTTATTCCCTCACTTAGCCAAATATGATGAGAATAAGGTTTACTCATTCCCTCTCACCTCCCCTTTCTTCCCCTGCAGGGTAAAAGCTTTTCTTGCCAATTTTATGTGAGATAATTTACTCCCATTCTAATTTTCCCTTTCCTTTTATCCCAGCATATTCTCTCACTCTTTAATTTTATTTTCTAGATATTAACCCTTCATATTCAACTCATCCTGTGCCGTGTGTGTGTGAGCATGCACATGTGTATTTTCTCCAACTACCCTAATACTGAGAAAGATCTCGTGAGTTATGCATGTCATCTTTCCATGTAGGAATATGAACAGTTCAACTTTAATAAGTCCACTATAATTTCTCTTTCCTGTTTTCCTGTTCATGCTACTCTTGAGTCCTGTGTTTAAAGTCAAATTTTCTATTCTGCTCTGCTCTTTTCAGCAAGAATGCTTGGAAGTCCTCTATTTCATTGAAATTTATTTTTTTCCCCTGAAGGATTATATTCAGTTTTGCTGGGTAGGTGATTCTTGGTTGTAATTCTAGCTCCTTTGATTGCTAACATATTGTATTCCAAGTTCTCTGATCTCTCAATGTAGAAGCTGCTAAATTTTGTGTTATCCTGATTGTGGTTCCACAATACATGTGGAATACATTTATTTTAAGCTGCTTGAAATGTTTTTGTCTTGACTTGTGAACTATGGAATTTGTCTACAATATTCCTTGGAGATTTCCTTTTGGGATCTCTTTCAGGAGGTGGTTGGTGGTTTCTTTCAATTTCTCTTTTACTCTCTGGTTCTAGAATATTAAGGTAATTTTTCTTGCTAATTTCTTTTAAGATGATGTTGAGGCTTTCTTTTTAAATGGGTTTGAGATAGTTCAATAATTTTAAAATTATCTCTCCTGGATCTTTTTTCTAACTCAATTGTTTTTCCAATAAGATATTTCACATTGTCTTCTTTTTTTTCCATTCTTTTGGCTTTGTTTTTTAATTTCTTGATTTCTCATAAAATTAACTTCCATTTCCTCCATTCTATTTTTAAGGAATTATTTCCTTCAGTGACCTTTTGTACTCCTTTTTCATTTGGAGAAATCTTTTTTTAAGGCATTCTTCTCCTCATTGGCTTTTTTACCTCTTTTGCCATTTGGGCTAGTCTATTTTTTAAGGTGTAATTTTTTTTTCAATATTGTTTGTATCTCCTTTAGCAAGCTATGGGCTTGTTTTTCATTATTTTCTTGCATCCTTCTCTCTCTCTCTTTTTGCCCTGTCCATTCTCAAAAGTGTTTTGCTTCTGAATTTTACCTTCCCCAAACGGTGCTGTCTTTTTTCAGCACCCCCTGCCCCTTCCTTATTGCTTTCCCTTCCTACTTTCTTGTATGGTAGGATAGATTTCTACACCCAACACAGTATGAATATTATTCCCTTTTTGAGCCAATTCCAATGAGAGTAAGGTTCAGGTGTTCCCCTCTCTTCTTTCCTCATTTTTGCCTACACTGTAAAAATTTCTTCCAGGCATCTTTTTGCTCTACCTCTTTTACTTGACTTTTATAATCATTTTTGAGTTCTTATATGACCTGAGACAAGTTAATATTTTTCCTGGAGGTTTTAGATGAAGGGATTGTGACTTTGTTGTCTTCTTCTGAGTATGTGTTTTTAATTTTCCTTTTCACCAGAGTAACTTCCTTTGGTCAGATTTTTTTCTGCTATTTGTCCATTTTCCAGCCTATTTCCTGAGTTTTAACTCTATGCTAAAGGGGGGTTCTGCTTTCCAAGTGGAGGTCACATTGTACCAATGTCACCTTTTTTATACTACTCTTTTTAGAGGTAGTTCTACGGACGTGTATTGTTTGGCTCTAGCAAGGTGGTATGAACTAGGAAGAGGTGGGGTTTTTTTCTTTTTTTTTTGGGGGGGGGGTGGAGTTTGTACTGATTTCCTGTACTGTGCACTGGTTTATGAGTGATCACAGGCACTCTTTTCAACCCTGGAATTATGAATGGGGTCCATGTTCCCCTGGGCCTTCAAGTTCTGCTGTGCTAATGTTCCTCCATGCACTGAGACTAAGACTGTGGGCTGTGATCGAGATCCAAGTATAAGTAATACAACAGAGTCCTGCCCCTGATTCCAGTTAAGGGACTCCTGGAAATCTTCTTCTTACCCACTGTATGCTACTCTTACCATCTATGGGTTGAGCGGTCTGAAATTCACCACTGTTGGCACTGATTCAGTTACCCAGAAGCCTTCTGGTTTTCTGGGACCTGTGTGCTGAATCATGTTCCTCTCTAACCCTGATGCAACAGACCTCTCCTGTTGACATTCTAAGTTTTCTTGGGCTGGAAAATTTTTTTTTCACACCATCTTTTTGTGGGTTCTGGTGCCGTAGAATTTGTTTAGAGTCATTATGAAAAGGTATTTGAAGGAATTGTGGGAGAGCTCAGGCAAATCTCTGCTACCGTGGCTCTGCCTCTCCTACATTTTTCTTTAATTTTTTCCATATGTTTGTAGAACTAGGTTAAGACATTTTATTTATTCTGTAAGTAATCAGCATAGATATTATAGCTTCAGCCAACATCTCTAAGTCTAAAAAAAATTTAAACCTTGTCCTTGGAATTGGTGAAACTTTAATTCAATATCTAGGGAAGTGAACATTTGGATAAAATACTAGCATCTGGGAATATGATGTGTATTTCTAGGCTACAACTTAAAATACTTTCTGAAATAATGGCTAGGAATTGTATTTACCAAGCTTGAAATAATGTTATGTAGTTGGCATTTTTCACATCAACCAGATCTATCCATGTCTCTATATATCTCACTACCTATTTACACTCATATATACACATATATATGTATGCATATATACATATACACATAATTATACATGTACACAAATGTATATGCATATGCATGTTTGTATAGATGTATGTGTGTATATATGTATGTGTGCACACATATAAGTGTATGTATATAGGTATATATGTGTGTATATATGTATACACACACGTGTATATTTATGCCGCTGGTAGCTGTTGATGATATAAAGGCAAAGAAAAGAATTCCTGCCCTAAAGGACCTTAAATTCTACTCAGCATATGCTTTGAAATAAATACAAAATACATACAAAATTGGTAAAAGATATATTTTCTTGTTGGGGAGCCATCATCAGGTGAGTTGAACTTTGAATGAAGATAGAAATTCTAAGAGATAAAGCTGAGGAGGAAATGTGTTCCAAAAGTGAGAGAAACCTGTACAAAGAGACAGAAATGGGAGAAGGAATATTGGGTATGTAGAAAGACAAGTAAACCAATGTGCCTGGATTATAAAGTGCCTTATGGGAAGTCATATATCACAAGTCTTCATAGGTATTTGAGAGTCTCATCGTGAATAGAGATTCATATCTATTCAAAAATGCCAAATAGAAGAATCCATCTTGATTCTTACAAAAATAATTGTTGGGGAGCTTCTGGAAACCAGGTATATTGTAGCATTGTTGTGGAACTTTCAACTGATCTGACCATTCTGGAAAGTAATTTGAATTAATATACAAATCTATAGACAAAAATTCACTAAATTGAACATACCCTGCAACTGAGAGATAGGCTAATCTTTTACCCCAAAGACATCAAAGAAAGATGAGGAAGATCTACATGGGTAAATATATTAATTAGTGACAAAAACTGGAAACTAAAATGTGTACCATAAATTGTGGCATGATAAATTAATTATCATATGAATGTAATGGAATATTTTATTTTCTAAGAAATTATGAAAATTACAATTTTATAGAAATATGGGAACAATTATATGAACTGATGTATAATTAATTCAGTGGATTCTCAAGAATGATTTGTACAGTAACAACAATCTTTTTAAAAAAAACTATTTTGAAATACTAAAGAACATTGACCAATGAAATGACAAGCCATAATTCCAAAGCAATAATAACAAAATACCATCCAAGAGGGATGACAAAGTCATTGTCTTTCAGGTGGTAAGAGAGGCAGGCTATTAAGGGAATCTTTTGTTGGATAATTTAAAATGCTCATGATAAACTTTTATTTTTAAAAATTTTTATTTTTATATGAAAAATTTAAATTTTTATGTGAAATATGAACAGGCTAAGTAATTTTTATAGAGACTTCAAATAGGAGGGGCAGGACATTCAATAATATAATAGAATCATAAAAACTTCATTGTTTAGGAAGATCCTAAATTTCATCTAGTTCAATATGAAATTCATACCAAATAAAAGAAATAATATTCTGAAAATCCCAGAATCAAATACAAAGACAGTGTATACCAAAAATTGTGACCATAACTGCAATAACATTTTTTTTTTTATAAAACACCTTCTCATGAAACTTCCTTTACAATAGGTAGTAAAATATCCATTATAGTGTTATTAATTAAGTGTTATCTGGATCTATTAAAGACCAGATCTGGATCTTTTCAAATTAATGTGGATAACTACTAGAATGGAAATTTCTTGTCCTAATACAGATGAACATTTCTGTAATTTATAGCCTTAAGGAGCCTGAGAACACTGAGAGGTTATATGATTTTCCTGTATTCACACAATCAGTATGTGTCATAAGACATGGGGCTTGTGTATTGGCAGACGGCTTTGGAATCAAAAATGTTTCTCATTTTAATTATGAGGCAACGGATTTAGGTTATGTGACTTCTTCAAAGTTATAAATTACATAAAGAACAGAAGCACACAAATTGTTTTAGTGTTCAATCAATGGTTATTTTCCCTATTCCTATAGCACCTGAATTAAGAATGTAATTGCTGAAGTAAGGGAAGATAAGTCTGGATAGATTGGACAAATTCTAGCTGTAAAGAACTTGGGATTTTGTCCTGATTATGTCTCTTAACAATTTCCTTACAGGTTATTTCATATGAGAACTCATGATTTTTTTTTTCTCCCATACCTTCAATCTTGAGTAAGATTAACCACATTCCTAAAAATCAGAAAGTTAGAATGAGAAATGCAATCACAATTATTTGTTTTGGAAGGATGTGGAGTACCTGCCCATCAATTAGTCAAGTCACATAGGTTCTTTGTCTCACTTTTATAAGTATTATATTCATTAAATGAAAAATAACAGCAGGGGCAGCCTTCTGAAATGAATCGATTCAATATGCATGTCACTAAAGCATAGCTGTTGTTGATGGCTGATATGGTGTGCTTCACTCTATTTGAGTGGTGCCTCTTGGGAACAATTGAAAAAGTGTGACTTAAATGGAGTCACTTTAAATGAGTCTGAACAGGGCTGGCTCTAACTATGTCATGTGAAAATCAAGCTGTTTGTGTCAAAGAACAGATGACAAACACTAGTGGTACAGGGAAGTGATGAATTTTAAATGGGAATTTGCTGCAACTTTAAAGCACTTCACATCATTTCTCTGTCTCTATTGTTTATTGCTGCTATTCATATTTGTTCTTTTGAAGTAAGAATACTTCTCTGTTAAGAATAACATCATTTTATAATAAAATAGATGACAAAATTTTCATGTGTTGTATCTATATATTTCAATTAACACGACAAAGTACTCTCATGGTTAATGCTTTTAAATACTTTTATTCACATTCTCTTTAAAGTGAAATGCATTTTTTTCAGCAGTCATATCAGAACTTGTATATCCAAGTGAATAAATGAGTTTATATCAGGTACACTGAAAGCCTATATTCTTAATCCAACATCTCTCTTTCCTCAAAACCTTTTTGGATCTATGCCTACATAGTAGGGGCTTGATAAACTTTTTTATAAGCCATAAAAGAAAATAATACTCATTACATAATAGTCAAACTTCATTTTAAAACTAAATATCATTTATCAGTTTAATAAAGCATTTTATTTACTATAGTTGGCTATGAATCAGTGATAAATTCAGGAATACTGTAGCAATGTGCCCAAGTTTAAGAGAACTAACTTCTACTTGAAATCCTTGTCTAATCGCTCAAGCTACAAGAGAGGAGTTAGAATAATCTTCTGACTCAGACAATTTTTATGATAAGTGTGGTTAGCACAGTGACTTCTAGGAATGTGAAATGTTATGAATGGGGAAGAGAGCAAGGGAGGATGGATTGTGGATGGAACATCATCAACTGTGGAAATCAGAGATCAGATAAGGTGAAACAACTATCTAGAAGCAGCAGCTGTGATGATCACTGTATTTTATGAGTGGGTGGCCAAGGGATTATTTCTGTACCTCAAGTGGCTTACATACATCAGGAATAGATATCCTGTGATTTGTTGGTGACTCCAATGAGATAATCTGATGTTTGAGTTGGTTGGTAAGGTGAATCATGATTTAGCGAATGTAGGCAATGTGGTAAAGTACTTGGTAGAGATAGATTTCCTCTACATCATGAATCTTAGTAGGGAGACTGAGTAAGTACTGCTCTGAGTGCTGTATGGACTTATTCTAGCATTTTGTCCAGTGATGACAATGTCCAATAATTTTCATATTCCATAAAAGAATCACATAGAAGAAGGGAACATTTAGCAGAAGATGTTGGTGCAAATGAACTACACACTGGAGCACTGGAGCATAAATGTGAGAGAATGCCTTATAAAGACTTTTAATTATTTGAAAAATAAAATCCACCTTCCCATGATAGAAGAATTTGATAAAAATGTGCCATAAACTCTGACAGCAAATTCAAATAAGAAAGTTCACAAATGTTATGAGCCTCATTAGAATACGTGTACAGTTTCTCATAGGACATTTTTTGAATAAAAAATTTTAATTGGAGGTCTAAGTTCCACATGTTTGTCACATTCTCTTATAGATGCAAATCCCAGGTAATACTTGCAACATGTTCTTGATCTTTCTGGGAGCATTTAATGAATTTGACAAAAAATATTTTTGTCTAAAAGACTATTTTATGTAGAACTCACACATAGAAGGTGCTCACATGGTGGTCACTTTCAGGGACACTTACAAGGACATTTACAAGGACATTTTCAAGGTTTCTCTGAAGAATTTTGGAATCAATTACACAGCATAGGAAACACTGGCAAAAGACGACCCAGCATGGTGCACGCACATCAAAGAAGATGCTATGCTCTATGAGCAAAGCAGGGTTGTAACAGCACAAAAGAAACAGGAGATGAAAAATATGCAATATATTTCCAACTAAAATGTCCATATGGATTACTTGTGCCAGATCTATGGTAGAGCATTCAGACCATATAGTGATCTAATCAGGCAGAGTCAGACACATGGTACCTTGAATTCAACAGAGTGATGCCATTTTGGTCCTTTTTGAGAGGAAAGGACAACATCCAATGAATTTACATCCTCTTGAACAAGATTTTTTTCATTGTTAATCATGAAGTAAGTTATTGAGACATCATTTTTTTTTATAAAAAAGATAAATCTGGGGAAAACAAAAACCTCTCACCAAGTGTCCATAAACACCTGTAATGAGCTGAATTTTTATTTCTTGCATCATTCTTATTTCTCTTCCCAATTTTTCCTCCACTTTACTCATTTGGATTTCAAAATCCTACTTAAGCTGATCTGTGGCTTTTAGGCAGTCTTCATGTTTCTTGGAAGCTTTTGGTGTAGGAATTCTTACTGTGTTGTCTTCCTTCCATTCAATGCTTTGATCCTTCTTGTCCCCAAAGAAGGGATGTAGAGTTTGGTTGCTGTTCTTACTTTGCTTCCTTTGCCTTCTCATGCCGGCCAGTCAATGAGGTTTTAGCTCTGTGGAACTCTGCTTCCAGAGGGGAAAGCTCTGTCCCAAATCTCTGGGGTTTTCCCAGCTGCTGGAGCTATTAGGGGGCTGTTTTTTTGCAGCCCCCACTATAAGCTGAATTTTCAAATCCAACAAGTTGTCCTTACAACTGTCTTTATGGAAGTCTTATAACTAACCATGATCATGGGAAGTGAGGATATTATATAGTTGATAAAAAGAATATCTAGGAGTTGTTTTTGTGTTATTTTTTTTCCTGTTATGAAAGTAATCCTTTATTAAAGTAATTTAAGTAAAGTAATTTAAAGTAATCCTTTATCTTACTGGAACTCATTTACCTCTCTAAGTTGATATGAAAATTAACCCTTTTTGTTCAATCCCCCCACATATGAGTAATATAATTCTGAAAAATTTTTGTGGTAGTGGCAGATTAAGAAGAGTGATTGAATGAACTCCATATCTCCCTGGGTTTTACTGCTTCATATACCTTTCCCCTTATACATGTAAGCTCTCTTGATTAATGACTTTGATTCTCAAATACTCTCCCCTCTCCCTCATTGTCCTACCTAGACATGCTTTTATTTCTCCACCCTGGAGTCTCAACAACTATTAACTGTAATCAAATTTTGAAGGAAATATACCTAATAGTTATGAACATGTAAGATTTCCAAAGACTGTCTTTATATTTAGTAGACAGATTTGGCAAATGCATTTTTTGCATCCCACATATCCTCAAGAATTCTAGTTTGTAACTATCTGACATTTTTATAAGGGAGGAGGTGATATTCCAGTTGGAAAGTACAAACTTCGTGATCAGAGGGCCTGGACTTTTATCCTGGCATTGATACTTATTACCTGTGAGATTCTTCTTCTAACCAGTTTTTACTACTGAAATAATTTTGACCTACATATAAGAATATGAGAATGTTATTGCTACAAGCAAAAACTTTAAATATAAACTCTTATCTTAATGGAATGAAACTATTACTAAAAAACTTCATTTAATGAATGGAAATTTGTGTAACCTATTTCATTGCAGAAGTTGGTCATGGATAAGGAAAATCAATAATAATACAATCTAAATGATGTTTGATAAATATGAATACATAAATTAAGAACTCTTTAATCAGAATTTCTGGAACAAATTGAAATAATCGAAAATAATCAAAGATACACACCTTACACTACTTTACATGCATTCAGAGACATAGACAAGCAAATACACACACACACACACATTGAAAATGAAGACAGGAATTGAAAACAAAAGTTAATACCTTTATGAGTCAGGAGAGAAGCAGATAACCAAATTTTCAAAGATACAAATAAGGGATAAATTATTAACCAAACAAGCCACAGAGAAAATTAAATTTGAAAAAAAATTGATCATTTTGACATTTTGAAATTAAATAGATTTTGAACAAACATAATTATACTTCTAGGACAAGAAAGTAAGCAATTGACTGGGAACAAATGTCATTGTTTAAACTATCTCTTATGAGAACTTGAAAACCAAGACAACTAACAAGTACATAAGACCAAAATCTATTTCCCATTAGATAAGTGGTCAAAGGATATGAATATGCAGTCAATAATTGAAAAATATTTATAAGTAAATGGAAAAATGTCCCTTATCACTAACAATAAAAAAACAGAAAGATAATTAACCCTGATTTTAAACCTCACAAACAACAAATTGGCAAAGGAAAAAAAAAAGATAAGAAAAACTACTGTTAGAACTGAGTTGTTCAACTATCAGAAGGAAGTGGGTAGTGTTTGGAGCTAGAAGTTGTACCATTCATTAGGTAAGACAATTTTGAATTATACAAAAACTGGACTAAAATATCCATGTCTTTTGTCCACAAAACCTACTGTTAGGCAAAAACTTCAAAGAAATCACTAACAAAAACAACAAGGAAAAAAAACACAATATAAACAAAACACTGACATATCAAAACATTTATGTATACTTTTATAGAAGCAAAGAATTAAAAAAAAAGTAGATCCGCCCAAATTGGCCAATGACTAAAATTATATTACATGAATGTAGTGTAATATTATTGTGCTATAAATAATAATGGACAAGATTAAAACAGAAAAATCTTGGAAATACAAAAACTGGTGTAAAATAAAATAGGCCAAGTCATGAAAAAAATGCAAAAAATGACTATAACAATTCAAATAGGAAGCCCAAATGACGACGAGGGAGTGGCTCACTGAGGCCCAGACGAGGCCTGGTCAACATGGTGGCAAATTGATCCACCAACCATAAGGGCCATTCCCAGGTCCATCACCCCAGGGTGGGGATAAGAAGCAGTTGGGTAAGAAACAAAGGAAGGGCCCATCTCGGGGGCAGCAGCTACTCCTGGGACTACCAATCCACAGCCTGGAAATTTAAAAAGGGCCTATCTGAACTTCGAAGCACCAGGATGACAGAGTGAACCCTAGCTGCTCCAAACCCCAACTCTGACCCTGAAAACATAGTAATTATTGCCCCCCAAAAAGTTTTTAAACACAAAAGGCTTAGGAACCCTGGAGGAAGGGCATGGGTAAGGTCCTGCCTCAAAATGGGGAAAAAAAAAAAAACTACAAATATAAAGACTCTAGAATCGTATTACTGTGAGAGCGAGGAATAAAATTCAAGAGACAGTATTGACTCCACACCCACAGTTGAAGTCTTGACAGGGATTATGAATTGGTCTCAGGCATAGAAAACATTCTTAGATGAGTTCAAAAAGAACTTTGAAATCCAAATTAGAAAGGTAGAAGATAAAATCAACACTTCTTTTAAAATCATAATTGCAAAATTAGAAAAATTTTACAATGAAGAAAACAACTCCTTAAAAAGAAAAATGTGTAAACTAAAAATCAAATCTGAGCATATGGAAAAGGAGCTTTAGAAACTAATGAAGCAAAATAATTTGCTAAAAATTAGAATCAACCAAATTGAAGGTAATGATTCTATGAGGAACCAAGAATGGGTCAAACAAAACATCAAGACAGAAAAATTAGAAACAGAGGTAAAATATCTCAATGGAAAAATAACTGACCTGGAAAACAGATCCTGGAGAGATAATCTGAGAATTATTGGTCTACCATAAAATCATGATGAAAAAATGAGTCTGGACAATATCTTTCAAGAACTTATCAAGGAAAACTGCCCTGAGATCCTAGAGCAAGAGGTTAAAATAGAAATAAGAATAATCCACAGGACATCTCCTGAAAGAGATCCCAAATTGAAAAGTCCATGAAATGTTGTGGCCAAATTCAAGAACTGTCAGATAAAGGAGAAAATACTACAGGCGACCAGAAAGAAACAGTTCAGATATCATGTAAACATGGTGAGGATTGCACATGATCTGGTAGCTTCAATGCTGAAAGATCAGAGGAACTGGGATATCATTTTTCACAAGGAAAAAGAGCTCAGATTCCAACCAATGATCACCTATCCAGTGAAACTGAGCACAATCTACCAGGAAAGGAGATGGTCATTCAGTAATATAACAGAATTCCAGACCTTCCTGATGAAAAAGCTGTAGCTCAAGGGAAAATTCATGCTCCAATTATAAGACTCAAGAAAGACATAGAGAGGTCAATAGGAAAAACAACACATTTGCTATTTAACATAACTTGGTATTTAATAAGAATAAACTGTTTACATCCCTATATGGGAAGCTGATACCTGTTAATATAATGAATTCTCTACCTATGGCAACATCTAAAAGGGATATAGATAAATAGAGGGTGTGGGATAAATTACACAAAATGAAAATAAAACAACCTTATTAAGGGTTGCAAAGGGACTATAGTGGAAGAAGAGGAAAGAATGAAGCAGAAAAGGGTAAATTATGCCACAACAAGTATCATAAAAACATTATAGCAGAGGGAAAGAAGGGAGGAAGATGAGCATTACATGAGCTTTTTCCTCATTAGTTCAGGGGCAAGGAATGAATAACACAGTCAGTTAAGTATAGGATACAATTGAGAAGAGACATTAAACTTATCATATTAGAGGGAAAGAGTGGAGGGAGAAGAGCATTGTATGAGATCTATTCTCATTGATTTTGAATTGAGGAAGAAATAACATATTACATTAAGTACAAAAATCTAAATGGAGTCTTCCTTAAAATAATAAGTAGCATCTATGTAAAACCATCAGCTAGTATTATACATAATAGGGATAAGCTACAAGCATTTCCAATAAGATCAGGGGTGAAACAAGGATGTCCACTATCACCCCTCTTATTTAATTTGGTACTATAAATGTTAGCAGTAGGAATAAGAAAAGAAAAATAAATTGAGGGAATCAAATTAGGCAAAGAAGAGACTAAGCTATCACTCTTTGCAGATGATATGATGATACTTAGAGAATGCTAGAGAATGAAGTAAAAAACTATCTGAGATTATAAACAAATTTGGCAAAGTTGCAGTATATAAAATAAACCCACAAAAGTCCTTGGCATTGCCATATATCTCTAAGAAAATCCTACAGCAAGAGATAGAAAAAGAAATTCCATTTAAAGTTATTGTAGACATTATAAAATATTTGGGAATATACCTGTCAAAACAAACCTAGGACTTACATGAACACAATTAAAAAACACTTTTCACACATATAGAGTCAGATCTAACTAATTGGAAAAAAACCCAGCAATTGCTCATGGCTGGGTCAGGCTAATATAAGAAAAATGACAATCTTACCTAAATTAAATTACATATTTAGTGCCATACCAATCAATCTATCAAAAAATTACTTTGTAGAGCTAGAAAAAATTGTAGCAAAATTTGTTTGGAAGAACAAAAGGTCCAGAATATCAAGGCAATTAATTCCTACTAGGGAAGGTGGACTAGCCATACCAGATTTTAATCTGTATTATAAAGCAACAGTCATCAAAACTACTTGGTACTGGCTGAGGAATAAAGTAGTGGATCAATGGAATGGATTGGGTACATGAGACTCATGAGTCAATGACTATAGTAATCCACTGTTTGATAAATCTAAAGACCGAAGTTTTTGGGATAAGAACGCACTATTTGACAAAAACTGCTGGGAAAACTGGAGCAAAGTATGACAGAAATTGGGCATAGACCAATATCTAACATGGTACACCAAAATAAAGTCGAAATGGGTGAATGATCTAGATATGGACGCTGATACTGTAAGCAATCTGGAAGAGCAAGGGATAGCTTGCCTGTGAGATGTATGGAGAGGAAAAGACTTCATGATAAAACAAGAGAGAGAGAGAGCATTTAAAACACAAAATAGCTAATTTTGATTATACTGAATTGGAAAGCTTCTGTACAAAGCCAATATTGCCAAGATTAAAAGGGAAGTGGAAAATTGGGAAAGAATTTTTACAACCACTGTCTCTGATAAAGGCCTCAATTATAAAATATACAGGAAATTAAGTAAAATCTATAAGAATACAAGTCATTCCCCAATTGATAAATGGTCAAATGATATGAACAGGCAGTTTTTAGAAGAAGAAATTAAAGATATTTAAAAACATATGAAAAAGTGTTCCAAATCACTAGTGATTAGAAAAATGCAAATCAAAACAATTCTGAGGTACCACATCTCACCAGGAAGATTGGCTGAGATGACAAAACAGCAAAATGACAAATGCTGGACAGGATGTGGAAAAATTGGAACACTAATGCATTGTTGGCGGAGCTGCAAACTGATTCAGCCATTCTGGAGAGCAATTTGGAACTATGTCCAAAGGGCTATAAATAAGTGCATACCCTTTTACCCAGCAACACCACTTCTAGGGTTATATCCCAAATAAATCAGAGAAGTGGGAAGAGCATCCATAAGTACAAAAATACTTATAGTGGCTCTTTTTGTCGTGGCAAAAAATTGGAAAACAAGGGGATACCCATCAATTGGAAAATGGCTGAATAAGCTGTGATATATGAATGTAATGGAATACTACTGTGCTATAAGAAATGAGGAGCAGACAGACTTCATAATTACCTGGGGAGACTTATATAAACTGTTCCTGAGGGAGAAGAGCAGAACCAGGAGAAATTTACACACAATCACAGACACAATGTATGTGTGACAACTAACTTCAATAGACTGGGCTTCTCTCAGCAATATAAGGTTATAACACAACTCCAAAAAGACTCATGATTGAAAGAGATATCCATATCCAGAGAAAGAGATGCATAGTCTGAATGCAGATTGAAACAAACTACTTGCTCTGTCTCTTTCTCTTGTTTTGTTTTGTTTCTTTTTTTCCCACTGATCATTCCATCACTTACAATCCTTTACAACCTAACTAATGATTAATGGGAAGATATTTGTAGATTCTGTATCCAAGTGAATGCCTCCATTGTGGGGAGGGGGAGGACAGTGAGGGGAAGAAAATCTGAAACTCAAGGGACTTTGGAATTGAATGTTGCAAACTAAAAGTGAATAAAACAATCTCATTTTTTTAAAAAGCAAAGTAAATAGAAAAGACAAGGAAATAA
>CM053589.1:64746393-64770299 GCA_028646515.1 Pseudochirops corinnae | reverse complement strand
TCTGAACTCTAAAAGCTGTTCACAGTAGCATTCCTTTGGGAATCTGCTGGTGCATGGCATTGCACATATCCCCTCTCCCTTTCTGTAAATCAACCCCAATACATACACAGAGGTAAAAACAGACAAAACAAGTTGTAAAATGTGTTGTCCACTATTCATATAAAATATACTAAAGAAAGTCTGACCACAACTTTCTTCTCGTTTCTCATTCTCTTTTGTCATATTCTGAGAGGAGAGCAATTGTATCTAATAAGAATGAACTGAAACCTTCTCTGTAGTCCCAGCTAAGAGGGTGTGGCTAGAAGCTGGCTCTTCTTTTAATCAATTTATCATTGCCCTACTTCTGTTCTGAGATGGGAGTTAGAAGAAAGATCAGGGTGTAACTTGGGGTTAAGGATCATTCTAAAACTCTTTTTAAGACTAAGCATAACATGACTAGAAAACTTAAAGATTTCTTTATTGTCCAAAGTTCGATCAACAAATTGTCAAGTCTTTGGAGTTCTTCAAAACTTCTAAAGAAGCTCTGGGAATCCAATCCCTTGTGAAAGACCGCATGTGGATTAATTCACCCTAGCAACTAAAGTATAATCCTTTCTAGCAAATACCTGCTTTCATTCAAAGTGCAGTTCAAAAGTTTTCTCCTACATACCATTTTTTGATCCTGATATATGCCCACTCACATCAATATGATCTTGTATATGGTATATCTATCTGTATCTATATTTAGATATATCTAAATCTCAATATCTCAATAGATAGATAGACATACAGACAGATCTAGATCTCAATATCCAAATATCTAGACATATATCTAGATATAGATATATGTAGATATATGTACAAATGTATACATTCTTGTATTTATTGCCTCCTCAAAAAAAATAGAAGCCTCATGAGGGCATCTACTGTTGCAATTTTCACTTCCTATCTCCAGATTTTAGCACAGAGTAAGATCTTTAAAAATGCTTTTGGATAGATTCTCCCTCTTGACCTTCCCTGCTCCCATTCCTGTATACCCATACCTTCCTTCCATGCCCCACCCTCATATATTCCATAGAGACCACAAAGGAGAAGAAGAGCACATAACAAATCCCCTGAGAAATCCAAGGACTCTTACTTTCTGAACCTTCTACCAATGGAATAGCCTTAAAATATATTTACCATAGCCACTGTGGGACTTGGGTAAGTCTCACTACCTTTTTCCAGAAATTCACCTATATCTCCTAAACAATTGTCATGCTGGGCCATATTGCAGAGGGTTCTAAACTTATAAGTAAGACACATTCTGGTCTTACACAGTTTTCTCAACCATAACTTCTAATTCCATGGTGATGTATATTGTTTTCTTTTACTTTTTCTCAATTACATATAAAAAGGCTTTTAAAATTTCTGTTATTTTTAATTTTGAGTTTGAAATGTTCTTTCCTTTCTCCTTCCCTTTCCTCTTTTCCTCTTCCTTGAAAAGGAAGATATTGATTATACCTGTGTAGTTATACAAAACAAGAGAAAACCACAAAAACACACAAAAAAATAAAGTAAAATTATACTTTGATCTGGATTCAGAGTCCTTCAGTTTTTTCTCTGAAAGTAGATAGTATTTTTTATCATAAAGCATTCAAATTCAGGCATAGTTGATCATCATACAATATTTCTGTTACTGTGTGCAATGTTCTACTGATTCTGCTCACTTCCTTTTTCATTGACCTCTTTGGGGCACATGCTGAGTAGTGGTGTTGCTGAATCAAAAGGAATTCATAGTTTTATAGTTCTTTGGGCATAGTTTCAAATTGCTCTCCAGAATGGTTGAAGTAGTTCACAACTCTATCAACAAAGCATTAGTTTCCCAATTTTTTCACCTCCTCTCCAACCTTTGTCATTTTATTTTTCTGTCATATTTAGCTAATATTATAGGCATGAATTGACCATGGAGGAGCCAGAGTGAACCTGAGTAAACTGATTTGCCAAGGGCAGTGATGATTCCAAAACCTCTCACCACAAGATAGGAGTCTGGTGGAATTGGGTAGAGGATGAGCTACTCCTGAAGCTATCAGCCCACAGTTTAGATGCTTAAAAGTCACCAACCTGAACTTCCAGGAGCCAAAGTGGCAGAGTAAATGGTAGGTTTTTTCATCCTCCTTCCCATCCCCCCGTTGTTGATTTTGAAAAATTCAGAGAATATTGGCCCATAGTAAAATCTTGAAATAGTGGTATCAGCATGAGGCTTGGGAGATCTACTGTAAGAATGGGACTTTGGCTGTGCTGAGGCTAAAGGAAACCATTGAAGTATGGGAGCAATACCAACCAGCCTCATCTCAGCTGACCAGTGGGAGACCCTGAAGCCCTGAGGGTGGAGCCAACAAGTGCTAACACCAGAACCCCAGGTGTGTCTTCTCATAGCCAGCAGAATTGACAGACACCAGCATGGTGCTAGCCACCAGCAGCTGAGCCCACCTGAGCTCTAGCCCAGGGACTGGGAGGTGGAGACATGAAGCAACCAGACCACCACTCCCCCACACCTCACATTGTGAGCTTCAGCATAAGCCCAGAGAAACATAGAAAGTCCTGCCTTGGTCTCAGGCCTGGAAATCACCAAGCAGTTCCAGCTCAGCACCAGGTGAGCTGCAACATTATATAGCTTCTAACTGACAAAACCAGAGGCCACAGCACAAAAAGCCAGGAACCAGACCCCCAGCTCCCAACACAAGAAATGTGGGTCAGAATTCTCTGTACCCCAGAAGCAGAGATCTACTTTGAAAGCAAGGAAATAGGCAATCACAATGGGCCAAAAAACAAATTGAAAAAACAAAGACTATCGAATCCTATTATTGCGAACAGGAAGATCAAAATTAACATTCAGAAGAAAACAGTATAGACACTGTACCCACATCTGAAACCTCAAAAGGTAATATGAAATGTTCTCAAGCCTAAAAAACATTCTTGGAAGAGCTCAAGAAGGATTTCAAAAAGCAAATTGGAGAGGTAGAAACAAAATAGACCAATTATTTAAAAAAATACAATTTGCAAAATCAAAAAATAAAAAAGCAATTCACTGAGGTGAAGAACTCCTTTAAAAATATAATTATCCAAATGGAAAGGGACTTTCAAAATCAAACTGGAAAAAAAAATATAAATCCCCAAACATAAAAATTTTTCAAATGGAAAAGGAGATACAAAGACTAACTGAGGAAAATACTTTAAAAATTAAAATTAGACAAGTGAAAATTAAAGACTCTATGAGGTATCAAGAATCAATCAAAGAAAATTTAAAGAATGAAAACATGGAAGAAAATTCAAATGTTTCCTTGGAAAAACAGCTCACATGGAAAATAGATCCAGGAGAGAGAATCTAAGAAGTATTAGTCTACTGGAAAGCCATCATGAAAAAAAAAAAAAGAGCCTGGAAGTATCTTCTGATAAATCAAGGAAAACTGCCCTGAGGTTCTTGAATTGGAGGGTAAAATAGTTATCTAAAGAATCTCCCAATCACCTCCTGCAAAATATCCCTAATTGAAAACTCCAAGGAATATTATAGCCAAATTCCAGTATTATCAGGTAAAGGAGAAAATATTATAAGCTGCCAGAAAGAAACAATTTTAATATCATGAAACTACAGTCAGAACCACACAGGACCTTGAAACTTTTACATTAAAAGATTGTAGAGACTGGAATATGATATACCACAAGGCAAAGGAGCTTTGACTACAACCAAGCAAAGATCAATTACCCAGCAAAATTGAGCCTAATCTCTCAGCCAAAGTGATAGACATTCAATGAAATAACAGACTTCCAGACCTTCCTGAGGAAAAGTCCATACTTCAATGGAAAATTTGTTCTTCAAATACAAAACTCAAGAGAAACATACAAAGGTAAACAGGGAAAACACACACACACACACACACACCTTGTTATTTAGTAAGAATCAACTGTTTAAATCCCTACAATGGAGAATGATACCTGTTAATCTTGATATAACTGTATAACACTTATGACATTTAAAAGATATGTACATGGATAGAGGGTGTGGGTATAAATTAACTGATATAATGATAAATAACCTAATTTTCATTGCAAAGGGACTATAATAGGAGAATAGGAGAGGAGGAGACAGAAAAGAGTGTGTTACATCATGTGAAGAGGACAAAAAATGCATTTTAGTAAGAGAGAAAGAAGGAGGGAGATGAGCACTGAATGAGGTTTACTCTTATGGGCTTTGGTTAAAGGAGGAAATAACGTACTCAGTTAACTATAGGAATCCAACATGAAGCAACACAAAAACCTATTATAGCAGAGGGAAAGAAGGAAAGAAGAAGAGCATTGTGCAATATTTAATCATCGAATTTGATTCAAGGAGGGAATAGAATACTTTGTTAAGGTATAAAAATCTAATGTGCCAGTAGGAGGGGAAAGGGGAAAGTAAAGGGGGAAGGTAGAAGTGGGAAGAAGTAGTAAGGGACAAAGGTAGGAAAAGGGGGAGGGACTGATAGGGAGGAAATACAGAGGGAATAGGTAGTCAAATGCATCTCTTTTGAGGAAGGGAGGGGAGAAGGGAGAAATGAAAGCATAAATGGGGAATGGGCAGAGATAGGATAGAGAAAAAGACACAGAGAGTAACTGTTGCTGTCAAGATGAACTCTCCCATAAAACAGAGGTGGATAGCTGAGTTGATTCAATTCTATAATCCTACAATATGCTGTTTACAAGAAAAAATATTGAAAAAATGGGATACACACAGGATAAAGGTGAAAGATTGTAGTAGAATACATTGGAGTAGAATGCTTCAGCTAAAGGGAAAAAAAAAACAGGGGTAGCAATCCTAATCTCAGATAAAACAAAAGCAATAATAGATCTAATTAAAAGAGATAAGGAAGGAAAAAGTATCTTGCTAAAAGGCACCATTGACAATGAAGTAATATCATTACTCAATATATATACACCAAGTGGAATAGCATTCAAATTATTAGAGAAGTTAAGGGAAGTAGAGGAAGAAACAGATAGCAAAACTATACTAGTGGAGGATCTCAGCCTTGCTCTCTCTGAATTGATCAGTCTAATCTCAAAATAAACAAGAGAAAAATTAAGGATATGAATAGAATTTTAGAGAAGGTAGATATGATAGACATTTGGAGAAAACTGAACGAGAATAAAAAGGAATATACCTTCTTCTCAATAGTACGTGGTGCATGCACAAAAATTCACCAGGTACTAGGGAATAACAAAACAACAAAAAAAAAACCAAACCCTTACAATCCAATGCAGAAAGACAGAAATATTGAATGCATCTTTTTTCAGGTCACAATACAATAAGATTTATATGTAGTAAAGAGCCATGGAAAGATAGAGTAAAAACTAATTGGAAACTAAATAATCTAATCATAAAGAATGAGTGGTTCAAACAACAAATTATAGAAACAATAAGTAACTTCGTTCAAGAGAATGACAATAATGAGGCAACATACCCAAAGTTATGGGATAAAGAGAAAATGGTTCCTAGGGGAAGTGTTATATCTCTGAATGCTTATATGAATAAAATTAAGAAAAAGGAGATCAATGAATTGGGAATGCAACTGTAAAATCTAGAAAAAGAACAATTTGAAAATCCCCATTTAAATACAAATTAGAAATACCAAAAAAATAAAAACCAAAAGGAGAGATTAATAAAATTAAAATTCAGAAAACTATTACACTAATAAATAAAAATAAGAGCTGGATTTATGAAAAAACCAATAAAATTGGTAAACCCTTAGTCAATTTGATTAAAAAAAGAAAACTGAATTATCAGTATCAAAAATGAAATGGATGAATTTACTTCCAAAGAAGAGGAAGTTAAAATAATAATTAGGAATTATTTTGCCCAATTTTATGAACATAAATTTGAAAATATTAGTGAAATGGATGAATATTTACAAAAATATAAGTTGTCCAGATTAAATAAAGAGGAAGCAAATTACTTAATCTCATTTCAGAAAAAGAGATAGAGCAAGCCATCAATGAACTTCCTAGGAAAAAAATCGCTAGGGCCAAATGGATTTAAAAATGAATTCTATGAAACATTTAAAGAACAATTGATTCCAATGCCTCATAGACTATATGGGAAAATTGATGAAGGAGTCCTACCTAATTCTTTTTATGATACAAATATGGTACTGATACTTAAATTGGGAAGATTTAAAACAGAAAAAGAAAATTATAGACCAATTTCTCTAATGAATATAAGTGAAAAAAACAATTAAATAAAAATATTGGAAAAAAGGTCACAGCAACTTACCATGAGAATGATACACTTTGATCAGATAGTATTTATTCCAGGAATGAAAGGATGGTTCAATATTAGGAAAACTATCAGCATAATAGATCATATCAGCAACAGAGGTAGTAGAAACCACATGATTATCTCAACAAATGCAGGAAAAGCTTTTTACAAAGTACAACACCCATTGCTATTAAAAGCACTAAAAAGCATAGGAATAAAATGAAGTCTTCCTTAAAATGATAAATAGCATCTACCTCAAACCATTAGCATGTATTAAATGTTATGAGGGTAACGTAGAAGCATTTCCAATAAGATTGGGGGGAGGTGAAACAAGGATGTCCACTACCACCCCTCTTATTCAATTTGGTATTAGAAATGTAGCAATTAGAAATGTAGCAATAAGAGAAGAAAAAAGAAATTGAAGGAATTAGAACAGGCAAAGAAGAGACTAAGTTATCACTCTTTGCAGATGACATGATGATATACTTATAGAATCCTAAAGACTCAAGTAAAAAACTACTTGAAATAATAAATAATTTTAACAAAGTTGCAGGATATAAAATAATCCCATAGAAATCCTTGGCAATTTTATATATTTATAATAAAATTCAAAAGAAGGAAAGAGAAAGAGAAATTCCATTTAAAGTTACTATAGACATTATAAAATATTTGGGAGTCGGCCTGCAAAAACAAACCCAGGAACTATATGAACACAATTACAAAACACTTTCCACAGAAGTAGTGGGGTGAGGGCCCTGCTAGGAATGGGCCTTCACAGGAGGGTAAAATTCTCAGTTACTATTCCAAGCTAGAGTGCAGAACTGAAAGATGATCTGAGGTCATACCACAGGACTTGAGATCATTACCCAAAAAAAAAGAAAATGTTGCTAAAAATAAAACTGAAATAAAAATGAGTAGACAAAGGAACAAAGGAGAAAGAATCCAACCATAGAAATTTACTATGGGAATAGAGATTACCAGGGTTCATCTGCAGAAGAGGACACTGTAGCAAAACAAAGCCTCTCCTACCCCAAAGAATAACATCAAGTGGTCACTTGCCAAAACATAATTCATAAAAAGTTTTTCTTCCATAAATTCAAATAAAATTTTAAAAAAAATCATTAAAAATTTTAAAAGACTTTAAAGAACAAGGGAGAAATATTGAGGATATTTTTAAAAGAACAATCCAAGAAAAAAAAAAAAAGAAGATCATGAATAGAAAATCAAGCAATTATAAAAGAAGACTCATAAACTTAAGGAAGAAGAAAACACCTTGAAAATTAAAATTGAGTAACTGGAAACTACTGAATTTATAAGACACTAAAAAATAATAAACAAAATATGAAGAATGAAAAAATAGAAGAGAGTGTGAAACATTTTATAAGAAAAACAACTGACCTGGAGATCAAGAAGAGAAAACAAAAATAATTGAACTACCTGAAAGCTACAATTAAAAAAATAATTTTGTTTCAACAATACAAGAAATACTTAAAGAAAATTGTTCTGAAGCATTAAAACAAGAGGAGAATGTAAAAATATGAAAAGGAAAAATCTTCTATAACCATCTGAAAAACATTCTATGAGGAAAACCTACAAAAATATAATTTTCAAATTCTGAAAGACCCTGCTCAAGGGTAAAATATTATAAGCAACAAGAAAAAAATAATATTTGAAATATTGTAGCGTAGGAAATGATGAGTTTGTAGACATAAACAAATATAGAAATGCTTGAGCTTATGAAGGAAGAAGTTATCTACTCTCAGAAAAACAGAGGACAAATGAATATAGCACAGTTTTGCATAGATGTATATGAATGTATGTGTGCATACCTGAATATGATTATCTAAGTGTACATATGCGTATGTCAGTATACATGTATTTATTTTTGCATATCCATGTATATATCCTGGTGTGTATGTGTGTATATATGTACATGTGCAGTGTACAATACATGTATATATGTATATGTGTGTGTTGTAAGTATTCATACTTAATTTTACCTTCTTGGGAGTTGTAGGAGGAATGGGGGAAAGAATAAAGCAAAAATTGCACAGCAGAAAACTACATAAAACTTACAAGAAAGCAAAGCAAAGATGGACAGTTCTGAAAACTACAAATAGTATCTATTATACAGGTTTCTTTGAAATAGAAATTTATTGTATTATTTTGACTGCTATCTTAATTTCTGTTGTGCACATGGCAATGTATTTTTCTCATTTGTATGTTTTAATATTTATGAAAAAATAAATAAGAGAATCCTAGATAAATTTTGAATAAAAACTCTTTGAAATAATTAACAACTTTGGCAAAGTCTAAGGATATAAAACAAATCCAAATAAATAATCATCATCTCTATATGTTATCAACAAAGCCAATCAGCTAGAGAGAGAAAGAGAAATTCTATTTAAAATAACTGTAGATGATATAAAATATTTGGCCAAGATGAACCCAGGAAATATCTGAACAGAATTAATGAATACTTTATACACAGAAGTATTATCTAAATAATTGGAAAAATACCAGTTGTAAATGGTTAACCAATGTAATAAAAATGACAATTCTACCTAAATTAACTTACTTATTCAGTGTCATACCAAACTACCAAAAATATTTTATAGAGCTAGAACAAATACTAGCAAAATTCATCATATAAAAGAAATGCTGTAAATCACAATTAGAAAATGTAAATTAAAAGACTTCTGAGGTATCACCTCTTACCTCTGAGATCTGATAACATGCTAAAAAATGAAAATGATAAAAATTGGAGAAGATGAGAGAAATTAGACATTAATACATCATTGATAGAATTGTGAACTGATCCAATCATTCTGGAAAGTAATTTGGAACTATGTCCGAAGGGCAATCAAACTGTATATCCTTTGATCCAGTAGCACCCCTACTAAGTCTATATCCCAAAGAGATAATAAAAAAGAGAAAATGATCTCTTTTTATAGCAACTCTTTATGTAGTAGCAAAAAAAATGAAAAGTGAGGGAATGTCCATCAATTGGGGAATGACTGAATAAATTGCAGTATATGGATGTAGTGGAATACTACTGTCCTATTAGAAATGATGAGCAGGTGGATTTCAGAAAAATGTGAAAAGATGTACATAAACTAATGCTGAGCAAAGTGAATAAAAATATGAGGCATTGCACACAGTAACAGCAACATTATGTGAATATCAACTATGATAAACTTAGCTCTTCTCACAAATACAATGATCCAATCCAACTCAAAAAGACTCATCATGGTAAATGCTATCCACATAGTTGCACATGTATAACCTATTTCATATCACTTGTTTTCTTGGGGAGGGAGAAAAAAATCGGAACTCAAAATTTTATAAAAAATGAATGTTGATGGGATGGCTAGGCAGCACAGTAAATAGAACACCAGCCCTGGAGTCAAGAGGACCTGAGTTAAAATCCAGCTTCAAACACTTAACACTTACTAGCCCTGTGACCTTAGGCAAGTCACTTAACTCCAATGGTGCTGCCTTCCCCCCTCCTAAAAACAAAAAGAAAAGAAAAGAAAAAAATGAATGTTGAAAACTTCTTTACATGAACAACAGACTCAAAGGTCTGATTTCTATCCATTATACCAAATATTTGTAAAGTCAGTTATCTTCCCAGTTCAATGCTCAGCACATATTCATTTTTCAGTAAATAGCAGTTGCATTTAATTATAACACAAAAATAGGCATCTCTGTAATGAGACCTTGAAACATTAATGTCACTTCTGTTGAGTCAGTCTATGAGCACTTATTAAGCACTTATCACGTGCCAAATACTGGGGTAAGTACTGGAGATACAATTAAAAGACAAAAGATAGTTCCTACATTCTAATGAAAGAGCCAACATGAAAAAAAAACTATATATAAAATATATACATATGAGAGATTGATATGATATAATATGATATGATATGATACATAATATGACAAAGGTAAATCATTTGAACAAAGGCCCTAGCATTATGGAAATATAAGGAAGGAAAGAATGGATGTGAGATTTTAACTTGGACTTTAAGGATTTCAGGGAAGCCAAGTGGAAGGGAAGCCAAAAGGAAAGAGAACATTCCAAGAATGGGGAAGAGACAGTGAAGAAATTCAATGTCTTCTGCTACAAAAAACAAAGTGGTCAGTTTCACTATATCACAGATTGTGTTAGGGAGAGTAATATATAAAAATAATGAAAACATAAAATTGAGGGGCAGTTGAAAATGACTTTGAATTCCAGAGAATGTTATATTTTACCCTGAAAGTGATAAGAAGTCACTGGAGACTATTGGGTGATTTGGTCAGATTTGAGTTTTAATAACATTAATTTGAAAGATGAGTGGAGAATAAACTGGAGTAAGGAGAGATGTGGCAAAGAGACAAAAAAAAAAAAAAAAAAAGCTATTGTAGCAGTCCAGGAATGAACGAATGCGCAATGGCAGTATCAGAATATGTAAAGGGAGAACTTTGACCATATACGGAGAGTTCAGAAGGGCAAAGAGATTTTTGTTTTGATTTTTTCTCCTTTGGCAAGGGGGTAGATAATGAATTTAGTTTTGAACACGTTGAGTTTAAAATGCATACACAGCACGTAGTTTGATATATCTAATAGGCAGGTGGAGATGGGAGATTGAAGGTTGGAAGACAGTTTTTGACTAGATACATAGAAATGGTTCTATAGAAGATCTCATTGAATCTAAGATTTTTTTTTAGACATTCTTAGGAGTAACTGGATGAACCTATTAACCTTCTCTAATGTATGAAAAATACAAGTTTTCCTAGTTTATCCTGAGTATCTAACTGTAGATCAAGTCCCATAGCAGATTTAAATCAAAGACTCAGAGCAACCCAAGGCTAATATGCTAAAAAGCCTGACTTTTTATGTAAGCAAGCCTTTTCTTGCCATAGGGCAAACTCAGTAAGTAGCTGGATTATTAGGGAGTCACCAACAATACATTGCTGTACTTCTGTCTCCATTTTAGGTTAGAGGGATGATTCTTAAATCAAATGTAAAGCACCATAAAAATTTCAACCAATCACCCAATCTCTGGGGCCTACCAAAGACAACATGGTGACTCTTCCAGTTGATAAACTCCCGCTGGGTTATAAAGACAATCTCTCACTAGGATTTTTTAAAAGCTATAACCATGAGAGGTTTATCTGTTAAGGTAATGGAAATTATTTTAAAAGAAGAAGGAATTTTCAATACCTTACTCACTGAGGTTTAATATTTATATGATAGTATAAACTCACACTGATAAAACATATTAAGACTTGGACAATGCTTTCCTTACAACTCTGAAAGGTAGGTAGTGAAAATATATACAGATAACATCAGGTACAATATGTCATAATCCCCATTGTTGGAATGGAAAAATACATCGTTTCATCTATCTATATTTGCACACATAATACATATGCATATATATATATATATATGTATATATATATATATATATATATATATATATATATATATATATATATACACATATAGGTGTGTTTATTAAAAACTGAGAAAATTGAGGTTCAAAAAAGTATACTACTTTTCCACAATCACATGGCTATAAATCATTGAATAAGCTGATATGTTCAAGACACTCGAGATACAAATATAAGTAATGAAACAACCTCTGTTCTCAAGAAGCTTATTTTCTAGCGAGTGAATGTAAGAGCCAGGATTCAAATAGGGATCTTATTTGACTGCACTATATTTCCTCTATCTATGAGGAGAATCATTTTCTGTAGCTTTGCTTGGGGACTGAACCTGTGATTTGGAGAACTACCTAGAGCTCAGATAATGATCTGTCCAGGTCACATAGCCATTATATGTCACAGGTGACACTTGAACTCAAGTCATTTATACTATTACCTTTGTTCTCTTTCCATTATGCCAAGCTTCCTTGCTGTACATTTGCTTTTCAGTCCCAAGTGTGAAATGTGTGGGTCTTGCTGTTCTAAGATTTTAAATGTTCTCTAACAATGGAAGAATTTTTTTTTCAGAATTAAAGAACCTTTTTTTTTCTGAATTTGGAAGTGAGTACCTATAAGGCTTATTGTTAATTTATTTTTACTGCTTTTTCTGAATGGCTTTGCTTTATATTCTCTTTGTCATTAAAAAATTTCTAATTTTTAGGGGCAGCTAGGTGGCACAATGAATAGAGCACCAGCCCTGGAGTCAGGAGGACCTGAGTTCAAATGCGGACACAGACACTTGACACACTTAATAGCTGTGTGACTTTGGGCAAGTCACTTAATGTCCAATTGCCCTCCAAAAAGCAGAAAAAAAAAATTCTCATTTTCACAATTCATGATGCATAATATGAGTATCTTGGCTTTAAAATGTATCCTTCTTCTAAAACAGTCCAGGTATGCTACGTAAAGCTAGAAGTGAAATAAAAGGTCATCTACCTGGGACAGCAAACCAATTATCAAGTTTGAAATCAACCAGTATCAAAGAACCTTCCTTTTCCCAATATTATAGAAGATGGCTCAAAGATTCTTTTATGATTCTTTAAACTCATGTTCTACAGATTATTTTATTTTCTCTAATTAATAGCATAACACTAAACTTTTAACCTGAAAAAATAAGGTGAAAAAACACATATTAATTGAATATTTATAGTACAATTTGCAAGGCACTAAGCTAGATTTTGAGGGAGGGAATTGTTATAGAATTTTTTTATACGTCCTTTCTCTTTTTAGTTTATTTTGCATATTTTTTACTCATAAAACATCTTATTCTTTAATACTCTGGCCCACCAAATTGTCAGCTTCTTGGGGACACATCTTATACTTTTTTTTTGGTCTCTTCATCTCTTAGCACAATATTTTGCATATGGCTTCTGGACAATTGGGTTTCTTTTTTTTGCTTTTTTTTTTTTTTCTTGGAGGTGGGAGAGCAGGGCCATTGGGCTTAAGGGAGTTCCCTAAGGTCACACAGCTAGTAAATGTCTGAGGTCGGATTTGAACTCAGATTCTCCTGACTCCAGGACTGGTACTCTATTCATTGCACCACCTAGCCAGTCCTTGGACAATTAGTTATTAAGGAAAATTGTTTTAAAGTTCAACAAGGCATGAGTATTGTCCTCAAGTAGTTTATAGTCTTATTGGAGAAATGCAACTTCCAAAACTAACATTAATACAAGATAGAATATAGAAATTCAATGATAAAGGGTGTAAACAACTATGCCATATTACTTCCCTTGGTATAGAAGTAAACAGACTAGACTGGGAGGTAAAAGACCTGGATTGAGGCCTTAAAATTTTTTGACTTTCTGGCTGTGTAGCCTTAGTCAAACTGTTCCTTTGGTGACCTGCTCCCTATATCCAGAGGTCTGTTGGAGGCACCTTGAACTATCTCCTGAAAACCAATTAATAAATTTTCAATGTTACCATTTATAGATAAAAAATTTCCAAATGCTACAAATCAAGACTTGATTTATTATTTTGTTAATTGTGTAGACAAGAAAGTTAAGGAGAAAATTATAGTAATACAGATTAAATTTGAAAGTGTATCATCTGTACTTTTTTTAATTTTCAGAATGCTACTTGTTAAGTTTTTACTAGCACACCCCTCATAATATTTCTGAACTGAAGGTTTTATCTCTAAGATCTCTAAAATGTATCTTAATGTCATTGGCTTCTTATGAATTTATAATTCAGAAGAGGGAAAAATATTTATTACTTGGAGAGATTTGTGAAGGAAAATTCAGACAATAAGAGTAGTAAGAGGTTAGAGTAACTTTGGTATGTCAAATCTTATGAATGGCATATTACCTGACCATCACTGGCTTCTCTTTCTCTTCTTCTCTTCTGTCATGTCCTGAAGATCATGGCTGAGCTACTTAAAACAATTGTAAAGTTATTCTCATCTATCTCTGTCTAAAGCTGTTGTTTTGTTTTTCTGTCTCTTGTGAGTTATAACACCATGCACCAGCACATTCCCAAAAGAATGCTCCTTTGAACAGCTTTTAAGGTTCAGATTACACAGTATAGTGAACACTCTGTTTATTCCTTTACAAATCAAGGCAAACATTCATTACAAATCGCAATATAATGTTCACAACATTGTATCTTATCACAGAAAATCACAATATAGTGTTCATAACAGCTTAACATTAGAATGGGCACACAGTTTTCACCACAGTGGCCACAATATTTAGAACAAAGCATTCAATCAATTCATAATACAGTAATCAATCTTCCACTCATGGGGAAAATCATATATCAACTCAATCAGTCACTAAATACAATCATTAGAAAAATCACACAAACCTCCCACCCCTTGGTGTCCAGCAAACCTCAATTTCATTCAAGGAGAAGCCTTTCCTTTATCTTGACTTGGGGTGGTCTCTCTGTTTCCCTGGATTGCCTTCCATGGTCCCAGCTCCCTCCTGAATCCACTAAACTGTCACCTGGATTGAGAAGCAGATTCAGCTCCCAGGTCCTTGTCCAGTTCTCCAGGCAATCCCTGGTACACACTGAAGTTCACAGGGTCTGGCAAATCTCAGACCCTTCACCCCTTCTGTTGCCAGGAACTCAAGGATAGGCCAGGCTACGACCCAACAGTTTTATCCTGGTCATGCTTACTCAGCCCTCCAGCAGTTCATTTGGCACTAGGACCCAGAAGGAATATTGGCTTTCCAGGTGTCCTTCTAGGTAAGCCCTCTCAGCCTTGAAGGTGACCTTCACCAGATTCTAGTTATGGGAAAACTCCAACTCAGTTCTCAGTCAGCTTCCAGATGCTGGGAGAGAAACTCTCTCTGAAGAAAACTCCTACTCACTTCTTCAGTCCAGCAGCCTAGCTCCCAGATGCTCAGACAATCCTGCTTCCTCCAACAGAAGTCAGCAGAAGGAACATTCAAATTCTCTTTCTCTGTCTCTAGAAGTCTTCTTATGTGCATACACTTGCCTTCTGTCTCAGTCAATCCCCTTCTGTCATGTCATCAGGGGAGTTCATGCCCTATCAATAGGGGACAGAGTTCACACCTTCCATACAGAACTTACACCTTCCATACTTAGCCCTAAGTTACTAAGGGCTAAGTATCTGCTAAATTGATTGCTGTTACATAAGTGTGAGTAAAATTCGCACAACAAAGTCTCTTGGTTCTAACATCACAAACTACTGTGCCTCTTGAAAAACTATTTTTTCAATCCCAAGGCAGTTACAATAGACTAGATTAAAAAAAAATATTCACTAAACAAAAGTGATAAATACAATAGGTAAGAAGATTTCATCCCCCAATCTTTGTTCTTTATAGCAAATGATTTACTACCTACATGTTTATAATTGAACCTTATCCTTTACAATTAGCATGTAGGCCAGAAAGTTGAATTTGCCAGGAAAGATGAACTAGAAAAAGATAAGCTTAATCAATATTCATTATAATAGATACAAACTTTCATAAGAAGGTTTCTTGAGACTTTTGTGTGTGTATATCATTGATTCCTTAAACAGTCAGGTAAAGTCTACAGATGCCTTTTAAGGATATTTTAATATATAAAATGAAATATATCAGAATATAAAGTATGTCCTATTGAAATACAATAATTAAAATTATTTTTTTAAAACATAAGGTCATAGGTCACAAAGAACTCCTCTTTTTCAGCATCAGTGATGATTCACATAAAAAATAAAATAATCCAAATTATCCCATATTTAAATGAACTTCTCTAAACTCTTGGAAATTTTCTTTCCCCTTGGTTTTAGAATTATCATGACAGCTGGCTTAGAGTTCTCTTCCTTCTTCCTTATGGGTTTATATATTTTATTACTCCAGATAATTCCCATTGTTAGCAAGAATTGTTTTATTGTGTGTGTGTGTGTGTGTGTGTGTGTACCCAGTGCCTTCTACAATTTTTATTCACAGTAGGCACTTAACAAATGCAGAAATTGGTTACATGTATGGAAGATGTCTATTTTCAATGGTTCAGATGTTATCTCATCACAGTTTTATGCCTGCAAATATTTGATATAATTATTTCATAAATTGCTTATTTGGGCTATTATATGATTTAAAAGAAAGACTTCTTTTTACCATCACTATGCCCATTGTGATGTGCTGTGAAGCTGTATATAACTGTGGAATTCATAGTTTTTGAGATTAGTGATTTGAATTCAACTCTCTTCAGTCTCTCTGCCTGAATTTAACCCTTTAACTCTAGTGGAGTTTTCTAATTTATATTTCAATGAACTTTTGTTTCCTCTTTTTAAAATCTCATTCCATTATATTCTTTTTTTTTAATAGGAGGGAGTGGAATACTGAAATTATTAATTAAGTCTACATTCTTTCATGAATTATTACTAACATAAGTTACCATATGACATGATTCATCATTGGAATGCATTTTCACTATATTTTTTGCACACTCCTTACTGAAGTGGTACTACCTCTTCCCAAAGCACCTGATTCATAGGTTGTTCTCTCACCCTAATTACTTAGAACACATGTTAGGAATCCCTGTAATAAGAGAAGCAAATCTTCAGGACAAATTTCAAATGCTAGTGCTATACAAATATACTTGCATTTTCAGTAAATGAAAAGTTCATTCATTGTATCACAAGTCATATGCATTCAGATTTTTTTTCCTTTTAAATCTGAAGGCCAAATTGAGGTAATTGTGTTTTAGGATTTAACCTTACCAAATATTTGAAGATAACGTATTTGAAATATTTACTCTGTATCCTGATAACAACCATCAGACTCTACATAATGACTGCCACAGAGGAAAACAACAGCAAAGGATCTTTTTATCTTGTAGTTACAGTAAAAATTATATACTTCTGCTGCCAATATGATAGAAAAAAAAATCTATGTTGGAACGGACTTCAATGGACATAGAGTCAAATGTCTAACTGATCAAAATGTTTAAAATTTGTCTTACTAGAGTGGTCAATTTCATATTAATTGAATAATTCTACTCTTAATTATCTAGCCTATCATATCAGAACTTACTGAATTAAACTCACCTAATATATAATTTCATGAGTCTTCTTTTTCTTTATTCTTTTTTTTGCTGATGAAATCAAGGAGATTAAATGATCTGTTAAAACTACATAACAAACTACCTGATAAAAGTCAGAGCTAGAACCCAAGTATCTTAATGCCAATTTTCTTCCTAATATGTCATAATGCCTCTTTTTAATGACTTTATTTTCTATGTATCAATGAAAAAGGAAAATTTGAAACAGTCAATTTGGAATAGCCATCCTACGCAGCCTAATTTACCCTTTTTGAGTATCCCTCAGTTCTTCTTTGCTGGATGCATTTATAGCTTTGAGGATATTATAAGGAAAAAGATAGTCCATCTGTAGTTTACTCTGATGAGATCAAATGTGGAGTATTTTGCTCAGTCCTGAATGCCACTTGTTTGGAAAGACAATTAATAGAATATCCAGAGCAGGGCAATAAATGCTGTTAAACTCATGCTATAAGAGGATCAGGGGAAGAAACACGATGTTTAATCTGAGAAAGACAAGACTGAAGAGGAAATTAAAACTTTCAAGAATTTGAAGGAATGTAGTAAAAAATGATATAAACTCATGGGGCAGCTAGGTGGTACAGGGAATAGAGCATGGGCTCTGGAGTCAGGAGGACCTGAATTCAAATCCAGCCTCAGACACTTAGCACTTTACTAGCCATTTGACCTTGGGCAAGTCACTTATCCCTAATTGCCCTGCCTTCCCCCCTCCAAAAAGCAAAAAAACAAAAAAAAAACAAAAAAAAAACAGACAGGGAGTATGTTTGCCTTTCTCTTAATAACCTGTTTTAGTTTTAGCACCTGGGATGATAGATAGATATGTGCTAACTGTTTAGTCCCATATAACTGCCATAGGAAAAATGATTTTAAATTAAAAAGGCCAAATTTAGAATTAATGTGAAGAATGAATTCCACAAATGTTGAATAAGGAGCCCCTGAATGTAATTAATTCCTATTCACTGTTAGTTTTCAAGAAAGATTCATGGATATTAATTGAGTGAGCTGTGGAAATAATATTTTTTTCAAGCATGAGTTAAACAAAATGGCCACTGAGGCTTTTTCTTGAATTGAAATTTTGTGATTCTATAAAACAAAAATTGATGATTCATTTATAGTCCAAGTATGTAGAAAAACTTTTCATAAACTTTTTTGAACAAGGTTTCTTTATTAAATTAGTATTCATAATTCACAAACAGTAGCATAAATTGCTTATCAGAAATTCTTGATTTTGCTAAGATAATGGTAACAGCGTGCTAAGCCAAGTAGTTTTGTTTTTTTTTTTCCCCTCATAGTCACATTCACATTCTATATTCATTGATCAGCAGGTGCTTCCTGGAGAGGCAACAAAAGCAATTTTTGGAACTGGTTTTATCATGCAATCAAATGACACAAGAAATAACATGCTTGAAAAAAATGTTGCATATAGCTCTGGAAAAATAAATTCTATTCCTCCCCACATGCCTGCAGAGAAGAAACCTAATTAAGCACGGCCAGGTTCATAACCAGTAAGTTTGTCTTCTTGGTCACCTCCATGACAACCCAATAAATAAAGAAAAAGACATAAAATAATCTTTAGGAATATATGACTCCCTTTTGTTCCTATGGTAATTGTGGCAGAGTAGCAGAAAAAGGGGTCAGAGAGTGTTAGGAATTGAGTTGTTTTTAGACCATGTATAATATTTTCACTTAACTATTGGTATATAGAGATTCTTTTTCCAATAATCCACAACTAGGTGTATTAATAAAGGAAAACAACTGTATCAGCTTTATGATTCTCATTATGGAAAAGAGATAGAGAGAGAGAGAGAAAGAGAGAGACAGAGACAGAGAAAGAGAAAGGAGAGAGAGAGAGAGAGAGAGAGAGAGAGAGAGTCAGAGAGACACAAAGACAGAGAAGAGAGAGTGAAAGACAGAGAGAGAGAGATGTAGACAGAGGGACACACATAGAAAGACAGAGACAGAAAACAAACAAACAAACAAAAAACATTTCATCATTACTTCCTCCTTAGAGAGGGAACTGGTAGTATAGGCTTTTAACTAACTACATACTCAAAGGCAACAACAAGTATCATTTCATGGGATAGTTAGTCATCTATTACAATGTTCGTGATAATTATTTGTGAAAAAAAGATTACTGGAAAAAATAATTTCACCTTAGGAAGGAATATCTGCTGATAAGGATAAATTGTGTGAAAATCTTTATATGACAATATTAAATAAACATACCCTTTCTATTTAATGATTTCATTACTGAGATGGGAATAAATAAAGATATTAAGAAATATAATTGAAAATATTAAAGAAATCTATTGGAAAATGTGGGTCAAGAATAAGATAGGAAAGAAATCAAAGATATATAGATTGTAAAGAAACTTTTAGTCTCTACGTAATGAATGATCTCTTCAAAATGGAATAAACAGATTCAAAACATGGTGAAACACCAAAAAACTTGCAAAAATGAAATCTAGCATATTTGTGCAAGAAAGGCATTATTGATATTAAAGGCATTCCTGAATCAGTTGTCAGTATATAGCCAGATGACTGTTCTGTTAGAGCAAAGATCAAAATTACTATAAAGCTAGAAGTATAATGATAAGTGGAAAATAATGGCATAACAATTTTAAAAATATATTTAATGTTAGTTTTCAACATTCATTTCCACAAGATTTTGTATTACAATTTTTTCTCTCCCCGTCTATCCCCTAGCCCCATCCCCAAAATAGCAAGACTACTGAATACCCCTTCCCACAATTTATTCTTTCTTATATCCCTCCTGCATTCCCCCCCCCCAACTTTCTGGAAGGGCAAGATCAGTTTCAATACCCCAGTAACTATATCTTATTTCCCAGTGCATGTAAAACACCAATTTTTAAACATTTGTTTTTAAAACTTTGAGTTCCCTTCTTCTCTCCTCACCCATTCCAATTAGGAAGATAAGCAATAGATTGTAAAAGTATACTTATGCAAATCATTTCCATAGTAGTTAGATTGTGAAAGACTAACTGCATTTCCCTCCACCCGCTCCCGCTCCCCATTTATTCTATTTTCTCCTTTGACCCTATTGATTTTCAAAAAGTTTTGCTTCTAACTACCCTCTCCCCAAATCAACACTGCCTTCTATCCTTATCCTCTCATCCCCTATCCTCTATTTTCCTGTAGGGTAAGACAGCCAATTAAGTGTATATGTTATTACCTCCTTATGCCAAATTCATTGAGAATCAGGTTTTCCCATTCCCTTTCACCTTCCTGCTCTTCCTATTCATTTTAACAGTTTAACAGTTTGCTCTTGCCTCTTTTATATGTGGTAATTTATCATAATCTATCTTTCCCTTTCTTCTCCCCCCAAAAATTCCTCTCTCACTACTTAATTTTCTTTTTTACATAACATCCCTTCATATTCAACTCATTCTCTGCCCTCTGTCTATGTATGCATGAACATACAAATGTCCATACTCACCTATATATTTTTATACATACACATCCTCCTAAAATGTATATATATATGTAAGAAAACTTATATATTCCCTTCATCTATCCTCATACTGAGAAACATCTTATGAGTTACAATCAACATTTTTCATATAGCAATATAAATAGTTCAACTTTAATGATTTCCTTATGATTTCTTTTTTCCTGTTTACCTTCTAATGCTTCTCTTGCTTCTTGTATTTGAAATTCAAGTTTTCTGTTCAACTCAGGTTTTTTCATCAAGAATACTGGAAAGTCCTCTATTTCATTGAATGACCATATTTTCTCCTGTAGCATTATATTTAGTTTTGCTGGGTAGCTGATTCTTGGTTTTAGTCCTAACTCCTTTGACCTCTGGAATATCATATTCCAAGCCCTTTGATTCCTTAATGTAGAAGCTGCTAGGTCTTGTGTTAACCTGATTGTGTTTCCACAATACTCAAATTGTTTCTTCCTGACTTCTTGTGGTATTTTCTCCTTGACCCGGGAACTCTGGAATTTGGCTATGATATTTATAGAAGTTTTCTTCTGGGAATCATTTTCAAGAGGTGATGGATGAATTCTTTGAAGCTGTATTTTGCCCTCTGGTTCTAAAATATCAGGGTAATTTTCCTTGAGAATTTATTGAAGGATGCTTTCTAAATTCTGTGTTTGATCATGGCTTTCAGGTAGTCCAAGAGATTTTAAATTATCTCTCCTGGATCTATTTTCCAGGTCAGTGGTTTTTCGAAAGAAATATTTCACATTGTCCTCTATTTTTTTTTCATTTGTTTGGATCTATTATATAGTATCTTGATATCTCATAAAGTTCTTAGCTTCCAATTGTTCAAGTCCAATTTTGAAGGAGTTATTCTCTTCAGTGAGTTTTTGAAATTCTTTTTTCCATCTGGCAAATTCTGCTTTTTAAAGCATTCTTCTCCTCATTGACTTTTTGGGCCTATTTTTACATTTGAGTTAGTCTATTTTTTTAAGGTTTATTTCCTTCGCTATTTTTGGGGGTCTCCATTAGAAGACTATTGACTTGCTTTTCATTAATTACTTGCATCACTCACATTTCTCTTCCCAATTTTTCCTCAACTTCTCTTACTTGATTTTCAAAATCCTTCTTGAGCTCCTCTATGGCCTGTAATCAGTCCTTATTTTTCTTGGAAGCTTTTGATGCAGGAGTTCTGACATTGATGTCTTCCTCCTGCTCCATGCCTTGATCATTTTTGTTCCCCCAAAAAAGATCCTATGGTCTGTTTGTTCTTTCATTGCTTGCTTATTTTGGCAGTCAATTACTTGACTTTGGAGCTCTTTGCCATGGGAGAATGCTGTTTCTAAAATGAAGAGGGCTATGTCCCAAATCACTGGGGTTTTTGCAGCTGCTGGAGCTATTAGATATGTACCCTCTCTACAGCCACCGTGTGCTCTGGAGCACTGGTCACACACCACAGAACCACCACCTAAGACTATGATCTGTATCCAAGCAGGACAAAGCAAAATCGATTAGTCCCTGAATGGTCACTTGATCCTCCTACAATCTGCTGGCCAGGAGCTCCAGAAGCAGCCATGCTGCAGTGGCTGCAGCCACTGTGCCTCCTCAGCTTTTCACTCTGTGGGTAGCAGCTAGACCACACACCCCATGTTCAAACAAAGTTACACACTTACCTTTTACTTTATCTTTGGCATTTGTTGATTGAGAAATCTGGAAACCACTACAACTGCTGGTGATTTACTCACATGAAGTCTGCTTGAGCCATGGCTGGGTGAGACTGCCCCAGGGCTAAAACCATGGCCCAGATAGGATTGACCTTAGCTCCAGCATGCTGTGATGGATCCTTCCTACTTGTCTGCTGGGCTTCCTTCAGCAGGAGATGTGTTTCTCTCTGTCACTTTGTGGGTTCTGTAGCTTTAACGTTTGTTTGGAGTAATTTTTTACATATACTGGAGGAGGTGGAAGCCAGAGCCATGCAGAAGTCCTGTTTCTACCCTGCCAACTTGGCTCCACTCCCTGGGGGGTAACAGTTTTTTTTTTTAATTTACAAAATATTATGCCAAACTATTGACAATGAAAAGCCAATAATTGGTAATGGATTGCAGAAATTACATTAACAATGACTTTAACCATTAAAGACAGAAATTTAACTAATACATATCAACTGTCATAATAGAAACAAGCTAGAATTTTAAAATGCCTTTGTCAACAGTTTCCAGTCAAGCAGAAAGAGTTCAAGATGGGGATGGAACCAAGATGGCAGAGTAGGAGCAGCAAGAGATTGCAGCTCCCACATAGCAACCTCAAAATACAGATAAAATATGACTTTAAAAAATTTCTAGAGCTCTAAAATGCACACAGATATACCTTCTGCTGAAGGCAGCTCAGCTGGGAGGGACCATCTCAGCAGCTGGGAGCCAAATCCAGCCCAGCCTGAAATGGCACCTTGGCCCTGGGGCCAGCCTGACAAGCCAAGCTGAGACACAGCTGAAGCATCAGAAGAGTGGATCAGCAGCTGTGGCAATTTCCAGAAATATCAGGCCATAAAGAAAAAAAAAAAAGGACTAAGTGAAAGGTCAGTGGAACTCGCAGGGGAGAAAAGAAGGTCAGCCAAACGGCCCTCAGGGCAAGGAAGTGGCAGAAGTGGAGGTCCTGCACCTGCCTCCACCTTGCCACTTTAGAGCTTCAAGACTGCAGACTGCAGGGGGGCCAAGCGATCATTCAGAGGCCAAGTGCTCTCATATTGAGAGGCCGGGACCTGGATCGTGGTCTTGGGTGGTGGTCCTGGGGTCCATTTTCAGTGAGAAAGAGCTGGGGAGGGCCCCAGCAGCCTCCTAAAAGCTGCAGCAGCTGCAAAAACCCCAGTGATTTGGGACAGAGCTTTCCCCTATGGAAGCAGAGTTCCACAGAGCTAAAAAATCATTGACTGGCAAACCATGAATAAGCACAGGAAAAAAAGTAATAACAGCAACCAAACTCTATATTCCTTCTTTCAGGAACAGAAGGATCAAAGCAGGGAACTGGAAGAAGACAACACAGTCAGATCTCCTGCACCAAAATCCTTCAAGAAACATGAAGATTGCCTAAAAGCTAGAGATCAGCTTAAGAGAGATTTTGAAAACCAAATGAGAGAAGTGGAGGAAAAATTGGGAAGAGAAAAAAGAATGATGCAAGAAAATCATGAAAAGAGAGTCAACAACCTGACAAGAAATTAACACCTTAAAAAAT
>CM053589.1:64701010-64745893 GCA_028646515.1 Pseudochirops corinnae | reverse complement strand
TGGAGGGTGAATTTGTGATTTTGATGTTGAGAATGGAGCTTATGATGCTGAGGATTTTTGAGGGTCAGCCTGAGCTGCTGGGGACTTCTGAGGGCTAGCTGGAGCTGCTGAAGACTGAGGAAGAATGACTGTGGTGCCAGTATTTTGTACAAATGTTGTTGTGACTTTGTTAATGTATATGAATGTTATTGTGGCTTTCTTAAGCCTTGTCTTCCCAGGAACAGAGACTGTGAGAGATTTGAAGTGGACTGGACACTGTGAGCTTCAATATGGAGCAGGAACTGCACAGAGAGCTGACCAAGGAACTGGGAGCTGTCTGTCTTTGAACTCAGGTGGCAGTTGGTTAGATTTGAGCAGGAGCCGGGACCATGAAAGAGGGACCATGGAAGCTGAAAGCCTGCTGCAAGTCAAGATGGAAAGACTTCTCCATGGGTACTGAGTAGTCACTGATGAAATTGTCTGAGTAGTGACTGATGAAATAGGATACTGAGTGACTGGTGTAATGTACTTGTGACTTAGGGGTGAATGGCTGTTATACTTTCCACTACCCCTTAAGAGGGTACTGAGTAGTGACTGTTGAAGTTGTAACTTAATTGCACCCTATGGGTGGGGGACTTTAACTATTGTACTTTGTGATTGAATTAAGGACTCTGTGATTGATTAAATGAATGTACTTTGTTGAAAACTATGTGGCTATTTTAGTGATAAGTTCTTGAGTTGTGACATGATGAATGCTGTATTTTGATTTTCTGTGATAAGCTGCAACAGGTGAATGATGTACCTTGATTTTTTGTGAATATTTTGCTCTGATTTATTATTGAACAAATAGAGAGTTTGCTATACTATGTAATCGGAATCTTGAAAGCTTTTCACAGTAGCAGTCCTCTGGAAAGCTTCTAGTGCTTAGCTTTACAAATGCTGATAAACTGAAAAAAACTCCAAAGTTGCCACTTGCCTATCTACACACATTCTCATTGAACATGGCATTCTATACATGTAGGTATAATAATAATAATAAAAATAATAGAAGGTCAAGTGGATGAGGGTGAATCTGTATTAGCCCCAGGTTATGATTTGGGGTTACATAATAGAGTAAAGAAAGATCATTGGGTTTTGTCAGGACATTTGGATATGTTCTATGTGTCTGTCGCTTTGTAATTGTGTGAAGATAGGCAAATCAATTAATATCTTAGAATCTCAGTATTTCCCTCTGTTAAAATGTATAGAACAATAGTTTGTATCAGCAGCAGCAACCAGTCATAAGGAAAGTGTTATGTATGACTTGACCTGATAATTCTGGTATTTGGCTTATACTATTCCTCAGAGTTTTCAATTTTGGGGGATCTCTTTCAGGAGTTGTTCAGTGGCTTCTTTCCATACCTATTTTACCCTCTAGTTCTAGAACCTGTAATGGTAATGGGAATTTGAAGACCTTCCTTGCTTTGAAAATAAACTTTTCCCCTTAATAGCCTGAATGTAATCACATGAAGTGTGTGGTGGGAGGAGTTTGTCCAAGGGCAGAGCAGAGTCCACAGGAAACTGGGAGTCACAGCCACCTAAACAATTGGGAGGAGAGGTTGTTTCCAAAGGAGACAGATAGGCTTGTGAGTAAATATTGGTCAAATATTGATTTGTGGGAAGGTGAAAGGATAGTGTGGCTCTCTGTGCTATTGTGGCTTATTAACTTCTTTGCTACTATGATGGAATCAGCTTACTGGTTTTGGGAGTTGGTTTTCTGGTGTCTGAAGAAAGGCTTTTCTTCTGTTTTCTATATGGAAAGTGTGTTATATTTTATAATCAAGCACCTTGCAGGTATATTTATCATGACTGTTGATGCTGTAAATATTGCATTGGTGCTACAGGATCTCAGAACACTTTTCCTTGATGATTTCTTGGAAGATTTTGCCCAGGCTCTTTTTTTCTTCATGGCTTTCTGGTAGACCTATAATTCTTAACTTATCTCTCCTGGATCTGTTCTCCAGAACAGATCAGTTGTATTTCCAATGAGATATTTTATATTTTCTTCTATTTTTTCATTCTTTAGATTTTTTTTTATTACTGATTATTGATACCTCATAGAGTCATTAGCTTCAATTTGTCTAATTTCAATTTTTGGAATTTGTTTTCCCTTGGTTAGTTTTTGAACTTCCTTTTCCATTAGAAAAATGTTACTGTTTAAAAATTTAATCTGAATTGTTAACTTCTTTATTTTTTTATTTTTTTATTGATTTATTTACTTTTAGTTTACAAGATTCAGTTCCAGAATCCCTTCAGTTCCAAATTTTCTCCCCTCCCTCTTTCCCCACCCTCACCTATGGTGGCATGTAATCAAGTACAGGATCTGCAAATACTTTCAAATTGGACATTAGTCTGGTTGTATAGAAGGGGTGTAATCAATGGAGTGAACAATGGAAAAAAGAAACAAATCCAAACATGGAAAAGAACGAAAGCATGTAGATTGCTTCAATTTCCATTTAAACTCTGTTCTTTCTAGATCTTTCTCTGAATTTAAATATCCCATTACATCCTGAGACGTTTAGAGTTGTTTTATAACTGTGCATTGCTGAGAAGAGTCCAGTTTATCAAGGTTGGTCGTTCGACATATGATATGTCTGTGATTGTGTACAAATTTTTCCTGGTTCTTCTCTTCTTACTTAGCATCAGTTTGTATAAGCCTCTCCAGGTAAATATGAAGTCCATCTCCTCCCCATTTCTTATAGCACAATCGTATTCCACAACATTCAAATACTACAACTTGTTTAACCACTTCCCAATTGATGGGCATCCCCTTAATTTCCAGTTTTTTGCCACCACAAAGAGAGCTGCAATAAATATTTTTGTGCATATGGGTCTTCCTCCTGCTTCTATGATCTCTTTGGGATACAACTCCATAAGTGGTATTCCTGGGTCAAAAGGTATGCAATTATTTATAGCCCTTTGGGCATAGTTCCACATTGCTCTCCAGAATGGTTGTATCAGTTCACTTCAACACCAACAATGCATTAGTGTTCCAATTTTTCCACATCCTCTCCAGCATTTGTCATTTTCCTGTTTTGTCATCTTAGCCAATCTGACTGGTGATATGTGGTACTTCAAAGTTGTTTTGATTTGCATTTATCAATAGTGATTTAGAGCATTTTTTTCATATGCTTATAGATATCTTTAAGAAATTTTACTTTTTAAGAAGTTGTTTTCTTCAGTGAGGTTTTTTTTGTCCATTTTGCCAATTGAAATTTTAAAATAATTGTCATTGTCCCTTCTACCTCTCTAATTTGGTTTTAAAAACCTTCCTGAGTTCTTTCAGAGTATTTTTTTGACTTGAGACCAATTGATATTCCCTTTTGAGGTTACAGATGTGAGTATAAGGTCAATGCCATCCTCTTATGAATTTGGTCATTCTTGCTCACCATAATAGGATTCTAAAGTCTTTGTTTTTCCAATTTGTTTTTGTGACTGACTATTCCCCACATTTTAGAGTGGATCTCTACTTCTGGGGTACAAAGGACTTTTACCCACTCTTCTTATGCTGGAAGTTAGGGGCCTGGTTATTGGCTTTGTGTGCAGTACCCTCTGAGTGCCTAGACTGGAGCCAACGTCAAGACTTTGGGCATTTTGCCAGGGTTACACTGCAGCTCACAGCTTGAGGTGTGGGAGAAGAGTTCTGGTGTTAGTGCTGCTGAGTCCACTCCCCTGGGGTTCAGGATGTCCCACTAGTCAGCTGAGATGGGCCTGATTGGGAAGCCTCCTGTCTTGTACCTTAGCCTCAGCATTGCCATGCCCTTCCTCTAGGACTCCCAGGATTTAACCCTGGGATAATATTGTCTGGGTTTTTCATGGTCAGAGAGGGAGATGAGAGCAACTACCACTTTGGCTCCTAGAAGTTCAGGTAAGTGATTTTTAAATTTCCAGGATGTGGGCTGTTAGCACGAGGAGTAGCTGCTGCCACTGTCACTGCCATAGGCTTGTCTTGTACCCTGCTCCAACAGACCCTCCCCCATCCCCACCCCCACCCTCCGCTCCTGTTATGAGAGGTTTGGTAATTCCCCTGTGGTGTGTAAGTCAGTTCATCTGGGCTCACCGTGGCTTTTCTATGGTTGGGTCTGTGGTGATCCAGCTACAGAGCTCTGTGCTTCCCCATCCCGGCACAACAAATCCCATACTTCCACACTTTTCTGGTTTGGAAATCTGCCTTTCTGTCACTCTACAAACCATTCATATTCACTTTTTAGAGGTTACTGAAGGAATTCATGAACTAGTTCAGATGAGTTCCTGCTTTCATTCTGCCATCTTGTGTCCACCCCTCTTGCATCCATATTCTGTAAGTCTTAAAACACTATAGAAATATTAATTTCTTAAAATAAAACAAAATATAAAATAACATTTAAAAACACTCTTATATTGTCTCATTTTGGCGTTCATTTTATTTTCCTAAAATTGGAGGGCACATTGGTGAGGACTCAGTTTAATTGGGTTCCTGTTAACTGATATTTTGCAATAGATCTACAAAAGACAAAAAACAAAAAATAAACCCTTTGGCAAGATAAAGAAAATTCTAGGAGAAAAGGTAAATAAATCTTGTCATGCATTCTAGAGATGGGAAGGAATATCAATATTTCCCCCCTTCTCATCATTCATGCTTTGTTTTTCTTTATTTTTAAAAGCAAAATAAGCAATAACAAATATAAATATTTCTATATGCAAAAAACTAAGAGATGTGTAAAAATACCTTTTACCTACAATTTGTTTCTCAAAAAACTCAGTATGTATGCTTAATTTTATAAGATAATAACAAAGTTTTATATTTGACCCCCTCCACATCATTTTAGTTTTCTTTTTGTTCATTTATAATTTTTTAATTTACTTTTTAATATCTACCACAATCAACTAACCTACCAACCCCATCAGCCAGTGCCCCCAATCACTGAATAGAATGCCTCTCTTGCAAAAGATATATATAATTCAGTATAACAAATCAACATAATAATCCTGTCTGATAATAGCTGCTGAGCATTTCATTCATGGATATGTATTCTGTTCCCTATGCTTCCTCTGATTTTTTACCTTTGTTTTCCTTTTTCTGCTTCTTCTTTCTCCTTAGCTTACATTCCATTTCCAGGGTAATCTTTTTTTTTTCTTAATGTACAGTAATATAATGCTTTTTTTTCACTTAAATGATTTTGCAAATAATATTTTTAAGCCAGTAGTATTTCCTTTCAGATACTTTCATTTCTTGTTCCCTTATCTTTATCATTTTGGTTCTACGCTGCTGAGCTCTATTTACGGCAATTGATTGTTCTTTGTAAGGCTATCATGGCTTACCTCATTTATTTGTGGTCCTGACTTATTATGTTTAGTGGAACATGTCATGTTTGCATGATTTTGCTTCCTTGCTCAAAGACATTCAATGGCTACCAAAAGCCTAGGGGATAAAATTTAAATTCCTCACTTTGTCATTCTAGGTTTTCTTGAATTTGCCTACACTCTTCTTTCCCAGAAAATTTCTGTCTCCATCCCTCATCATGAATGTGCCCCTCAAGCAAGATCTTCTGTTTACTGGTCCCTGCCCACAAAATCATATAATTTTATTCAACTTGATGTTACATATGAGACATAAAGGAAAACAGATGTAGGATCTCCCTAACAAATAGAGTTTTCAAAATATAGTTTGCTTCTTATGAATGAGGTGTGTTCAACAAAACTTAGAGGTCTTGAAGAAATAGCTGAAGTTCTATTTTTCAAGTTTCAGACAAGTGTTACTCTATTGACCTCTCACATCCCAACTAATTCTGTTTCTGCAATTTGCTATGCCTTTTTTGAGGTTTCATGACAAATAAAGTAGACAGAAAAAAATGATTCATGGGTATAATTTTTGCAAATTGTTTTCATGGTTCATATATTTTGTTCTACTATTTTTATCTCACTAATTGGACTCTCATTTCCTTTTTTTTTATTTTAAATTGGAATCATCAATAAAAGTTGTTCCCTTGTTATTCTTTGACTTTAACATCATCTGACAGAGTTCATTCTTTCCCATAGTTTATTTACTTGTTTGTTGTTCAGTCATGTCTGATTCTTAATGACATCATCTGAGATTTTCTTGGCAAAAAGACTGGAGTGGTTTGCATTTTCTTCTACAGCTCATTTTATGGCAAAGGAAACTGAGTCAGACAGGGTTAAGTGACTTGTCCAGGGTCACTCAGTGACTAAGCATCTGAGGCCAGATTTGAATTAGGGAAGTTGAATCTTCCTGACTCAGGGACCAGAACTTTATCCACTGTACCACCTACCTTCCCATTTTCAACTGCTACCTCTAGCTTAATATCTAAATCATAGAATCTAGAATTCATAAGAACCTCAGAAGTTTTCTAGGTCTATCAAGATCTAAAGAGAAATACCCTCTGTAAAATCTCAGTGTGGTCACTATTCTTTTGTTTGAAGACCTTGATTAATGGAGAATCCTCTATATTCTGGAAGTGAGCTGATTCTACAATTGGACAGCCTTTAAAATTAATAATTTTCCCCATACACAGAGGAGAAATCTATTTTTTCTGTAATTTCTACCCATGATCCTTCATCTTGCCTGCTCTGGCCAAAAAGATTAGAATGCCACTTTCATATACCTGGCCTAAAAATAATTGAAGATAGCAGTTTAGAAACAATGTGGTGAGGTACAAAGAGTCTTATAGTATAGTCTTAGTTCTTTTACTTATTTCCTGCCCTAAAGGTGTTTACATTCTAATGGGTGAAGATAATATGTAAAAAGGAGACTAAAAGGGGAAAGAAAAAGAAAATCCTTTGGCGATGTATCAGCAGTTCATTCTGGAGATATTAATAAAGATATTTATTATAAAAAACCATTTCCTTTTTGTTATTCACATACTAAAGGACAACAATGCTGTTGTTTTGCCTAATTTCAAAATTCGTATGATCATTGGATGATAAATTTAGGTCTGGAAAGTACTTCAGAGGTCAAAAAAACTAGATCTTCCTTATTTTTCAAATGAAGGAAGAGACTAAAGAAGATAAAATTATTTACCTAGGCTCACATAAGTTTTAGGCATCTGAGATGAGATTTTGAATTCAAATATTCCTGAACTCAAGTTCAATGACCTATCCACTATTCCATATGTTATATCAGCTAGCTTTTATTTATCTCCTGTCAAATCTTTTTTTTTTTCTTTTTGTCTTCCTAGAATATCAGCATCACTTAATTGTATAGAACAAATAATAATTATAATAACAATAACTCTGATAATAACAAATTTCTCAGGGTCTATCTTGAGGCTTATTTCTACCATGACAATTTTCTCACTAACCCTCTTTCATTTGGACCTTTTCCTTTCTTGGAATTTCTCCCATATTTGAGTCTGTGCTAAATAATCAGATCATGTATATATTTTTGCTGTGACCCAGAATTGTCTCCTTGTCTTGGTCTCCTAAGTAGATTATATATACCATGAGAAAAATATATATTTTTTTCAGTTTCTTTTTATGTCCTGTTTCAGCCCTAGGTCCATAGTAAATGACTATTAAATTTGGTTCAAAACAATGATTTCCCATTTCTACCTGAGTACTGACAAATCAGTAATACTAATAATGATAAATTGTTGTGAGATAAGAATTCAGTTGTTTTTATTTAGAGAGGAGTGGCCCACTTTGCATGGCTCCAGCCCTGGTCATCTACAGGTTAATGGTAATGATTATTATTGCTGTTGTTATGATTATTAGTATTATTTCCTGGTTTGATGGATTCTTATCTAAGGAGAAAATTAAAAAAAAAATGATACAAAGCAAAATAAATACAAAATGCCATGCTATAGATTCAGAAAGGTTTCCTCAGATCTATTTGACAGACCTCAGAGTAACACCTCAGGTATATTTTTATCTCTTCCAGAAAAATAAGAAATCTTTTGAAAGTCTAAAAGTGATTTTTTTGTTGAGGAGGTAACAAAGATCGTGAACATTTGGTCCAATCTGGACAGTTGTTTTTTTTTTTCCCTGCCCATTTCAAATATTAATGGCATTTGAAAATAGATCTCTTTTCACTTTTAGGCAGTCTTCTAACAAATGGGTCTCAGATTATAGCAAGCATTAATCATGCTTCACTAAGAAATGAGTAGGAGAGCACCAGGAAGAATCATCTTTATTCAAGGCATCAAGGAATAATGTCATCCTGTTCTTCAGATGATATTCAAAAATTCCACATCTTCTTTCTTCAAAATATAATGTTTCATGACTGAATTTTCTAGTGATGTGGCTCTGTTAGTATGTAAAGTTTGCATTAATTGCATATTCCAAAGATGATACTTTTGTCCCTGGAACATTTCCAACTGCCTCCTTTCTATACCAAGAGAAATCCTTCTAGTAGTGGCTATGGATGATTAGAATTATGATTGTGGTGATATAAACTAATTGGCCTCATTTCTAGTGGGGGTTTCATGCTACAAAGAGGAGAGTTCCTACAATATATCTGTGAGGACTCTGTTTTTTTTAAATGCATTTGTGTAGGAATGTATTTCTTGATGTTAACAGATTGAGAGTATATTGTGGGAGGAAGTTCTTTCGTTAGAGGAAGTTGTTGGTTTTTTGTCCCCCCACCCCTCGGGAAAATTTCTAAGTCCCACCCAAAATGGTGTCAAATAACTGGGACATAGCTTGAATATACCATATATATAGTCTAGGTCTTTCTGATTTATTACAAAGACTATTGGCCTGAAAGAAAAATAATGGGTATTTGTGTACTAGTTTTGACATTTATTAGCTTTGTGACCCTGTGTGACATTTCATTTCATTTATATTAACCACAATATATCTATCAGTTAAACAGGCATAAGAATATTTACCAGGAGTTTTGTGGAAAGTGCTAGTTAAGCCTTAAAACTTTATGTCTTTCTGAATTATTCATAAATTCTAACATCTGTGACTCATATCAATCTTCCTAATTGGACAGTATGTCCCTATTTTAATGTCTTAGGAATGTCAACTACTTCAATATCAGTTATTTGGATTCCTAATTCAAATAGAGATATTGAAAATATTTCATGAATTGATAAGTTTATTGTAAGTAAACTGAACAATAGTGACTGAAAGAACACCTTTTAGGGATATTGTAGAAGAGATTTGTGAATTATAGGAGTTATAATAGATGACTTTAGCAAGTTTCTACCAATAATGAAATGATGATTTGGTGTATAAATCACAAATTAAGCATCAATTGTTCACTTATCTGTGTACATGTATTACGTCTTACTTAATATAAATTGCTTGTGGCAAGGACAGTTTCATTTTATGTTTGTATCCCCAACACCTAGCATGAAGCTTGTATTAGTTTTGGTTTCTTATGAAACAATGATAATATACTCGTTGAATTCAATCATAGGATTTTCGACTTGGGGCCATAGAAGCCCTTAAAAGTTATTTGCTCCAACCCTTTCATTTTACAGATGAGGAAACTGAGGGACTCTTCCAATGTCACAATGGTAATAATTGGCAGATCTGTGATTTAATCTAGATTCATTGACTTTATATTTCTCTTTCCAGTACAGGCAAGTATAATGAAGCTCATCATGCTTTCCGTAATTTCATCAATACAAAATGATGATAGGATTTGCATCTTTTCTGAACTCCTATAGTTGTGATCATTCCTTTCTTCTGGTGCTTAGTACAGAAATAGTTTCGTGTTTTATATGCTCCAAGGGGAAAAGAAAGAGGCTGTATTTTTTATCCCTCTAGAACAGTGGTTCTCAACCTTCCTAATGCCATGACCCTTTAATACATTTCCTCATGTTGTGGTGACCCCCACCCATAAAATTATTTTTGTTGCTACTTCATAATTGCAATTTTGCTACTGTTAGGAATTGTAATGTAAATATCTGATAAGCAGGATGTATTTTCATTGTTACAAATTGAACATAACCCACAGATTGAGAACTGCTGGTCTGGAGGATCCTAGTTCTGCCTAGTTCAGTATCTTGTTTAACAAAGATTTGCTAATAGTTTCTTTTCAGACTGAAAAGGAAATAAAATTGAAGGAGAGTTAAGAAAGTAGATTAGATCATAAGCTTGAATACACACAAGGATGCCACTAAACTGATGTGGTAAAATGTCAGAAACTTTTAGTAGCTGAGAATAGAATGCTATTGCAGCAAAATAGAGTTAGAAAGCACTGTCTGATAGATAGTAAAAGGAAATGGTGGCTAACATTGTCAAAAGTGACAGGTAAAAAAAAGACCTTTAAAAAAGATCTAGTTAGAAAATTATTAACAACATTGGAGAGAAATGCATGTGTGTGTGTGTGTGTGTCTTTGTTATCTTTCTAGTTACAATGTGAGTTCCTTGGAGGGGTATATGGTTTAGGAGGACTCCTGTCTCTGGCAATAGGGCTGGCCAAGTCCTTTTCAGGGCTTCTATCCAATTTTAGAGTTCATCTTTCACTTAGCTCTCACCTGTGATTCCAGAAATTGAAATATGTACAGCAGCCATAGTCAATAAACTGTCTCAGCAGATGGGCTAAACCAGGTTGAGGGTAGTTACTGACAGGGCTCAAACCTATCAGTAACTTAGGGAGATGTCTGTCACAAGCATGTGAAGACTTCTCTCAGTGGAATGAGCAGATGTGAACAATTTGTTCCAACATTCATGAAGTTGACCAAAGCAAGTATGGGGGAGTGCTTAGATATTGAAGATGTCAAGGACATCCACTGCATCCCAGACAATTGCTAGTCTACTTGACTTTTGTTCTGCCACTAGAATATGACTCTGGAAGAGAGAGTAAGGCTGACACTTCGTGCAACTCTGCTTCACTTAAATCCAATGCATGGGCAAGTCAAGACATCACCCCATGATGTTATTGGTCCTCTTTGAAAATGAAGGGAAAACAATAACAATGACAACAACAAGAAGTTCCTTGGAATCATCATTGTTTCACTCTTTGTGTGCATATGTGTGTATGTATGTATATATGCACATACATACATACATATATACATATCTATGTATATATGTCTGTATATCTACATATATATGTATACACATATACTATATATTCTATACATGTAGGTCTGTGTGTTTGTGTGCATGTGTATAATCTCCCTGTTGCCTAGCACAGTTCCTGGAACATTAACAGGCAATTAAATATTCGTGGGATGAGTGATCAAAATGATTAAAATCCGACAGTTTGTGTTCCATTTACATAAACTTTAAGAATTTGTGATTAGCTCTTTATGAGAATGAAGATGTAGGATAAGCTACTAGTGAAAGTTGCTGTTTATCGTTACTGTTATTTTCAATTCACAAACATCTTTTTTCTCTCACTTCCACCTCTCCTACCACTGACAAAATAAAAACAAAAAATCCATGTTGACAATGATGAAAAACTTCTGTCGAATCTGGATATTTAATCTTTCCTCTCTCTTTGTCAGGAGGTAAGCATCATTTTTTATTATTGGTTCTCTAGAATAATGGTTGAAAAAAGCTTTAGATTTATTTTTAAAGTTGTTTGTCCTTAAGGTGTTACTGTTATGGTATAAATTGTTTTCTTGGTTTTGCTCATTTCACTCTGAATCAGTTCGTTCAGGTCTTTCCAAGTTTTTCTTTTTTTTCCTGAAATAATCCATCTGCATGATTTCTTATGTCATAATAATGTTCTATTATGTACACTATAATGTGTTCAATCATTCCACTTATTGATTGTCATACCTTCAGTTTCTAGTTATTTGCTAGAAATAATATGGTATACATAGAGGATTATCCTCCTTCTTTGATCTTTTTTGGCTATGGAAATGAATAGAAAATGTAAGATGTTCCTGTGTTCTGACCTACTTCCTAATTGGTTGCCAAATACCTGAAATATTACATAGAAACTTCAGCCTTTTAGCTTAAAATTTTGATTTCTATTAAGCTGTAAATTTATCCTGGAGGGATGGAATTTTAACCTATCAGTAGTCATTTATACTTTGGTATGAATTAGGAGTTTGAGAGAAGTCTCACTTTAAAGAGAAAGGAAAGAATACAAATGCCTAGGAAAAAAAAGAACAAACACAGAAAGGGCAATTGGAGTTCCTGAATATAAATTGTCATTTTGGCTATGTCTGTCTTTGTGTGTATGTTCCTTAGACGTAATTTTGGTGGAGATTTTACTTTTGTAAATGCAACTCTCAAACACAACCCGAAGGTTAAATTATTAGGAAGAAAAAAGTATGGAAATATATTGGTGCTAATGGGAGTCTGGAATGATCTCTTCTTCTGTGGAACTTCCTTTACTAAAAGGTGGAATGTAGGATGGTGTAATGCTCTAGGATAAATGTTCTAGAAGCTCAAAGAGCAAAGCAAACCTTGGACATTTCAGAGTGGGCCTCAGCCCCAGCAATCATCTTAATGAGTAGATGCGCACAGCAAAGGCTGACAGTTTTAAATACTTGATTGGCACTTTGTTGAATGTAATTTATTTTGCTAATCTCTCTTAAGCCCTGTCTTAGCACTGTGTCTTTTGTTTCCTCTAAAAATACTAATAAAATAAATTAATAAAACACGAGAATACCCAACAAATCTATGTGAAGTTAGTTTAAATGCCTAAGAAAAAGATTGATTTTTTTTTTTCAGACCAGTTCCTAACACAAATGGCCTGCCAATGAGCAGTTGGGATAATTGACCATTTCTTACTTTCTGCACATATGACTAAGGGATTGGAATTTGAGATAAGAGCTCTCATTGCATTATTGTGTTTTTCTTTTTTTTGGAAGGGAGAAGGCAAGGCAATTGAGGTTAAGTAACTTGCCCAAGGTCACACAGCTGGTAAGTGTGTCAAGTGTCTGAAGCCAGATTTGAACTCAGGTCCTTCTGACTCCAGGGCTGCTTCTCTATTCACTGTGCCACCTAACTGCATTATTTGTTAACAACGTTTGGATAGGATGGCAAGAAAATAGACAAAAGCCTCCAATCTATAAAGAATTATTAGTGCGAAATAAATATATCCAAATATATCCAAAAAAAGGAAGAAACACAGAGAGAAAGGAAGGTAGGAGGGAAGGAAGGAGGAAAGGAAGGAAGTCAGAAGGCAATGCAGTCTATAAACTAATTCAAAGCAGGTGACATTTACCATCTATGGTATAAGATAAACAAAATCCATGACATCTTATTTCACAAATGCAATACCCATGGCTATGGGTATGCTATGAATATGCAGGCGTTTTCCCACGTTTGAATCACAACATATAACAGTCTCTCTCTTCCTTAAAGATGAAACCAAGACATATATTAAAACACCAGTAAGCCAAATCCATCACAGTAACAAAGAAGTCTATACACATTGCGAATTCAGGAAGCACCTACACCCCAAGCATTTTTTTTAAGACAAAATCCATACAAGTCACCAATGTAGGAAACACAAATATCCCAAGCCTCCCCTCTATTTGGCCTCCCCAAAAAACAAATTCCCCCAGCAAAAATCTTCCCTCTCTCACTCATGTTAGCTTCTCTGCTTGTCTGCTTGCTCTCTCTCTCTCCCAGCTCTGTCCCACTCTCACTTCCTGTACCACCTATTGGGCAGCTCCTCCTACCACAGGCTCCTGTGACTTAGACTTCCATGTGACTCAGGCTTAAATCAGGATGCATGGGTCTATTTAGGGGCAAGAAACATCTCATTCCATTAACATTAACATTGCAGATCTAAAAAATTGGCTATAGCTATTGCACAGTATTAGGAGAAATTAGGCAGATGATATTAGTTCCATTGAGAGTATATTTTTAGAGGGTCCTTGTTTAGCAGTGTTACCATAATAATTAAGAGCTAATAGAATTGGCAACTATGACAAAAATAATAAAACATCTTGTTTTGATATTTGATGCCTTTTGATGTTATGGCACATTTATTTCTGAGTATGATCTATTTTCCCCTTTCACCTAATGACCTTTACCTTGCAATAAAGGTGTTCATTTGTTTTAGTATATGTTTGTGTGTGTGTGTATGTGTGTGTTTATAAGGTACAGAAAACCAACAACACATTGAATTTATCTAACATCATATGAAACTTTCCACAACCATAGTCCATCTTTGAATAAAGGGACGTAGGTACATTTTGTCATTTCATCTCTAAGCAAGGTAGACATTATAATCATGCAATTTTGATTTTATGTAAAGATTCTTCCACTCAACTTGATGTACTCACTAAAGTAAACAGTATCCTGTTTGCCTCACTCTGTGTCAATCATATGTCTTCTTAAGTGTCTTGAGACTTCTCATTATTTTCATATGTTAAAATACAGCAATAGTCTGTTGCTTTTATATATAACAATTTTTTTTTCACAATTCCTCAGGTGATTGGTTTCTTCACTTTGCTACCATAAAAGTACCATTAAGCATATTTTGGTATACATGAAAAAAAAAAATCTTTGTCTTTGACCTCTTCAGTATATATGCCTAACAGTAGAATCTCTACATTAAAGGTGTGAATATTTTAGTCAATTTAAAACATAATACCAATTCTTTTTTCCAGAATAGGTGGAACAATTAATAGCTCTACCAAATGTATCAGTTTGCCTGTGTTCCAAAATTACCTCTAATATTCATTATTTTCACCTTCTTATCACTAGTATTTGCTAAATTTGAAATGAAAGCAAAAAAATTAATATACACATCTCATATCTGTGATTTGGGACAATCTTTTATATGGTTGATAATAGTTTGCAATTCTTCATGGGAGAATTGTGTATTCAGATCATTTGATTTATTATCTTTTTGAAAATAGTATTTGGTCATGTTCAGGAAATATGGACAGAAGAGAGACTGAAACTAGGGTTTCCTTTGGTATAAAGAATCCATGTATGAGAACAGTCCTCCTACCTATGTGTGTTGGGAACTTTTCCATATTGTAGGCTTAGCAAGTGGTCTTGCATACTGATAGTTTAAGTAGCTTGCCCAAGGACACATAGTTACTATGTGTAAGAGATAGAACCTGAATTTAGTTCTTTCTGGCACCAAGACCAGCAATACAATCTCTCATGTTAGAAATTTATGAAATATAACACACATGCATGTTATTAATTCATAATCATATACCACAAGTTATTCAACCATTTCTTTAATCAATGGGCATTCCTGCAATTTCCAATTCTTTGCTACCGCAAAAAGAGCTGCTATATATATATATATAAATTTTTTTTTTTCCAAATAGACCCATTCCCCTTTTCATTGATCTCTTTGGAATACAGCCCTAATAGTGATATTACTGGGTCAAAAGGTTTACACAATTTTCAAGCCTGATGGACTTAGTTCAAAATTCTTCTCCAAAATGGTTGGACAAGTTCACAATTCCAACAACAATACACCCCTGTCCTTATTCTAACACATTAACTCCAGTATTTGACATTTTATTTTTCTGTCATAGTGACCAATCTGATAGGTATGAGTAGCTACCTCAGTCTTGTTTTAATGGGTATTTCTCTAATCAATAGTAATTTAGAGCATTTTTTCAGGTGACTTCCAATAGTTTTGATTTCTTAAAATTACTTGTTTGTATCATGTAACCATTTATTAATTGGGGAATGGTTCCTATTATCATATATTTGACTCAGTTTGCTATATATTGGAGGAATGAGACCTTTATCAGAGATCCTTGCTCTATTTTTTTACCTAGTTTTCTGCTTTCTCATTTTCATTGGATTTTGTTGGGAGAAAAAGACTTTATAAAATTTTGTTTAATAAAAATTATCCATTTTACTTTCCATGAGTCTCTCTATCTCTTGTTTGGTTATAAAATCTTACATTATCAATAGATCTGTCAGGTAAACTTTTCCATGCCTCCTTATGTTGCTTTTGTTATCAATCTTTATGTCTAAATAATGTTCCCATTTTGAACCTTATTTTGATACATGGTGTGAGATATTGGTCAATGACTAGTTTCTGCTAGGTTGATTACCAGTTTTCCAAGCAGTTTTTAAAGAATACTGAGTTCTTGCCTAAAAAAGTTTAGATCTTTTGGTATATCAAATAGTAGACTGATTTGGTCTGTTGTTTGTTTGTTTGTTTGTTTGTTCTCTGTGTATTGTGTGCTTTGTCTATTCCACTGATCTACCACACTATTCCTTATTCAATGCCAGAGTATTTTGAACTTTGAAATATAATTTGAAATCAGGCACTGCTAGGCTATTTTCCTTCACTACTTTTTTCTCTTTTAAAATAGCCCTTTGGATCTAGTTCCAAATTGTTCTCCAGAATGATCAGAATAGTTCATTATTCCACCTTGTTCATTAGTGTGCCTAGTTTTCCTTATCCCTTCTAGTATTTCTCATTTCTGATAGGTATGAAGTTTTGCCCCAGTGTTGTTTTAAATCACATTTTTTCTATATGACTATAGGATTTATTCTTTATTTTTTTGGTGAAAACTGCCTGTTTGTATTCTTTGATCATTTATTAATTGAGGAATGTTTTTTTCTCTTACAAATTTAACTCAATTCTGTATATATTTGAGAAATAAAGTCTTTAACAGAGAAATTTGCTATAATTTTTTTTCATTTTATTTTCTATGGTGTCTTTTAGCAAAGTACAGTTTCCATGCTTATCTTTTTTAAACTTCAGCTTATTTTAGTTTTGCTTTGTCTGAGTCCATGATTGCTACCCCTGATTTTTTTTTAATTTCAACTCCAGCATAAAAAATTATGTTTAAGTCCCTGATTTTAACTGTGTGTGTGACTTTCTATTTCAAGTATATTTATTATAAACAATAAATTGTTGAATTCTGATTTCTAATTCAATCTGCTATCTGTTTCTGTTTCTGTTTTATGTATGAGCTCATCCCATTCGCATTCACTGTACAGATACACTGTGTATTTCAGTCCATCCTATTTTCTTCTATTTAGCCTTCTCTCTTTTTGTCCTGGCCCTTTCTAAAGATCTGTTTTTCTTTTGACTATTGCCTCCCTTAATTTATTCTTTCTTTTATCTTCTCCATCCATTGCCCCTTCTTTTCTTATTTTCTTATTGGGTAAAGTAGATTCCTATACCTGGGTGCTACAGTTTTCTCATTCGTAAAATGAACTGGAGAAGGACATGGCAAACCACTCAAGTATCTTTTCCAAGAAAACCCCAAGTGGAATCACAAAGAGTTAGACATGACTGAAATGACTAAGTAACAAAAACACAAATTTGTAGTAACCCTAATGGACAAAGTTGAATAATTTTCTTTATTTCTAGCTTTGTTCAGTAGCATGTGAACAGGAGCAAAAGGGAGCAGATGATAGGAATGATCCAAGGCTGAGGCTTGTCAAGGAAATATTGACAATAAAAAAAGGGATCAAAGACTTTAGAGAAGAGAATAGAGTGGACTTGAACTGGTTCATCAGGGGGCCTAGATGAGGAAGGGAAGAGTCTACTCAGGCAGTACAGGATTTCTTCTAACATCTGAGTCCAAATATTTCCATTAAATCTTTCCTTTTTGAATAAAATAATATGTGTTCCTTTTTTGGAGGTTCAATATTGCCAAAGTTTTATGTCCAATGCTTCAAAGATTCCAGCAGGGCTAGTTTCCAAAAAATCTGGAATGTAGTCCATCTGCTAGAACAATAACTCTATGTAAAGGGATGAAAGGCTGAAAGGTAGAATAAGAAGAAAGTTTCTGGACATAGGGAGGCATAAGAAAATGGTATGCATATGGGAGAATACAAAACATGATTTTAAAATTTGACAGTAATGCCTAGATGATTTGGAAAGGAGAGAAGGAAGGGGGGGGGGGATTCCTACTCTCTTCAGTCTATGGCAATAAATTCCAATTAATTTGTGTTTACATTGCTCAACCCAGCCTAAACTTGACTGAGAGCTCTCTGGTCTACACTTTGTCTAAGTATGAAAAATAAATGAGTTTGCCTTACTCTTTGGCACTGACCCATTTATTTGAAGCTCATCAGTGGCTTTCTCTTCCTTCAGACCCTGCTCAAAAAATATACACACACTGAACAAATGATGAGTCTGATATAGATGTTATGATTTCCAGAAAGATGTCAGACAGCATATGGTCTAATTCAAGGAGTTGACTTCTAAGCTTCTTCACAAATTATCTTTAAAAGAATAGTTGTCAGTTATGAGTAATAATTAAGTGGAGTACATATTTCCAATATTTCCCTCCTTCTTTCTCCATTTGCCTAGATTCTGGCTCAGACCCTCCATCCCTATCGCAGGAGAATATTCAGCCAAATGTTGTATTCACAAATGCAGTATAAATTTTGTCTATAATCCTGCTTCCATAAGTATTCGAAAATGAAGTGCCAGAGATAAATAATAACAATATAAAGATTTTGAAGATTTAAAGTTCCCCCAGGAGTTGGAGGGTGAGGAAGGGGAGTCACAGAAGGAAATGGACAGTTTTTGTGCACAATGTGTTACTTATTTATGCTTGAGAAATAGCAATTAGACAGCAGGTCCATGTCTTTGTCTCCAACCCTAATTACTCCAGTCTCCAGAGAGAAACACACACACACACACACACACACACACACACACACACACACACACACACACACACACTGGGTAAGTGATTTTTTAGCCTTCTATAGATTATTCACTTTTAATCTCTCAGGTCTTATTTTATTATTATTTTTCTTTCTTTATATACAGCAGCTTTGTTGCCTTGACATCCACACTCAAGTTATCAGAATCAAACCAAGCCATATACAAAGCCATCAAGCACTTCTCTGTTTCTTCACAGTTCAAAGGATAGTTGGCTGATATCCAACAGTGAAAGATGAGCTTTACCCTTAAGTGGGTGACTGAGTAGTTCTGGGTATAAGGAGGACAGTGTGGGCTGAAGAAAGAAAAACAGACAACTTCCAAAGCCCTGAAGGAAGAAAGTTATATGTTTCTTCACAGACTTTGATGCAATAATTCCCAATACAGAGGGAGCAAAAAAAGAGCCTCAGTTTCTTCATTTGCAAGATGAGAGGGTTATTTAAAAGGTTTCTTCCAGCTTGGACATCTCATAATTCAATGCTTCTGTAAGCTACTAAACTTCCATATTAAACACAAATAGAACAGAAACATCACACCTCTTAGAAAGGGAAGTAGTTATGTTTAATTTTTTATTTATTCTTTTTCAATCCAACCAACATTTATTCAGTGCCTACTATGGGCCAGTGACTATGTTAAGGGCTGGGGATACAATTAATAAAAAGAAACATAGTCCCTACCCTCAAGGAGCTCACAATCTAGTTGGGAGTAAACCCACATAAGGAGTCAGGAAAGGGAGGGGGGAGGTGAGACTGACGTCAGGGGATCCTGGCTTATTTCTGAGAGTTGAAACCAGGCAGGGCAGCAAATGCAGAGGGCAGTGCTCTTACTTAAATGGCTGCATTTCCTTTTTTTTTTCTTTTTTTAAATTTTATTTGTTTATTTACTTTTAGTTTACATGATTCAGTTCCAAAATCCCTTGAGTTTAAAATTTTCTCCCTTCCCTCTGCCCCCACCCCATGGCAACATGCAATCAAGTATTGGATCTGCAAATACTTTCCCATTGGGCATTAGTCTGGTTGTATAGAAGGGTTGTAACCAATGGAGTGACCAATGGGAAAAAGGAAACAAAACCAAACATGGAAAAGAATGATAGCATGTAGATTGCTTCAGTCTCCATTTAAACCCTGTTCTTTCTAGATCTTCCTCTGAATGTAAATATATCCTTCCATCCTGAGAGTTGTAGATTTATCTTATAACTGTGAATTCCTGAGAAGAGTCCAGTTTATCCAGGTTGGTCGTCACACATACAATGTGTCTGTGATTTTGTACAACTTTTTCCTGGTTCTGCTCTTCTCACTTAGTATCAGTTTGTATAAGCCTCTCCAGGTGAATATGAAGTCCATCTCTTCCCCATTTCTAATAGTGTAATAGTATTCCATTACATTCATGTATCACGACTTCTTCAGCCATTCCCCAATTGATGGGCATCCCCTTAATTTCCAGTTTTTTGGCCATCACAAAGAGAGCTGCAATAAATATTTTTGCCTTAATTTCTCCTTTAGGAATATAGATGATATTCCACTTGGTGCAGAAATGTTTAATAATGATATTGCCTCATTTTCGATGGTGCCTTTTAGCAGGATAAAGTTTTCTCCCTTATCTCTTTTAATTAAATCTATTTTTCCTTTTACTTTGTCTGAAATAAGGATTGCTACCCCTGCTTTTTTCTACTTTAGCTAAGGCATGATATATTTTACTCCAGCCTTTTACCTTTACTTTGTGTGTATCCTCCTGTTTCAGATGTGTTTCTTGTAAATAACATATTGTAGGATTATGGCTTTTAATCCATCTTGCTATCCACTTCTGTTTTATGGGAGAGTTTGTCCCATTCACATTCACAGTTATGATTAGTATATCTATGTCTTTCCTTCCATGCTATTCCCTCCCCTGTTGATGCTTTTGTTTTTCCCCTTCTTACTTTCCCTTCTTAAGAGTTTTCCTTTTGACCACCGCCTCCCTCAGTATTCCCTTCTTATCCACGCCCTTACTTTTTCCTACCCTTCTCCCTTATGACTTCTTCCCTCCCTTCAAAACCCCTCCCCTTTCATTGTCCTTCCCCCTTCCTACTGCCTGTAGGATATGATTGATATTTATACTCAATGTTGTATGTTATTTCTTTCTGGCACCAAGTTTTATGTCTCTTCTTGATAGAGTAGCTATCGAGTAGCTATCAATAGAATAGGGAGTAGCTCATATAATGGTCACCTCTCTTCCTTCTTTTCCTCTACTATATTATTTTTATGCCTCTTTGTATAGCATAATTTACCCTTTTCTGCTTTGTTCTTTCCTCTTCTTCCATGGCAGTCCCTTAAAAAGGATTTTTATCATCATTTTGCATAATTTATTCCCACACCCTGTATTTATCTATATCCCTTTTAGATGTTGCCGTAGGTATAGAGTTCATGATATTAACAGATATCAACTTCCCATATGGGAATGTTAACAGTTTGCTCTTGTTAAATAACAAGTTACATGTGTGTGTGTGTGTGTGTGTGTGTTTTTTCCTTATTCACCTTTCTATGTTTCTCCTGGGTCTCGTAATTGGAGGTTGAAATTTTCCATTGATCTCTGACTTTTTCATCAGGAACGTCTGGAATTCTGTTATGTCACTGAATGTCCATCTCCTTGCCTGGTAGATTATGCTCAGTCTCACTGGATAGGTGATCCTTGGTTGTAACCCAAGCTCTTTTGCCTTGCAAGAAATCATATTCCAGTTCCTCCGATTTTCAACGTTGAGGCTGCCAGATCCTGTGGGATCCTCACTGTAGTTCCATGATATCTGAATTGTTTCTTTCTGGCTGCTTGTAGTATTTTCTCCTTTAAATGAGAGTTCTGGAGTTTGGCCACAACATTTTACAGACCTTTCAATTTGGGATCTCTTTCAGGAGGTGTCCAGTGGATTCCCTTGATTTCTATTTTACCCTCTGGTTCTAGGATCTCAGGGCAGTTTTCCTTGATGAGCTCTTGGCAGATATTGTCCAGACTCATTTTTTCATCATGATTTTCTGGTAGACCAATAATTCTCAGATTATCTCTCCTGGATCTGTTTTCCAGGTCAGTTATTTTTCCATTGAGATATTTTACCTCTTTTTCTAATTTTTCAGTCTTGATGTTTTGTTTCACTGATTCTTGGTTCCTCATAGAGTCATTGTCTTCAATTTGGTTGATTCTAGTTTTTAGCAAATTATTCTTCTTAGTTAGTTTTTGAAACTTCTTTTCCATATGCTCAGATTTCATTTTTAGTTCACACATTTTACTTTTTAAGGAGCTGTTCTCTTGATTGTAATGTTTTTTTTTTCTAATTTTGCAATTTTGTTTTTGTGAGAGGTGTTGATTTTATCTTCTACCTCTCTAATTCGGATTTCAAAGTTCTTTTTGAGCTCATCTAGGAATACTTTCTGTGCCTGAGCCCAGGTCATAGTCCTTGTTAAGGCTTCAGCTGTGGGCATGGAGTCAATACTTAGTTTGATTCCTCCCTCTTACCATAATAGGATTCCAAAGTCTTTGTCTTTGTCTTTGTAACCTCTTTTCTTCCCATTTTGAGGCAGGGACTTAGCTATGCCCTTTCTTCAGCCTTCTGAAAACTTTACTGCTTAAAATTTTCCTCTGAGGCAATAATTATTGAGTTTTGGGGTTGGGGGGGCAGGGATTGGAGCAGCCAGGCTTCACTCTGTCATCTTGGTCCCTGGAAGTTCAGATAGTGGTTTTTTAATTCCCAGGCTGTGGATGGGTAGTCCCGAGAGTAGCTACTGTCCCTGCTGTGGGCCCTGCCTTTGTCTCTTACCTAGCTGTGTCAGATCCCTGCCCTGTGGTGATAAGCCTGGGAACAGCCCTTGTGGTTGGTGGATCAGCAGGCCTTGTCCAGAGAACTCTCAGCCCAGTGCCTATCTCTGGTGTGCACCAAGCTGTGTGGGTGGGGCCTGTCCAGCGGTCACGTTTTAAAAAAGAAAAGATTAGTGCATCATCTTTGTTTTGGGTTGTTTTTTGTTTGTTTGGTTTTGGTTTTGGGTTTTGTTTTTTGCTTTTTGGAGAGAGGAAGGTAGGGCAATTGAGGTTAAGTAACCTGCCCAAGGTCACATGGCTAGTTTTGTGTTAAGTGTCTGCGGCCAGATTTGAACTCAAGTCCTCCTGACTCCAAGGCCAGTGTGCTCTATTCGTTGTGCCACCTAGCCGGCCCACCATCTTTGTTAATGGTCCAGTGACAGTGGGGAGGGGGTGCGGGGTTTGGGGGTCATGGAAGTATCAAAGATTTTATCTTAATCTACATCTGAAGGAAAGAACACCTTTACTTTTCTGAACTTAACCAAATACCAGACAGAGGAGTTCACAATTCATTCTCTTTTCCTTGGCCCAACATGACTATATTAAGTAGAGTAGAAAATGTCAGGGGAAAAAAAGTAGAACAAAAAAGGTAAATCCAACATTTTATACATAGAGTACACAACTTTTTGAAACACTTTATCCACTTCATCTTTAGTAGGTTAGATAGTGCTATTATGAGGCAGCTATGTGAAAGAGTGAATAGAGCTCCTGAAATCAGAAAGACCTGATTATAGTTGCTGCCTCATAGCCTCAGTGGTTGTGTGATTCTAGGTAAATTATTTAACCTTTCTTAACCTTGTCTGTAAAACAGGCATTATAATTGCACCTACTTTTGTATTTTATTTTTTTTTAATTTATGGAATAAATCAAGCATTTCTATAATATAGTGTAATAAAAAATATTACACATGAGATCTATTACATACAACTTTCTATTGCTCTTAAATGTGTAATAAAGGTATCATGGAAATTTCTTCTTTTTCCTTTCATTTCTTCCCTCACACCACAAAGATGGTTACCATTAGACATAAATATGTACATCTATCTATCTATCTATCTATCTATCTATCTATCTATCTATCTATCTATCTAAACCCATTCTATACACACTTCTATTTGTCAGTCCTTTCTCTGGATGCAGATATTATCTTGATTCATGGGTCCTTTGTACTTAATTTCGGTATTTGTAATAGTCAAAATGAGACCAAGGTTGTTCTTAAAACAACACTACTGTTAAAAGTAGTTGTGAAGATAAAATGTGTTTTGTAAATCATAAACCTCTATATAAATGTTAGTTGCTACTGTTGCTGCTACTACTATAATACTAGTAATAATAATGAGGAAGATGACAATAATAATAATAAATATTCTTTATAATACACATATAATCACATGAATACATAAGCTTATCATTATTATTATAGAACCTGAACTTGAAATAAGCAAGAACTGGTTTCAAATCCCACCTCAGAAAATTACCGTGTGGCCCTAGGTAAGTAACTTAGTCACTCAGATTTTGTTTGTTTGTTTTTTTCCCCAGCTGTAAATGTGATATAATAATAGTACCAACACCTCACCTTGATTCTGGGGGAGATATTTCTGCTCTATGTGGCACAGGAGATAAAGCCCTGGACCTAAAGTCAGGAAGACCTGAGTATAAATACGGCATAAGATTTGAATTTATTACTTCTATGACCCTGAGCAAGTTTCTTAGCCTTTGTCTTCCTCAGTTTCCTCAACTATACAGTGAGGATAGTAAAAGCATCTATTTCCCAGAGTGTTATGAAGATAAAATAAGATAATATGTGTACAGTAGATTGCACATAGTAAACACTAAGTGTTCCTGTGTTTGTAAGACGCTTTGTTAAATGGAAAGTATTAGGAAAATGAGTCATTTTTTAATGATTCCCTGGTATAGTGGAAAATTTAACACTGTTTTCTAAGAAAGAGATTTCCTCCAAAGAGTGCTTCATTCAGTCTAAGATTAAAGTTATCATTATTTATTTAGCTGACTATTCATACATTCTTTCATTCAAACAAAAACAATTTATTACAGGACCATGGTATGGGATGTTTGAAGCTTTGGGCTTTGTAATTCACTTGTAATTATCATGGAGGTAACAAAATAAGTAGTTTATGACCAATAAAACATTTTGCATATTTAGAAGTGTTGTAGTTATCAATCATTTCATCATTTTGTATAGTCAGAAAATTACTTTTATGTCCTCATTTCCTTTAAGGACCTAGCAAGGAAGTAGAACTATAATTTTGTTATGCATAAATGTGCACAAGAAGACCTGGGAGAATAGAGATCTTGGCCTAGAAAATTCCATTCATGGAACCAATTTCATCCTTTTGCATACTAAATCAAAGCCTGGGCATATGTTACTAGGTGAGAACAGTAGAAGAAATAACCCATGTGTACAACCTTGACAAGAAGAATCAGTTGGTGGGTCCTTTTACTTCCATAACTTCATTCTCTAGCACGTTTATACCAATTTTTGCCTCTCTCCCCTATCCTTTCCCCTCAAAGGAGTCTTAGAACTTAATTTTCATTAATCATGTCTCCCAGTTGTCCTTAAACCACATTCAATTCGTAGGGCCCATGCCCTTTCCCGTGAAATAATCCAACGAACAATATTGAAATGACCTTTTGTTAAGTTTAACGTTCTCTTCACCTATTTTCACTATTCAAATGCCATAAGTCCTAAGACTCTCTACCCTTTTTCCATCATCTCCTGAGAATGGATTAGAAAAATCCATTGATATGTAGACATATAAAAATAGCTAGAATTCATGTAGTGCTTAAAGATTTGCAAATATCTTTCAAAATATTACCTCTTTTCATCCTCACAACAAAACTGGAAGCAGGTATTATTATGTCCATTTTACAGATGAAAGAACTGATGCAAACAGAGGTTAAGTAATTGGCCCAGAGTCACACAACTAGTAGATGTCTGAAGCAAAATTTGAACTGAAATCTTTGTGACTCTAAGACCAACAACACTCTATCCATTGTGCCTCCTAGCTCACTTTTAGGTAACTCTTTGTTAACAAGTACAATAACAAAAACAATAAAAATCATGAATGTAATGATTATTCATTTTCTTTCATTCTACTTCCAAATTTGTGTTTGTTCCATGCAGTGGCATTCCATTACATACCACTTTATGTTCATCACTAGTTTGAACTCAAAGCTTCCCAATGTGGTCATGTGATAAACTCTTTATGGTAAACTTTTCAACTTAGATTTGTTGGTAATTGAAATGTTTCATCCACAGCTGTCTAAAAATTGCAGTCAACTGGATGCTAGGCAGCTGTTGGATTGTGGTTGAGTTTGAGGTAGTAAGTGGGGATTAGAGTAGTAAATAGGCCTTTCTGAGGCATTGAAAACTAAATTCATGATGATATTTCTGCATTGTTATTAAATTTGTAGAGTAAGAACTTGTGACCTGTAGCCACTTTCATAATATTTAGATCATTTCTGATCATTTCTAATGTTTAAAACTGTGCTCTAAGGCCACACAGTAAAGCAGGAATTGAAATAGATTTTGAGTCAGAGGATCTGCATTATGATTCTAGTTCTTACCTTCACCATATGTATGACCTAGGGCAAGTCAAATAATTCTTGTGCTCTCAGTTTCCTCATTTGTAAAATTAGCATATTTACCTTGTTAACAGATGATTTACATTTTCCAATCCCTAAAAAAATGTGAATTCAATAACACTTTCCATCATGATGTGTTGTATGAATTTGGTTTAATTTTGTTCTCATATTTCTCAGCAAGAGCAAAGCTATGCCATATATCTAACTGCTTGAGGAGAGGATTATCTAGTTGTTTCTGCAGGCATTTGCAAAGATGGACAGTTTTGGTGAGCATCACAAGATACCTGAGAATTAATAAAGTAGGAATGACATTGAATGATTCTGATATAATAATGAGGTAAGGAAGCCTGAGAGATTGGACTTAAAGTTTGTGTTTGTTGTTATTTATTCTCTTGACGTTCATTTAATTGGGTGGTAATAGTTCTGGAGTATTGTTTTCTTTCTTCCTTTCTTTTTGTCCTTTTCCAAGCTCCTCTTGGCCCATCTCCTTCGCAGTAGATGGTATGCCATCATCTTTAGGGTGGTAAAGGCAGTAACTGGAACAAATCACAATGTCTGTTTTCCCCCCACTGCAACACCAAGAATCTTTATCCTAGTAAAATATTGAATTAGATAAAAATAAACAATGATCATTCATTGCATTGAAAAAGTGGACAGATGGAGCAAATTACTCAATGTAGGAGCATGTAGAAAAGGGGCAGATAGCAGTTTATGTAATAAGAGTGAGATTATTGGAATTATACATAAAACACGGCCTTCACTCACAAAGGAGGCCCCTAAAAATCATCATTGGTTGAAAATAATTTTTTTCAGCCAACATCTAATCTAAACTACAGCTCATAAGATAGTATAGGTGTTCTTTTTTTTTGTTAATGAACTGAAAAGATGCATCACTGCAAAGCAAAATAATGATGAAGAGGAGAAAGAAGAGGAGAAGGAGGAAGAAGAGGAAGAGGAGGAGGACGAGGAGGAGGAAGAGCATCAAATAGCACCAGAAAATTGAAAAATGCTTACATTTCCATAGAGAGGTATGCATCTGCCAATGTGGATTGTTGTTGTTCATTCATTTTTGAAGAGGACCAGTGATATCACAAAGTGATCTCTTGACTCTCATGTGAACTGGATTTAAGTGAGACAGAGTTACACAAAGTCAGCAGCTTCACCGTCTCTTCCAGAGTCATCAAAATCCAGTTTCAAAACAAAAGTCAAGACAACTGGAGATGGCCTGGGCATTGAATACCTCACCAAGCTCTAAGCATTCCACAGCTTCTGCTTCAGTCACCTTCATAAATGTTAGAAGAAATGACCCTTAATCTGCCCATTCTACTGAAGGAAGCCTTCAAATGCTTGGGGTATACATCCCCCAAACTCACCAATGGATTAGAGCCCTATTGATTACTTTCAACTGTCTGCCAAGACAATTTTACCACGGTATGACCATTGTGCATTCTACAGCTTCAGGGAAACACAGGTTAGAGTTGCTTCAAAGGTAGACATCAAAGATATATGAGAAGCCCTGAAAATGACTCAGCAAGAGTTCACATCAGAGGTGCTCATCCTCCTTGAACACCTCATTACCACAACACTGTTGGAAGAGACAATTTTTATGAGAAGGAAAAGCATAGAGAACTCTTGTGGCCAGTATCTGGACAATATGTACAGCCAAAGCAGCTACTCTTAGAGATTTGTCCTAATTGGTAACATTTTCGACCTCTAATAATACTTCTGGTTCTTTTCATGTATAGTTGCCAATGTTATCTTCTGGTCTAATGTCAGCACTGAGTAATGAGCTGTTTTCTAAATTGTACTGCATGCTGATTATATTGTCTTTACATATTTATTCTAATGACAGAGTTGTCTCAACTGAAGTTATCTCTTCAAGTCCTTTGTTGTTCTATGTGGCAAATATAAATGAAATGCTATTAATATGTGGTCTTTAGCTCACGAAGAAAGGCCTCTTATGGTCCCTCTTTAGCCATAGTCTTGTGTGAGATAAAGACCCCAAGGACCTTTACCCAAATAAATGCACAGGTTTCTCAAGGTAAAGACAGAAGCTCTTTATTTTTAAAAGACAAGTCTTGAGAGTGTTGGGCATCACCTGCCACACACAAGTCTAGTATAGAGAGGCACCCAAGAGTCAAGCAAGCAGTTATATACCCTGACATAAACAGTTCTAAGACAAACCAGTAAATTCCCAGACAACCCACAAAAATCCCCAAACCCCCTCCCACCAAAAATCCCCTAATGCTGGATCATTACCCCATAGGTGGTGTGGAATGACCTCACAGTGTCCACAGGACCCTGGAAAGTCCCTTTTAACAGATATGGGGCTGTTACAAAAAGACCCTACAGGAAAAAGGAAGAGGGAGTAGGGGCACACCATGTGGTTACCCGAAATTAGATAATTTGCAGGAATATGAAACTTAGGCCTATAGAGTTCCTAAAACCTAGCTGAAGTTTGGTGACAATCTTTTCTATTTTATGAGCATGCTTTCACCCATCTCATTCAGTCTTAAGGCTATTTTAGATACTACATAAATTCATGCACATAGCCAGTTCCAGCCAATTAACAGGAGGAAGTCTTCAGTTTCAAATTAACTGTAACTTTTGAAGTCCTTTGCTTCTTCTGAACACTCTGCCACTCCCCAAATCTTACTATTCGATTTAAGAATTTGTATAGGACTCTACCTGTTATTTCAGTGGTATAGGGAATTCCAGGGGTAAGGAAACTCCCTCTATCAATACAGGTCCTCACTTTTTCTAATAATTCCTAGCTCATTAGTCTCAGCCAAAGTGAAACCTTCCACAAAATAATTTATCAATACCTGCACAAACTCAATGCCTTTCTCTGAAGCTATCCCTAATGCATCTGGCATTTATCTTCTTTGTATATGGTTGACTACATTTTGTCTTGTACACTGAGAGCAAGGACTTTTTTGTTTTTTAACATTCTTTGTATCCCCAATGCAACCTCTGAAGCTGAAATATAAAATAAGTTTTTTTTATGCTGTTTGTGCTAATTTTGACTCAGCAATTAACACCAAGTAAATGCAGGTGCTCTACCAGCTTTCACTACACTATCCATATGTAGAACCATTGATTTTAGCAAATGGAGAAGTTTTCAATACTATGGATATGTTCACTTACCTTAACAGTATATTTTCCAGGGCCATACACATTGATAATGAGATGGGCAAATGAATTGCCAGAGCTAGCTCAGTGTTTGTGAGGCTCTGAAGAAATGTGTGTAAGAGAAGAGGTATTACACTGCCTAACAAACTGAAGGTCTATAGAGCCATGATGCTGACCTCATTGTTTTATGCCTGTGAAACCTAGACAATCTACCAGAGCTACGCCAGGAAACTGAATTGCTTCCATCTGAATTGTTTTGGGAAGATTCTGAAGATTAGATAGCAGGATAACATTCCAGACAACGAAGTCCTTCCTCAACCTAAACGGCCGAGCATTCAAAAAGCACAACTCCAATAAACTGGCCACATTGTTAGAATGCCAAGCCTATGCTTGTCTAAAAAACTGTCTTATACAAGGAAGGCACTTACATGGTGATCAGAAGAAGTGATACAAGAATACTCTCAACGCCTTTCTAAAGAAATTTTGGAATTGATTCCATGGCTTAGAGGATATTCAGCATTGTATGCCCACCACAAAGAAGGTGCTGTTCTCTATAAGCAAAGCAGAATTGCAACAGCTCCAAAGAAACAAGAGATGCACAAATTTAAAGAACACAGCCACATGAACTAGTTGTTCCCATCCTCTGTTCCCAACCTGAGATCATGTTGTTCTGACCAACCACAGCAGAACACATTGTAACTTGACTATAACATAGTTGTCATTTTGGTCTACTTTGAGAAGGAAGCAAAACAATCATCCGATTCACAATCTTTATTGCATTTATTGGCACATAGTAGAAGCTTAATATGTGCTTGTCCACTGACTCACTTAAACATCTTAGAGAGCTTCTAGATCACAGAAAGATAAAATGACTTGCTAAGGATCACATCCAGTATATGTCAATGACAAGAACTGAATTCAGGTCTTACTGAATTGGGAGCTAGCTTTTTACCCATAATACCTCATTTATCATTTGGTTTAGGATATGAATGTTATTTCTGACTCCTTTCAATGCCAATAATAATCCTTATCAATAATAAGGGTTTCAATTACAAAACATGAAAGGGTCTTGATGGAGTTAGCAATTTCTTGCTCTGCATTCCTGACAGCTACACAATTGGGTTTCTCTTTACCAAGAGTTTTTGACCCTCAGGTCTACAGGTGTACCCCTCTGAAGTATGAACTTAGACAAATGTATAAAGGATCATTGTTTTAGCCTCAATGAGTTAGTAGTTTGAGTTTGAGTGTTCCACTGTATCTCAAACAGGTCTGTGAAGCCTGAGGGAAAATGAAATACACTCTGAGGAAATTCACTGTCAGTCAGTTAATCAATCAATAACATTTGTCAAACATACACTATGTGTTAGACACTGTGCTAAGCACTGAAGATAAAAAAAGAGGTAAAATGTAGTACCTGCCTTCAAGGAGTTTATGATCTAATGAGGAGACCACATGCAAACAAATATAAGCAAAACATGCTACACACAGGACAAATAGGAAATAATGAACAGTGAAGACCCTGGATGTTGAGGAAGGCTTCCTCTAGAAGGTGGGATTATGTTTGAGAAGATAGAAAAGTCAGTAGTTGAAGCAGAGGAGGGAGAGCATTCCAGGCATGGGGGACAATCAGAGAGAATGCCCAGAGAAGAACAATGGACTTTCTTGTACAAGGAACAGGCTCAGGAGGCCAGTAGCACCAGATTGAAGAATACCGGTCAGAGAGTAAGATATAAAAAGACTGAAAAAATAGGCAGGGGTAAGATCATGGAGGGCTTTGAATTCCAAAAAGAATATTTTGTACTTGTCTCTGGAGGCCATAGTATATCAGTAGAATTCTTGAATAGGGGAGTGAAACTATTATACCTGTATTTTAAGAAAATCACTTTAGTGACTGAAGGGAGAATGTATTGGAGGGGAGAGACTCCAGGTAGGCAATAATCCAGGGTTGAAGTGATGAGCACCCACATTAGAATGGTAGCAGTATTAGAGGAGTGAAGGGGACATATTCTAGAGTTGTCAGAGATGTGAAATCAACAGGACTTTGCAACAATTTGAATATGATGGTTGAGAGATAATGAATAATCCAGGTTAATTCCTATGTTGTGAGCCTGAGAGACTGAGAGGATGGTGTTGTCCTCTGTAGTATTAGGGAAAGTAGGAGATGGGAATACATATCTGTAGATATATAGAAATACACACACACACTCATATATATATACTTGTAAATATTTGTATACACATGGAATATATATAAACATATATGTACTTATACAGATACATACACATACCTGTATAGATATATGAGTGTGTGTGTGTGCATCTCACCACAATACCTCTTCTAACTTCTAATTTCTAATAAGTCCTCTGTTGTAAAAGGTTAAAAAAATGCATGGGTTTGTTTAATACAGAATTGTTAAGGACATTAACATTTTAGTTCTTTATAATAACTTGTCACTACACTTGAATATGATGTCAAGACAGAGGTAATTTCAGAGTTTCAAGAGGAAATACGCATTATCCCTGCCTTGTTTGCCCGAGTACTAATATTTTAACCACAAACAAGATCTTGCTTTTAATATAATCAAACATCCTAGTTATCCAGAGGCAAAAATTCTATACATCTCATAAGTCATGAGCTGCCCTCATATTCTCTTCTTGCAGCATTCCATTATGTCTTTCCTTATGCTGACTCTGGCAACAGAAATGCTCTTAGTTTCAGAGCCACACACATCATATTTAAAATATGATATACCTCCCTATTTGAAGGGTTGTTTTTAAACTACTTCCTAGAAAATATTATGACTGATCTTCAAGGATCTCCAGATTTGAAATTGAATACTGGGAGTTCTAAACTCTCAGAAAGAAGACATAGGACTACAGTTTCATAACTACAGATAATGATGATAAATTATGGTAGAAGTGATTTGGACAAGTTATTTAACCCCTCTAATCCTAAACTTTCCTCATCTCTAATTCCCGTATGAAAATGATGCTTCCATTTTTGTTTTCCATGGAACTTACTAGGTAACCTATTGAGACATTTACATGGAAGCCTTTGTAAATTGTAAAACCTCTAAGTTAATTAATATCATATGAGTAAAGACTAAATGAAAAAAAGATAAATTAAATTAACCTGGAAGACAGAATGTTATTTATTAAATTAGTTCCCCCTTCATCAAATTCTTCTTTGTAGACAAATAAAATTTTGTACAAAGTTTTCTTCAATGATAATTTAACGTAAAATTATGAAGTTGTTTGTTGGTTTGTTTGTTTTTAATATTCAGACTACAACCAATCAACTAACAAATACTTATTAAGCACTTGCTATTGAACAGGTTCAATTCCAGGTGTTGGGCATAGAAACACAAAAAATAACAAGGAATTAATGTACTAGTAGGGGAAACATGTCCTCACATAAATAGATACCACAAACATACACACACATGGTTAATAAAGGTTAATTCTAGGGGAAGCATGAATAACTAGGCAGTATTCATGCCAGAGGTAGCATTTCAGCTGACTTTTGAATGAATTTAGGATAGAAAAGGAGTCATCAGTTTTGGAGGAAAATGAACAGGGGGACAGGTGGAAATGGGAATAAAATGACATGTATAGAATAGCAAGTGGGCCAATTTGGGTGGCACATAAAATGTGTGAAGAGAATAATATATAATAAATATGAAAAGACAGTCTGTAGATGGATTGTGAAGGGCTTTAAAAGGTCAAAAAAGGAGATTATATTTAATTCAAGAGGAAATAAGGCACATCAGAGCTTTGTAAACCAGAGATCCTCATGGTCAAACTCAGATTATAGGTGCATTATTTTGTAATTATTAGTGTTACTTTAGATGTATTTCTTTGTAAGCTGGAGAGTCTTCTTTACAGTTGCACTCTACCTTCTATCCTACCCCCAATGTATCTGGCATCCTCATGCTTTTTCAAGAAATTGCTGATAATTTCCATATCCTTAGCACTTCTCTTTGAAGAAAAGCACACTAGAATTTACTAATGAAAAAAGTGATGTTGTCTGGTGTAATTAAATTACATTTTAACTAGGGTTCATATAGATAGGTAGATAGACGATAGATACAGATATAGACATCTGTGTACATACATATATGCATGCATGTGCATATATATATATATATGCAGTACTTTGTAATCACACATATACATTTGTGCATGCATGCCTCTGCCATATATGCATATAAGTGTGCATGTATATGTGTATATGTATGTATGTTCCTCTCTGTGTGTGTACACACATACATATATACACATATACATCCATGTATATACACATCCACACAACAGACACACAATTAAGGAAAGATGGGCGGGACATAACAGGGAGGGAGGCTCCAGGCTGAATGGAGGATTACTCCTACTTCCCTACTTCATCTAGAAATAGGATCTGTCCTTCTAAACTAGAGCTGCCAAATTTTTGAAAAACATTTTTACACTGTGTGTATGTCTGTGTGGATATACACATATAATACATATATACATACATGAATATCTATATCTATCATAGATCTATCTATATCTATATGTATTTTCTACCTCTCATCTCAGCCTCCCTCATTACCTACAATTGAGGGAAAGAAAAAAAAGTGTATCAAATATAATAGTTAAATGAAAAAGATTACTCTATTTGCAAAATTTTAAAAGATGTGTTCCCTGAAACTGCATACTGAATTCAATGTTTTTTCAACTGTGCTACCCTGATTTTCACAGTTTGGTCACCAGAAAAAAGTCTCTCCTTTAAGAAAATATTTATTTTGGTCCCTTGATTTTATACACTCACACACATACACACACACACACACACACACACACGTGCTGTTAAAACCAGATATAAAATGTAAGTTAGAAATAGGGAATAGGGAAGAAATTATTGAAAACAAGTTATTTGTGTGTGCTTTTTTTTTTCATTACAAACTATAATTTCAAGACAGTAGGGATGAAATTCTCCAAGTTTAAATTATACTTTTGGTAGGCTCATGAAATTGTAACCGAGAAGTTGTTGTGGTTTTATTTTAAATTTTATATCAGTGATGGTTATGATTTAGACATTTTAACATTTTCATTAATTAGTTTTCATGTTCCATGGCTTTTGCACAAGATTTGTTTGTTGCACAAGATTCTGGACAATCTTCTTTTGTGAGGATACAAACATGATTCAACAACTTAATTAAGAAATTACTTCTTGGAAATTATATAAAACAAGTCTTTGATATATGCTATCAGTCTGTCAATTAACTTTTCAACAATGACTTTCTATTCCTGATGGTGATCATAATTACTTTCTTCTTCTAAAAGCAATACTTAAAAACAATGAAACATTTGAATGTTTTTTTAATCCATAGCATCTTTTAAAAGTCTATTACCATGACCTTAAGTATCTTCAAGATTTATAGAATAAACATTGTTAGAATACACATGTTATTATTAACAAATGTTCAGAAATTGGAATACATAAGTAATTTTAATAGTCTATGCAAAGAATAAAATAAGATTAACAAACAAGTAAACAGAGACTATCAACATAGGGTTGGCAATTTGAATTGTGTCAGTTATCATAGCCAAGTCTGTCTGAGAATGGGAAACAGTGTGTGCATAGTACCAAAAAACTATTAAGCAATTGTGAATAACATTCTTTCCTCAGTGCAAGAAACCAGCCTAAACATTGTAGTTGGGAACAGTCAGTATCAGTGGGAAGAAATTACCCCAAGTTCAAACTGAGTTTTGGGTTTTCTCAGTAAAATTTAGACAAGAAGTTTCTATTTGTTTTAAAATTAGTTGTCATTATGATTTAACCTTTTTTTGTTGCTTGTTTCCATAAATGAGTTTCTATGGTTCCTTGGTTTTCCCTGGAAAAGGAGAAACTGAAGTACTGAGGTAGAAAGTTAGTGAAATCTTTCCTTAGGCAATTTCCAGGCAAGAGCAGAAATGGGAATGCATAGAGAGATTGCAAGAAAAGCTATTCTCAAGAGAATTCCAGAATGGTTTTGTATCTCAAAGAGTTCTGAGTTCAGAGAAGATATCAATTAATATCATAGCTTTGGAGTACTAATGTAAACCTCAGATCATTTGAGGTTTGCCTTTCACTCTTTAAAAATACATCTTTGTACTAGAGATCACTGTAAACATTGGAGGTCATATTCTCTCTCCTTTCGTCATATGATTTGCATTTACAGGAAAACTGAAAGCCAAGAGTTGGGAAATGCTACTTGTTTGCTACACAACTCCACTATCTCCAAGCTGCTGGGCCAATATTCCAGGGCAAAATAGCATTTTCCAAAATACACATAACCCTCTTCCTATTAATATTCAATTGGATAGTCTGACATTCAAAGGCAAGCATATTCAATTTTGTCCTAGCCTGTGCCAGATGTAGATCCTTCCATGAGACATCAGCCAAGACAATGGCAACATCTGTCTGCTAGGTAGCTTGAAGCAGTTATTATGTTGTGTGATACTTGGCCACAAGCTTTATTTGCCAGCTTGGAAACTTTGTTTTCATTAACAAAATAGTTGATCTAACTCATCCTTGTCATCTATTTACTTTTTTTTTTAATCTTTGGACCACAATGTCACAAAGAAATAAAATACACTGTGAATCAAGGGCTTTGTTTGCTAGCCCACTGAATCTATTTATCCCTCCTCAAACAATGAGCATCGAAAACATTATCCTTCTGTACATGTAAGAGGATTTTATGTACTAGGGATATTGGCATTAAAAATATGACATCAGAGGAAAATTTATAGCCTTTAGTTCTCCTTTGGAATTCCTATTACTTGTTAAAATATAATGGCTGATTTGAAATGCTTTTCAATTCTAAATTTTCTCAGAGTCAACAATTTAGCATTTCTAGTCATGGATGCTGGATAAGGTTTCAATATGACATTCATTAAAGACCCCTGGTTTTAATCAGTTGCAACTTTCTGGGGAGAGGCAGGAATCTCCTTTTCTTTTGTGCTGAAAAATTTGATTATTCTTTTTCTTTACAAACAAGTGTTTTGATTTGGGTTTTCTTGAACAGATTGGGCTAATATTCATCTGTATCTGGACAGAGTATTGTTGCAATAATAGGAAAGTGAGAAAATATTCCCCTTAAAAAAAAATCACAATCATACAGATTGTCAATTATGCCTGACTTTAACTGAGCAAACCAACTTTTTTTTATGGAAAGTTGTGGATCATACAAACTTCTTGTTATATGCATGAAGTTAGCTATTTGTAAAGACGAATTTATGATGTAAGAAGAGAGAGAAAGGATAGTATTTTATATTACAAATTCTTCCATTAGTAATTTCAACTTAGTGAAGAAGTTAACTTTCATATTTAGATACTCAACAAAGTTTCAGTCTCTAGAGAGTATTTTAAAGAAAGTATTATTTTGTTAGTAACATCTCTGTATAGAAAAAAAATATCAAAGTTAGAGTTATGACTATATCAGTTTTCAATTATTTTGCAACTCAAGATACCCATTTTAAGAAAGAGGGATTTTAGGTGAAAGGAGAATGGAAGATACATAGATTACCACAAATTCATCCTCATTGGTAGAGAAAAAAAACTAATCAAAGTAGGGAATAGCAATATATTCATTAAGATGAATAGTGTAGTATTTAAGTATAAAATCACTAGAATGTGGAAAATTTTACATTTATTAGAACTTAATAACCTGTTCTTAATGATAATAAATAATGATTTTATAAATATATATGAGTGACCCCAGTTGATAAGATATCAATGAATTGTCCAAGGAATACTTTACAATAACTTGACAAAGCATGTCACTTCTCTACTTCAAGGAAGTCATAATGGAATAGCAGTATTCTTTTTAGGTAAGTTGTTAACCTTGTAGATTTCATCTTCTCAAACACACTTTCTTACAGTATATGATCGCCGAGGTGACTTGTCTGGTTTGAACATTTGATGATTGTCAAGGATTGAGCTTCTTATCGCCTTTGAATTCCCCCTTTAGAATATGCTAATATTATTGTTGGGAAGGGAATTATTTCAGTTTTGTCCATTAATATTTTATCACAGATTAATTTGTCAGATTACATGCCAAAACTGACACAAGGAAGATTTGTGAATTTCAGTTTACAAGCCCATTAATCCCACTTACATGTTATATTTCTCATATATGTTGGAGGAACATGAGGGTATCAGAGGAAGTAATTTAGCATCAAAAAGGCTACAAAGGCATTGAAAATTAATTTAAGACCAGTGATAGTTCATGTTATCCACTTCAAGACAAAGAGTTAAGGTACCCCAGATTTAGAATGAGGCATATCCTGCCTAATGTGGGAATTTGTTTTAATTGACTATGCATGTTTTCAAAAAGATGTTTTTTTTTTCCTTTGCTTTTTAGTGGAGGGAGGAATATGAGAGAAAGAGAAACTCGATGCTTATTAATAAAAAAAAATCTAAAAGAAATTGAACCATTTTTACATTTTCCCCTTGATAACTAAAAAACAAAATAGTCCAAAGAAACTTATTTTTCCCTTTTAAAAATTATTTAAGCTCTTTTTTGTCACACTGTTGTTTCTAACAGGAAACAACATTTTTGGACCCCTTGTTTGTTTTTGTTCATATTTGATAATTAAAATAGTAAAAATCACAAGAAGGTACATAGTAATACTTTTCTAAGTTATTAAAAATAGACCATTATAGGACTTGAATATTTTCTTCTCTTGAGTAGCTAGGAAAAACAAAATATTTGCCTGAAGAATTATCCATGGAAATGAGTGGGATTGGTACTGGTGAGATACTAAATAAGGAGAGGAAGAAGGTTGGAGTGGTAAGGAAGAAGCTCTCGATAGCAACTAAGAGAGTGAAGAATAACCTGGGGAATATGACTTCGCCTTCATCATGTTTAAGGGAAAGACTTGAGGATTGTAGTTATGGTTTGAGAAACTGGGGAATCAGTGAATGACTCCATGGAGCCAAGTTGTAATAAGAGAGAAGCTGGTAAAGAAAGAAAGAATCAAAAAAACAAAAAAACAAAAACAAACAAACAAACAAAAATACTCCATCAATGCTATATTTATTCCTTCAAGTGAGAGAGTTGACGAAGGATTTATAAGAAAAGACCTTGTATTTGGGTAATGTAAGAAAGTTTGTAAGACAAGGCCTCTTATTTGGGAATGATATTCACTCTAGGACTTCATAAATTCTCCAGTGATACTGTTTTAGAAGTTTCCTGAGAAATTATTGAGAATCCTCCGATGTATACCAAAGAACTTTTTTTTTTTATAATTTTGCTCATGAATAAGTTTGTAACATACTGGCTATAGATCAACTTTCAAAATTCAAACATTTTGATTCTTTTTTAAATTTATTTTAAAATTCTACAAAGTGTTTTCAATAACAGAAAATCATACTTTTCTTAACTGAAGAACTTAATATTTCTAATTTTTATGCTGAAATTAGCCTTGATCCCAGTGGGCCAGAGTGTATTGAAGGTATCCAAAAATAGTCTGGAGTTAGAAGGCTCTTTCTAGTTCCCATGAGGACACTCAGGATAATTAGAGGCTTGCGTTAGATTCTGATTATGTGATATTTATGACTCAGCCATTTTCCAGTCACTCTGGCCACCTCCTGGGAGGTTAGAAGGAGCATATGCAGTTTGTTTCCATTTACAGCATCAACTTCATAAAATCATTCTCTGTTCAACTATGAATCTGGGTTGACAACTCATATTGAAATAACCCTGAGGTAAGGAAGCATAAGAAAGAAGCTCAGAGAGCCATTACTGAAATTTCTGTGAGCAACAACAGTAGGGTAAAATTAGCAAAGATTTACCCAGGCAAGAATAGAAATCCCATGTAGAGCTGAATTGGAACATTTATATTTTAGACCATGCATGAGAGATAGAGCATGACCATATTGATAAGAACATTGGCCTGAGAGTCAGGAAAACCTGGGTTCAAGTCTAATGCATATGGGCTTTTTAGCCCTGGCAAGCTACTTCCTTCACCTCTCTATGTTCTAAGCAACTCTCTCAGGTTATAAACAACTGAGAAGATGCTGCCCTGAACTGGTAAGGAGATCTTTCCTGTGATCCCTTGCCATCAATGAAATCACGGGTACAGTTGCCATCATCTCTATTGGCAAATATACTTCTCCAGCTTATTTTACAAATAAGAAAACTGAAACAAATGGGGTTGTCATTTGCCCAGACATTACACACTAGATAGATAGATAGATAGATAGATAGATAGATAGATAGATAGATTGACACACATCTAGATATGCATAAATGCATATGTAGGTATGTTTATGTATGTGAGTATATATGTATATGTACATATGGAGAGAAAGAGAGAGAGAGAGAGAGAGGAACTGAAAATAGAGTCAAAGAATTACCATTTCCTTCACAATCCCATTGTTAGTAGCAATGATGCCTTCACAGGTAATGAGAGGAAGAAAGAAAACAAGAGACTAATACTCCACACGAAAGTGTGAAAAGAAGGGAAATAAATGTCTCTTAAGCAGAATTGTTTTGCCATGAAAAATATTAACACAACCTCAATGTAGTTCTTGTACTTTTACCTGTATCACGAATCTAAGCCAACAAAAAGTGATTAACAGAAGTAGCTACTTCCACAGAAGAAAGTGGAACCAAAAGCAGAGGCAAGAGTAGGGAAACAATCCCTCCATACAGAGAAAGTATAACAGAAAACATGAAACCAAAACAATGGAATCAAAGATCATCAGAATACACATGAAAGTTCTCAGGACCTGACAGTGTACCCTGAAAACGATTGCCTAAGTGCTCCACCGCACCAAACTATATGACTATTGCAGGAGAAATACTCTTTCTTTGAGTGATACAGCACCCAAATAACATCTCCTTCCTCTTCAGATATTGCTTTAGTCATTATATATTTGTGTTGCTGAGTACAACTGTTTTCCCATCTCCCCGCAAGAGCTTGTCTTCATTTTTTTCCTCCTCTCTTCATCAATCCCAGTTTATAAATTCCTCTCTCAATAGTGTTATTCCTTCCCTCTCTCTGTTACCCACCTCTCACCCTCCACTTCCTCTTATTTCTCAATACCAAAGGTATATTGACTATTGAGTCTTCCTGAGCCCCGACTTTCCTGAACACTGTGTGTTCTACTATCTTGTTTTTGAACTGTTTTAGTAATGTCCAACTCTTCGTGACCCATTTGGGGGTTTCTTGGTGAAGATAATGGAGTGGTTTGCCATTTCCTTCTCATTTTACTGGTAACGAAATTGAGGCAAACAGGATTAAGTGACTTGCCCAGGGTCATATAGCTGGTAAGTATCTGAAGACAGATTTAAACCTAGGAAGATGAGTATTCTTGACTCCAGGACTGATATTTATCCAGGGCATCACCTAGCTGCTGTAGTCCACTCATACTCAATACAAAGTCACTTTTCCCCACAAACACTAAACACTTCTGGTTGGGCTTTTTGTTTTTGCTTTTTATTGTTTATTTGCTTTTGTTTGTTTGTTTGTTTTTGGCAAAGAGAGAGCTCTGCTAGATGCTATCGCATGAAGGTAGAACATTACAAGACATTGACACAGAACAGACACACCGAGACCCATGATCTTTATAGTAATCTTCCTTCCCCACAACCAGCCTCATAGAAATATAGGATCACAGATTTAGAACTGGAAGGCACCTTGGAGACCATTAAGGACAAATCCCTCATGTGACAGATGAGAAAAGTAAGGTTGGAAGGGATAAAGTGTCTTTTTCTTTTCTTTTTCTTTTTCCCTCTCACTGGAACTCATTCTTTATTACACCTGGACCAGAACTGGATTCATATGCACAAACAACAATTATATTATTTTTGCTACTAAATTATCCTGGCTCTGTGCAGCCTCCATGGGAACAGAAATGGCACTGTCATTCCAGGAGAATTGGCATATTAATTTCCTTCCTACCTCAGTTGCCTTATCTTCCCTGCTATAATAAAACTCAAACTTTTCTTTCTATGCTCTCTGTATAGTTGTTTACAAAAAAAAAAAAGAAACAAAAGAAAAGAAAAGTAGTAAGGTGGAATCTATAAAATCAGAGCCATCCCTAGTGGACTGTGAAGCTCTGGATAAATCATGTATGTGTGTGTGTGTGTTTCTATGTGTGTCTGTGTGTTTGTGTGTGTGTGTTTTTCTTAATTTTACCAAATCATTTTTAAAAGGTGAATTAGGATTGACGTGACCAATATATGCTGACTTGAACTTGAAAAAAGTGTTTCGTAATTGTTATTTTTGGTGAATAGTGATCTAGGGTTGGAAAAAAAGAAAGGGCTTCACCTTAGGTGTAGTATAAGGGGGGGTGATCTCATATACTTGTCAGTCATATGCGTGTGTGTGACACCTATGTCTGTCTATACATATATATTTACATATAGACTATTCCTTTATAAACACCAATTTATGTGCATATTGTATAAGCATGTGTTACGTGGTCATCTATGCCAATATGTATGTGTATATATACATTGATATGGATTTATGTGAATACAAATATTCATACATAACATATGAATATACTTGTCTACATGTGCATGTCCCACAAGTGCCTGTCAAATTACATGTCAGAATCTATCCACTTGTTTTTTGTTTGTTTGATTTCCTGATGTGGATGGTAAAACCAATCCCTTTTCACTATGGATTTCACTGAAGAGACTGACTGAATTTTTAAGCTCAATAAAATCAATAGAATATTATTTATCATGCACTGGATAGAAAACTGCTCTTATAAGCTGAAGACCTAAATTCAGGTCCATACTGATCACTACTAACAGTGTGACAATGGGCCACTCAGTTAATCTATCATATCTCTGTAACACTATGAGTTTCAGAGAAAGTACTGACTTTTTAGGATAGAGTTTCCTTTAATGACAAAATCATAAATTCATTTCTAACCCATATTTGTGAATAAGAATATCTGGAAAATCTCAACATTAATTGTGTCCTCTTCTTTTGCTTAGATTCTGAATGGTATCTTCCATGATACTGTCAAACATTTTAGGTGAGCATATGTGACTTTAATACGTTTTCACCCACAAAAGTGAGATTGTTTTCTAGACTTTTTCAGTCAAGTCCCAGTACTGAATTCTGTATTGTTGTACTGATTATGGATTAGCACACCATTTAATTTGGCTATTTTTGGACAGGTATTAATAGCCAAAATCTATTAACTTTTTGTATCTTTTTCACATTTTTTTTCTATTTGAGTTATTTTCTGCATTTTTAAATATCTGTAAACCTTGCTGAAACTACTTTTCTCTTTACAGACATTTAACTGATGTGTAATGGTCCTCCTTGATGACTTCGTTTCTTTCATTGAGAAATGAGGAAGTTGAAATAGGTGATCTCTTAGGTTCCTTGCATCTTTGGCATTCTAAGATTACTCTAAATTAGGCTATATGAAAACAGCTTATAAATTTACAAAAGTCAAGGTCTGTAAAATGATCTTTTTTCTATCACTAAGGTAGCTCTCCAAAGGCAATCGTTTTTTGTTGTTACTGTTGTTTTTTGTTTTTTAATAATGCTATCTGTCCTTTAAAGGAAGTAGAGGAGGAGAAAAGAATAAGGATTTATACATCATCTACTATGTACCAGGCACTGTGCTAAATGTTTTTGAAGAATATTCTCTCTCTTGATCTTCACAAAAACCTGTGAGGTAGGTGCTAATAGTATCACAATTTTATGATTCAGAAAACTGAGGCAGAGTTGAATGACGTCCCCAGGGTCACAATATTAATAAGTATCTGAGGCTGTATTTGAACTTGAGTCTTCTGGACTCCAGATCCAATTCTCTGTTTGATGTGCCAACAGTTGCAAAACTCACTCCAACTCCCTTTGTAGCATAAATTCATGACTGACCAGTTCCCAAAACTAGAAAGAATGACTGCTTCTTAGTTTACAAGACAAGGAGATCAACAGATGGTTATTTTTCATTGTTTTGAAATGAAGCCAAACTAATCAGTGATAAGAACCAAAACAGCTTCTGTAGCTTTTTCTTCAGACCTTTAATTCCACGGATCCATAAAACAGGAACGATTGTAGAGAGTTTTTTAGGCCCTCGGAGTAGATTCCAGATATTGCTTGACATTTAGAGATTGCTGATCTCCAGCCAGAAAATCCTTATCCTTTTTCCTTAGCCTTTAGGATCGTCCGCATTAGAACTAAAAGAGCAAATTATATTTTCAGTGGAATATGTCTCAGTAGAAACTTTGATGCATATAGGTTGCATCAAATGAAATATATCGCATTCTATTGTATAAATGCATTCCTAGAGAGCTTTGTGAAATGTTTTATTTTGTTTTGTTTGGGTAAATCAAATAAGATTTTATATGAACTAGGGAAGCTTGCAAACCTTGCAGTAAATCCTTTGTAAAGGAGAAAATCCATGCACAAAGTGAATAATCAAACCCTGACTTACCTCTTCTTATAAATTTTGACTTAGGAGTTTCAGTTCTCTTAAGGAAGGAAGTATAGGTATTTCAGAATCTTTGGAAATCAATGCCTGCATAACAATCATTTGCATTTAAGGGATTTACATAGCACTTTAAATCTATTACTTCAATTGATTCTTACAATAAACCTGTGGGGTAGATGTCAGTAATATTATTGTGTCCATTTTAAAAATGAGAAAATGGAGGCTAAGAGAGGTTAGATTGCTTGCCTCAACTAATTGATTAACAAGCACTTATTAAGCACCTAAATTGTCCCAGACACCTTTCTAGGTGCGGAAGAGTTAAAGAAAACAAATTAAACAGCTCCTACCTTATAAGAGAAGCAGGAGAATATGTGCATACATTATATAAAATACATAATTATAGGGGCAGCTAGGTAGCACAGTGAATAGAGCACTGGCCGTGGAATCAGGAGGACCTTAGTTCAAATCCAGCTTCAGACACTTAACAATTACTAGCCTTGTGACCTTGGCCAAGTCACTTAATCCCAATTGCCCTGCCTTGCCCCCTGGAAAAAAAAATACATAATTATAAATGTGAGGTACTTTTCAGGGGAACTATAAAGATATGTATAAAAGTGGGGAGTAAGGGAATCAAGAAAGAATAGAAATATAAGTTGGGGCTTCAGTTGAGCAGAGTAAACAAAAGATTAAGAGATAAAGGTGAGGAGGTTATAACACACAACCTGGAGGAAGACATGGAGATAGGAAATGAAGTGTCCTGTAAGAGGGAAAACAAGGAGGTCATTTTGGCTGGACCATCAAGTGCATGAAAGAGAATAAGCTATATATAAGGTTGTGAAGGTACATTACAGATAGGCTGTGAAGGGTTTAAAATGCCAAAGAAAGTTTGGAGGTAATAGGGAGTCACTAGAGTATATTGATCAAAAGAATAACATGTCCATAATCTCCATCTTCCAAAAGTTTACAGGATAATAAGTTAAAAAAGGAGAAACCTAGGCCAAAACCTCTGACTCTAAATTAATCACAATTTCTATAATATCTCATTGTCTCTTCAAAAATAAAATAAAACAAAAGAAAGTAAATAAATAAACAAAAGATAACAGGAAAATGGCATGGTCATAGTATACCTACTTGGCCAATAAGCAGAAGAATATAACTTATTTTCCTCTTAGTGTCACTACATGAGCAACAAAGACAAGGATATATATGTTAAAGGCAAATTAAGATAGCTATAATGGAATTCCAACAGTTCTTGATTATATAACATTTTTTATAAAAATATATAGATTTAAGAAGGCATCTTATTTTCTTATGTGATAAAAGTACCAACTGTGAGAAAAGAGGAGAGAAAAAAATGACCTTTTATTTTGCATTAAAAAATAATGCTGAGATA
>CM053589.1:64685399-64700510 GCA_028646515.1 Pseudochirops corinnae | reverse complement strand
AAAAAATACCTTGAATGTATATTCTGAAACATTTTCTCTTCAATATTATTTATGTTTTTCAGTAGTAAAACAGTACAGACATTTATAATTAAGCATCTCTATCTTCAGAATTTAATCAACTTCTCATTCGATATATTTTATATGTGAATTGTTTTCTCTGTCTGACTTAGACTGTAGGGCTTTCGGGTAGCAAACAAGTCTTCATGATTTATACAGTGTTGAGTCAACTTTATTTTCCATAAATAATAAACAATAAAGACTGCCTAGCAAAGATCCTGTGTCCATGCTAAGTATGCATTGGTTAGATGACTTAGAATTATATTGCCATATCTTATTTCACTTTCACATTAGAAAGCAAAGACATGACATTATCTAGAAAGAAACTCTTCCTTCTTTCGGTATTAGAACTTTTCAAAAAATAACACATATAAATCTGGAAAGGACCTTAATAATCATCTAGTTCAACTCTGTCATTTGAAAAATAAGGAGACTGAGGCCTAAAAAAACTAAGTGATTTAACTATGGTCATCTAAGTGGTAATGGCAGAGCTATCACCGGACACTAGGTTCCCTCACTCCAAACAATCCATCAGTTATTCCACTGCAGCACAGTTACTCTCATATTAAGTGAAGAACTGAGCAATGAAGATAGAAATAAAGACAGAAAGCAAAGCAACAACAGAAACACTTTCTTTGCCTTCAAAAAAGCTACCATTCCATTGGAGGAGAAAGTCTGTGAATAACTATGTATATATGCGATAGCTACAAAGTAGAAGGAAGGTAGTCTCTAAGGAAAGAAGCCTTCAGAATTATGAGCTAATGATCTTTCAGTTGCTAAATCTAGTGGGCTTTTCTCAATCTCACTGTCTTTGATTTTTCTACAGCTTTTGATAATATTGATCTTTCTCTTTTTGAAATACTTCTCTATGTTTTCAGGATACTATTCTCTCTCAATTTTCCTCCTCCTTCACCTTCTCTATCACCTTTGCTGGTTCTTCCTTCAGATCATGCCTCCCTCCTAACCACAGAAACCTCTCAGGGTTCTGACACATGGGCACTTTCCTTTCTCCCTCTATATCTCTTAGAGGCCATATCAGCTTCTATAGATTACCATTTCTGTGCTGATAATTCTCAAATCTGTCTTTCCTGCTAAACTCCAATCTCACATTTCCAACTACCTTTCAAACATCTCAAATTGGATGTCCACTAGACATCTTGAATACTATATCCAAAACAGAAGTCATTTTCCTTCTGTCTAAACTATCCCTCTCCCCCTTCCTCTCTCCTGCATTTCCTTAGTATAGGGCAACAGCATCCTCCTACTGCCTCAGCCTTAACAATGGAAGAGTCATAGTAAATTCTTCAGTATCACTCACTCTTCATATCCAAGTTTTTGCCAAGGTTTAAAGATTTTACCTTTGCAGAATCTCTTGAATATTCTCCCTTCTCTCTTCTGACACTACCACCATTCCAAAACAAACCCTTATCTCACCACTGTATTATTGTACTAACTTGCTGATGGGTCTTCCTGCCTCAACTGTTTCTATTCCAACACTTCCTCCATTCACAGACCATGCACAAGCAGATTCCCAAAAGAATGCTACTGTGAACAGCTTTTAAGGTTCTGATTACACAGTATTGTGAACACTCCATTTATTCCATTACAAATAAAGGCAAACATTCACAACAAATCACAATATAATATTCACAACATTACATCTTATCACAGAAAATCACAATACAGCGCTCATAACAGCTTAACATTAGAATGGCCACACAATTTTCCGCCAGTCACCTGGATTCAGAGGCAGACAGCTCCCAGTTCCTTGTCCAGTCCTCCGGCCTGTGGCTGGCACACATCAAAGTTCACAGGGTCCAACACATCTCAATCCCTTCACCACTCCTGTTGCCAGGAACTCAAGGATCCAGCAGGCCACAAGCCAACACAGGCCTATCCTGATCATGTTTCTTCAGTCCTCCAGCAGTTCAGCTGGCCCTAGGATCCAGAAGGAATCTCAGCCTTCCAATTGGTTCCTGGAACATTCAGGGCAGCCACCAGACCCTGACAGAGAGACAGTAGCTGGCCCACGGCCATGATCACCCCCTCATTCTAGAACTTAATTTTTATATGTTTGTTTGCAAGTTGTCTCTCTTAGATTATAAGGGTTGAGGGCAGGCACTCCTGTTTGTGTACTTCTGTATCTACAATGCTTGGCATAGTGCCTGGTATATGGTATCCACTTAATAAATGTTTATTGATTTTTTTCCCTGTCAATGGCTTTTGCCTCATATCATACATTGCTCTTGAATTCAATTTGACAAATATTTATTAATTATGTGCCATGTGCTGCCTGCTAGGAACAGAAGGAGAGAAATAAAACAGTCCCTCTTTTTTTCACTGGCTTACATACTATGGATGGGTTTACAAGATGTATGAAAGAAATATCAAGGATGGCTTCATAGAAGTGGTTTCACTTGAATCTTCATTGAAGGAAGCTGAGGATTATGAGACTTGGAAAAGAGTACTGTATGTGCTTTCAGGTATTGTGAGCAGAAGTGCAAATTGGTTGAAATATGAAATGGATTGGGAAATTCAAAGAAAAAAAAAGAGTGGGACTAGCTGACTGTAATATAGTCTTATTGTAGAGTTGTATGAACTAAAATGAAGAATATAGCTAGAAATATGGGAAAGGAGGTTTGAAGGGAGGTTACAGCTAGAGATAAAAATGGGATTGTCAGGCAAAGAGATCACTAGAGGACACAGTACCTATGGAGATATTGGCAAGGGTAGAAACCTTAAAATAGCCCATATTTAAGAAACTTTAGAAATCAGCAGAAAATAGATAGGGAACCTCTACAGAAGTAGAAATGAGAGTAAAAATACCCAGGAAATAAAGTGAGGGAATGACATCAAGAAGGATGGTGTGGTTAATTGTGTCAAATTCCGTGAGAGGGGAAAACGAGTCAAGGAGGATTAAAATGGAAACAAAAATATCAATACGATATTATGTTGAGAAAGCGATTTAGGCACTTTGAAAATAATATTTCAGTAAAGTGGATGTAGTATGGAAAATTTAATGCAATTATGGGCTTCATTATGAGAAACATAGTTTCCAGGAACAGGAATATGTCTCACTCTGTGCAGCCCTCATCAAACATCATCTTAAGTATTGTGTTCCGTTCTGGTCAATATGGATAAAGAAACATATAGATAATACTAGAGGTTATTCAGAGTAGGGAATCCAAGATGGTGAAGGGCCTGGAATCTACATAAATCAATCAAGTCACCTTGCCCCACTTAAAGTTAGTAAGGACATACCGAATCAGTCACTCTCAATCACAGATTTTAGACAAAGTTCCAAAAGTACTTGAAATTGGAGTAATGTTGCACATAAAAGGGATAAGCTGAAGAAACATGGTTATATCACAGGGATCATTGATAAATTACCAAATTAGCTTACAACTTCATTTAAAAATAAATATGGAGGAGGAAGGGGTAGGGTAAGCTGGGAAATGTTCCAGGGAGAAGAGAGGCCTAAGTTTAGATGTTTATTGAGACCTGAGGGGGAGGGGACCTGCAACCTCCAAGCTATATGTAGCCCTCTAGGTCCTCAAGTGTGGCCCTTTGACTGAAGCCTGACTTCACAGAACAAATCCCCTTAGTGAAAGGATTTATTCTGTGAGATTTGGATTCAGACAAAGGACCACATCTAAGCACCAAGAGAGCCACATGTGTCCTCAAGGCCTCAGGTTTCCCACCTATGACTAGAGGATCACCTTACAAGCTTTCTAGAAGATCTGGATTTTGGAGTCCTAGTGGCATCGCCAGTTGAGCTCATATGGGCCATAGTCATGTGAGGAGTGGCTCAAAGTACTGGACTTGCTTAGCTTGAAGAAGAGAATCCTGGACTGGGGCAGGATGGAGGGAAGTATGATTGGGGGAGTGCTTTCATTTAGATCAGTGACTAGACTTGTTCAATTTGGGCCCTCAGGACAATAATAGGAATAATGGATGGAAGTTATAAAGACACAAGTTTAGACTCAATGTCAGGAAAAGTTCTTAAGAATTAGTTTTCCAAAAGTGGAATGCACTGTCTTAGGAGATAGTATACATCCATCTTTTAGGTGTGACTAGATGAGCACTTATTAGATATGCCATGGTTTGGATTTTGAATCACATGACTGTCCCTTCTAACTCACAAAACCTGTGAAAATGCTTGATTCGTATTGTGACTGTCCTGAATGATAGATGAATGAATGAAAGAAAATTCAACTTACATATTGAAGCCAGACTCACCTAACTTAGCCTGCAGCAGGCCATGCTTCACATCTCATGCAGTCATTTACTCGGCTACATGAGTGTCATGTAGACATTTTTTCATCTGCCCAACAGCAGATGTTTCCCACTCCTTCCCCCTACTCTCCCATCATCTTCCTACCTCTTACTATTCTGTAAACAATAATCAAATTTTAGTTCTTTCACTGCTTCTTGAAAGAGTATAATATTTTGCCCTATATCTTCACTGAATATTCCTGTGACTGTTTGAACCAAAGCTCCCTTCCCTGGTTATCATTCCACTATGTTGGTTGGCTCCCCCTATGTGAGAATATAAAGCCTTTGAAGCGAGGACATGCCTGCCTAACTTTTGTGCTTGTATTCCCATTGCATAACACAGTGCTTGACACATAGTAGGTGTTCAATAATTTCTTGCTGACAGTTTGATTATTATAATAAACTGAAAAGGGAGCAAACGGCCAGCATGTAGAAGCAGCAATTATTATAGAAGTTTGCCATTGAGAAGGAAGAGAGAGGTGATGGCAGATCAATAGTTTAGCAGTGTGAAAAGAAGGTTTTTAGTTTGTTTTGTTTTTGAAACAACTGTAGAGAAATGCATTTATTTATAGGCAGAGGGAGAAGAAATAATAGAAGAGAAAATTTGAAAGTTCCAGACTAAGTTCTTAATGTCAAATTTAAAAATAATAATAATGAAAAATACCAATACACATTAAGCACCTATGTATGAATACTTATATAACTTCCCACTATATATTTTAATCCATTAAAAGGGCAAGGCAGTAACTAATTCGTGTGTGTGTGTGTGTATTATATATATGTGTGTGTGTGTGTGTGTGTGTGTGTGTGTGTGTGTGTGTTTGATTTATTTAAGAGATCTTCAGGAGAAGGTTATACAGGTTGAGAGAACTCCATAGCAGAGACCATTGGTCCTTATGCACCAGAGTATGTCAGAAAAATAAATGAATGAAAGGCAGCCTGATTCCTTCCAAGAGCAAGTACAATAAATGATAATGTGAGTATAATTGGAAGACCCCTTTAAATGTGAATTACTGTAAGTTTAGTCATTGTTCAATCCAGGACTATCCCCCTAATTAGGTAAAACAAAACAAAACAAAACAAATTTATTACTTACATACTTGTTCATGTTTAGGAAAGAAGAGAAAGAAGCAATTTCTTAAATATTTTCCTGGAACAAAATGAAAACTGTCATAAATCTCGTTCTTGGCTATGTCTCTTGGGTGATTTAGATGAATAATAAAAATAAGTAATAATAATAATTTAAACAACTCATAAAGGTTGGCATTGCTACCTTATTTGATTTTCACAACTATGATAGGTAAGTGCTATTTTCATCACTATTTTTTAAGTAAACTGAAGCTCAAGGAAGTTAATTCACCCAATGTTACCCAATTAATAATTGTCAGAGATAACTTTTGAACATTAGTCTTGCTAACTCCAATTCCATTACTCAGTCCACTGTATTACATCTTCTTTTTTTACCCTCATCTACATTTTACTCTCTAGCTCTAAATAGTTACTATCAAAAGGAAAAGATTACAGATTGAAACTGGACCTGTGATTTCATTGCTATTGAGGAGATCCCATTAGACTTATGTGGGTTAGTTCCTTCTCTGAAATTTATGGTCTTAGAGATTTGTCTATATCACTGTCAAAGAGCCATCATTTGTTTGAGGCAAGACTTGAACCTCACTTTTTTGCCAGCACTTCATCTAGGACTCCATACTTCCTTCTTATAATGGCAGGGGGTGGAGGGGTGGGGGTGGAGGGAGAAGGAACAGAATAGAAGGGACAATAATTACATACATATGTACACACACATTTATTAAGCACCTACTATGTGTCAGGCAGTGTGTAAAGCACTGGCTATATGAGTAAGAAAAAGGCAATCCTCACCTTCAAGGAGTTTATAATCCAGTGGGGGGAAGACAACACACAGAAGGAAGCTACATATTATCACTAGATTGTCTTGTTACATGAAGTTAAAATCAGACTGAAATGCAGATGAATTGTGGAATGATCTGGAAGTCCAATTTCTGCTCTCTATAAAGGAAAGCTTTGGAAGAGTTTAGTACTCCACCTTCCAGCCCTGGAATCAGAAGAGAGAGGAAGCTGAGCAAGGGGGGAGAGGGGGAGTATCCAAGTTAGCGCAGGTCATAAGATTAGAAGTGATCAGCTTATCCTGGAGGAGAAATCTTATTCAGTGGAGTTGCAACCAGGTACAGCTGTAAATGCAGAGCAGAGTGCCAATTTCCAATGCCATATATGTAGTCATTTGCAAAACTGATACATTTCAAAAGAGCTTCCACTGAATAAACAATCTATAAGAAAACTGGTTTTTAAAAAAGGATTAAGATCCTTATATCTCAGAAAGATTTTATTTCTCTGTCAAGACTGTAATTTTAATCATTTTTAAAAGTTGGGTACAGTTTAACATATAAAGGCTTTCACTTAAATCAGGCTATGAATAATCCATAGAATCAAGTAATCTGAAAGTAATGCAAAAAGCTTGCACTTTGCCCATCCAAATAGCATTTTGAAAGAGAAGTTCACATTTGCGTTATGCAACATCATGGTTTAATAATGAAACAAAATATGCAGTAATGAAAGACATTGTAGAAAGTCCTTGGGTGGTTCAGATTTCTACTTATTTTCTCATCTTTTTTTACTCTCAAATTATGAAAAATTTAAGTCAATGGAAGTCTTTTAAATTATTCTTTTCCCCCTCCTCAAAAATGTGATTATAGATAATAAAAAAAATGGAATGGTAGTTAATTTCTTCCATTATCACTGGACAATGAATATTTAGTGTGGACTCTTGAGTGTCACATATATACAGGGCATTGTGTTCATTTTTCAATTTTGCTTTCAGTCATGAGTTATTCTGAGTAAAAGCTGAGAGTCTTATTATAGTTGGCCTAACCCTGGGTCAATTTTGACCTGTCTCAGTAAGCATAAAGCCTGAATAGAGATGGCTCCAGACTATGTGGTGGCCATTGTGAACCCAGAGTGCTTGAGTTATTAACAATGAACCAACTACCATTTAGGAACAAAGTAGGCTTATATATTATTGTGGAAGCACATGTCTTTCTCCCAAGATCTCTTCACGGTATTTCCATGCTAGCAACAACAGCATGTTTTCATTTCCTATTGTATGTTGGCAAAATAAGGAATATCCCTAAACTATTCTGTAGTTCTAGTTTCAAAGCAGGGTGTAGTATAGAAAAAATGAATAAAGCTTGGTCAAATTGCCCCAAAAGGCAGTGTTTTTTATTCTTTTTTTGGGAAAAAAATATCTAATCTAGTAATTGCTTCCAAGAAAGTTTAATGCCAGACTGGCTGACCATCAAACTCATTGTTTCTGGTTTTGTCTCCTGTTGGAACATGAGAACTGTTTACTTCATGGGAAGGGACTTTTGGAGCAAATTAACTCAGAAGATAGAAAATGAGAGGTTCAAATTATCAGTCTGAGTCAGTCCAAAGGTTCATTCCTCTCTCATCTAGGAAGAGCAAAAGTTGCAGGGGTTCTTCATTTGAAATCAAATACTAGAGCATTGTCAGGGCATTTTCTTACAAGTCACATGTGCATGTTTTTAGGTGATCAATGGAGATTAAAGAGAGGAGTTTTTACTAGGATTAGCTTTCTAATTAATGGGAGTGAATTTTAAAATGGCCTTCAGAGGAACAGCTGTGTTATCTATTGTTTATGGAACAGCCTCATAGTCATGCCTGCTTTTGGCATTGAAATAGAAATGAGCATGATTTGCATAAGTGGAATGTTACTTGTTCAGTTGATTATTTATTATTCTCCATTTTCCTTTTTCCTGTGTGTCATTTGTTGTATTATTTTAATGAACCTTGACATTTAGATACAGATTGATTGTCAGTTCTGTAACCTCACTGCACAGTATAACAAAAATGGATATATAGATCACTTACACTATTCAAGATTAAAAAAAAGCAAATTTAACATTCAGATTAGCTCAGATTAGCAATTAGTTCAGTTGCTCTAAACCAGTGACTGTCCCAAAGACGTTGACTGAAATTAAGTAATACCCTTATTAGATAATATATGCAAAGCACTTGCAAACCCTAAAGCACTATATGGTTTCTAACTATTATTCTAATGAAAAGGGCATTTATCACTTTCAGGATGAAGATATACTGGCCTCAGAGAGAGCTTGTGCACAGCACTTGTATTGTTGAGTGATCTGAGAAACCTTTGCCTAAATCACCAGAGAGAAACTGGAAAATTTAAATGCTGTCATCCAATACTTAAGATAAGCAATGTATTCAAATTTGTGTCCCCAGAATAATCTGTATGTACATTTGCAAATCTTATAAACCAAAGAAATAAAACTCAAATGATACCTTTATGAGGATGGTGATAACAAAAAAGAACTTACATTTATTTCAATAGCACTATAAGATTTTTCTCACAACAGTCCTCTGAGGCATGTTGTTCCCATTTAAAGATGAAGAAAGTAGGGTTTGGAGAGACTACTATAGCTCACAGAGGTTGTTATTTAGTTAAGACCAAATAATTACTAAATATCAGAGTTTGGACTCAAACTTAAGTCTGAATGAAAAAGCATGTATTGTGGGCTTTCTCTCAGGACAAATTGTGTTGAGTGCTAGGATTATAAATAGAAAAAGAAAGGCAGTCCCTGATTTGAAAGATCAGAGTCTAGTTGAAGGAACCAACACATAAAAGAAAGTGCAATCATAGGGCTGATGGAAAGGCTCAGAAATTCTAAGTCAAAGATCTTGAGGTTAGACCTGTAGCAAAAATAGGTGAGTTTACTATTATGTTATGCTATTTCCTGGATTGCAGTTTTTGCAGTGGCTAAAATGACTTGGAACTACTTTTTAAGACTATTTTGAGGAGTAGGTAGGTGGCAAAGTGAATTTCTATTTCAAATTAATGAGCTTCATTTGTAATTATATATATTTTATTTTATTCATCCAAAATATTATTCTGAGAAGAGCTTCATAGACTTCAAGAGACTGCCAAAGGGGTCCATTAGACAAAAAAAGGGTTTAGAACCTGGTTTAAAGCAAAATACTGATCAGAATAACCCAGATTCCCCAGATTCATAAGTCTTCCTACTATTCCATGTAGCACATTTTTATTTTGCCTGATTCCATGACATACTTGCAACTTTCTTTTCAATTTCATAAAAGTGGATCAAAGTAGATCAAAAATACATTTGTCTAGAATACTCATGCAATTTAAAGGTGAAAGTAAATCATACTAGAAAGAGGTTAGTCATCAAAAGAAATTTCATTGTAGTAATAAACTACATGGTTTTGCTGCCAAAAACAAACAAACAAGCTTTAATTCACCAACAACCAAAAAATGTTTCAAGTTGAGGTGTTGAAAAACTATGAATTCCTTTTAGTTAACATACATAGAAGAGGTGAAATTTCCAGTATATGACTAATCCTCTCTCTGTGACCCTGCCTGTCAATCTGTCTCTGTTGCTATCTCTCTGTCTCTCTGTCTATCTGTCTGTCTCTGTCCGTGTGTGTCTTTCTGTCTGTGTCTGTCTTTCTGTCTGTCTGTCTGTCTCTCTTAATGTGGTACAGTAAAAAGACTGCTGGGGTAAGGTTCAGAGGCTTCAATTTGAATTCCTGTTCCAATGTTGTAGTAGCTGGGTGTTTCCCAGGCAAGTCACCCCGAACCTCATGCTCAGTAAGCAGTTTTTTAATTTAGGTCTTTCTTACTCTATTACTCCTTTTATTAAGGGGATGTGTTCTGTAAAGTTTGGATTCAGTCAAAGGTCTGCACTTGAGGATCTAAAGTGTCACATGTGGCCTGGAGGCTACAGATTCCCCATCCCTTTGTTGCTTCTGAGTGGGGTACACTTTCTGCACCTTCTGTGAAGACTCTTCAGAATGAAAAAGGAGATAAACTATCTGGAAATCAGAGATAGACTTTTGTAAGATTGGACAGGCCTCAGTCCTGGGTTTACACAACCTAGGACTCTTCCCCCCCTTCCCTTATTGTCATCAGCATTAGTCCCCTTTCAGGAGCTTTAGAATTCTACCCTTGTATACCACACCCTTAAAAGCATTAGGCTCTTTTCCAGGAGTTTTTGACCTCCACCCTTGCTTGTGAACTTTTCCCCTCCCTTGCTCTGGCATTTACCAAATAAGGACATGGATGATACCTTGACTTCCTGTCCCACCTCCCTGCCAATAGGAGATAGTGGTGGGCTTCTTTGTTATCTGCCAATGGGTTAGATTTCACGACAACACTGAGAGCCCACTTCTCAGCCAATGGGACACGGGTGAGCCAGGGGGACAGGGCTTGACTGCCTTAGGGTATAAATTCTTGTTCTGTCTTTTGTAACACACCTCCTCTCCTTGATCCCCACCATGGAGAGGACTGCCCTATTCCTGCAAGGGAAGAGAATAAAACTTCCTGTTCCTTCCTCAAGATAGCTCTGACTTTTGATTTTTCTTGATAGGGGATTTTTGGGGTTCTCATATCCCACACACTCCTACAATAAGGAATGAAAACCTAGCTTTGGAATTGTCATAGGTAAAGTAATTTGTTAGCTGTATGGTGCTCTATAACTGAATTATTATTAAACTATGTTTACCTTTTCTTCTTAGAGAAAAGTAAAGCAGAGCAGAGAGCATTGGACTAAGAGTAAGGGGGTCTCAGCTGAATACTTGGCTCTATCCTTAGCTACCTGTGCTATCTTGGGCAAATTGATTTATTTTTTTTTCTGTACCTCATAAACTTCTATAAAATGAAGAGGTCAATCTTATATGATAAGCAAAGTTCCTTTTGGTTAGGATTTTTTTTTTTAAGTTCCGGGACTGGGGTGTGTGTGTGTGTGTGTGTGTGTGTGTGTGTGTGTGTGTGTGTTTTGTTTTAAGGTGATTTCAAAAAAATAGTTTTGACATTTGTTTTCTTGACACGTAGGAGAGATCTTCATAGCATTCTAGGGGTCATAGACTAAATTTTACCCTTTTTAATATCCCCAACACTTTTCAGCACCTACTGTGTACCTGGAACATAGTAGGTACTTCATACATGTTTATTGACCTCCAGCTCAGGGAGCTGCACAAAGTATTCATTTAATGAATGGAGAGTAGAGAGTTCATTCTTTTAGAATGTAATCAAATTGATGAGCTTTAACGATGTAAGCCTTTTGTTAGAAGCTATGTGACACATAAAGGACTGGGTTTGGAATCAAGAAGATTCATCTTCCTGAGTTCAAATCTAGCTTCAGACACTTACTAGCTGTGTGACCCTTGGCAAGTCACTTAATCCTGTTTCCCTCAGTTCTTCATCTATAAAATGAGCTGGAGAAGAAAACAGCAAACCACTCCATCTTTGCCAAGAAAATCCCAAATCGGGACATGAAGAGTCAGATGAGACAGAAAAATGACCTTAAAAAAAAAAAAAAGATAAAAGCCTTTGTTTGGGATATTACAGTTTTCGATGAAAGTACTTGGTATCTTGGTATACTCATTAACACCTCACTGGGAGAGCTAAGGATATCTTCTGGGCCTAGGTAATTGTCATCCCATTAACATTTCCTTGAGAAAGAGTAATTAAATTCAACATCTAGATATTACTTCATGGTAGACTGATCACGAGAGGTATCATGGTTCATTGGAATATCAAGGAATTGATAAGTATTTATTAAGTACTTATTATATACTGGACACTATAGATACCAAGAAACAAGAAAAAAAAGTCACTTTTCTCAAGAAACATATATTCTATCGAGGGAGAGAATATATAATTAAATATATACATAGATACAGACAATGTATTATGTGTAATCTTAAGGGAGATTAGCAGAGGAGGGCTCCTGGGAGAGGAATACTGAATTTAATGTCAGAGATCATCCCTTCCAATTCTCAACTCTGGTATCTACTACCTTCTGAAATCTTGAACAAATCACTTAACATCTTCAGAATTCAATTTTCCTCATCTATGAAGTAAGGCAATAACATTAGATAACCTCTCAAGTCTCTTCTAACTCTAAATCTATGAACCCTGTGCAAATATTTTAATTAATCTACTTTTGGATCATTGTACACTGTTTGAAGAGCCCAGCTTTAGGGGTATACAGTGCAGAAGTTGGTGATGGGATTATAATTCCAGGACAGCCTTCTACCTCCAGGCAGGACAGTACCTTGTCTATCTAAGACAGATGGTTCTTTCTCAATTATGTTTTCTGTCCATATGTGTCTTTTTCTAGTTAACGTGAGGCAAATAATTCCTTGCCTACAGGCGGGCTTATAAAATGGGTTTGCTGGATAATGGGTTAAAATGAGCATTCTGCAAGCAAACCTGAGAGATATGATTTGTTCCATATTTGATTCATGTGATGGAATTTCTTCACTGCCTTTCCCCACTTGTTCATGTGTCAACCTTTTCTATTTGAAATATTAAAATCTGAATGAAAAAGAATGAAAATATTTCCTGGAGATAATGCTTTTGAAAGATTGTCTTCTAAATTTTTCTCCCTGTCTGCAAGCTGTGCACTAGTCAATGAAATATTCAACAAATACTGTCCCACTGTCTTCCTTATCACATGCCTCTGTTTTACAAAACAGATTGTTTACAACTGTGCTGCCCTTCTGCCTAATGGGCACCCTGGGGGAATGTTTTTGGCTTTGAGATTCCGCTACATATTTTCAAAAAACAACAGCATTGGAGCCAATGAAATCCAAGAGTAGTAAACAGTGTTCAGTGATCTATCCGAATGGAATTGTATATGTTTTTCTTCCTTTGGAGGATGAAGGAAAAAGACATACTGGGAGGAGAGAAATGCAGACACAGACAAGTAAATGATTTTTAGAAAGAATGGAGCATTTCTTGTGAGCTGAGATTTTGCACTGAACTCAGACAGCTCTCAGAAGAGCAGAAGTTGTAACTTTTCCCTCACGGACTGAGAAAGGCACATTAGGTTGTTTCCCTTCAGGCTTTCTGGTTCTGTGGTAGCTCTCCCACAGGCACCACTCAAGGCTACAGGGCTACATTTGAAGAGAAAGGAATTATCATTTAATCTCATTTTGCAAACGTGTAACACAACTTTTAGTTACCATATGTCCTTTTCTCTCATTTGTGGAATGCTTAAGATATCCCCCTCCATGGTGCTCATTCAGAGTTCACACGTACTTGGATCCTGATTCAGACTCTGCTGTCAACTGATACAGGGATGCATTAAAACACCAAAGGGAGGCTGGGAGGTCCAGCTTCCTTCAATCCATTTGAAGCTCTCAACATACTCCTCTGGCTACTTCTTAGACCTTACCAGGCAGTTCTTTCTTAAGGATTTCAGTTAGAACTTCCTTATCTCTCCAATTTCTGGAATGTAGGGTTTTCTCAACTACTTTGTTAACTTATAGGAGGTTTCTGGGTATGACCAAGTGTTGATCTTATCAGAACATTATTCTTGTGTAACATCAAATGCATTTCAACACCAAGAAATAAGAAAAATAAAGTCACTTTTCTCAAGAAACATATATTTTATCAAGGGAGGGAATATATAATTATAATGTACATAGATACAAACAATGTAGTATGTAATCTTAAGGGAGATTAGCAAAGGAAAGCTCCTGGGAGAGGAATACTGAATTTAATGTCAGAGATCAGTCTGACTTATCCATTCATTCACTGAGGTATTTTCCTAATGTATTTAAGCCTTACGTGGGGTAGGATGATTTAAAGTTCAAATATAAGAAAAGGAGTTGAAAAAGCTACTGAAAAAGGAGGTAGAAGTAAACTCAATTCATGGGATTTAACAATTAGGAAGCAACATGATAATGTGGAAAAAAGGATGAAATCAAAAGGAAGAAAACTCACATTCCATTCTTGACTGTGAAACACTGGACAAATAATTTTTCTTTCCAAAATTTTTACCTAAACTCATCTAAAATCTATATTTTAATAATAATGATGATGATAATAGTAATAGTAGTAATACTGAGCTGGATCTAAAATAATTTTTCTAAAACATAGGTCTGACCATGTCATTATGCTCTTCAATAAGATTCAGTTATTGTTAACCTATTGACATTATGGTGAATTAAAACTCATCAATTTGTAACTTCAGCTCCTTTACTTGGATTCCAAACTACCTTCCCAATAGATTACACATCACTCCCTATTGTTTACCTTCCAGCCATACTGTTGGTGTTTTCTGAATGTGCCATTCCATCTCCTGTCTCAATGCCTTTGTTTTATGCTTACAACATTCCCTCAAATCCCCCTATACAATCCTTGGCCTCCTTCAAATCTCAGTGCATATGCAATCACTTCCAGAAAGCCATTCCTTTTTCTACATTTAACATCATTCAGCTGTCGCATGGGTGCTTATCAGTTAGCATGTATGTTATTATCTAAGTAGAATGTAAATTTCTTGAGGGCAGATAGTTTCATGCGACCTTTATGCCACTGTCCCCTAGTATTTTTTTTTTCCATAGGAAGTGTTTTAGAATTGCTTTTTAAATTATCCTGGACCATATTTAACCTCTTTAGGTCTCAGATTCTCCTCTTTAAAATGAACTAAAAGGTTGGACTTGATAATCTCTAAAGTCTTCTAGTTCTCAGAATTTTTTCTAAAATCACTAAAATGGGGCAGCATTATGATCACAATACATGGCAACAGATGATGAACTTTTGGATAATAATTAAACTATTTAGCTCAAAGCAGTTGAACTAATATCTGCAGGTAATTTCATGTAACACTGAATATGAAAAGTATTATTGTGGATTGATCAGCTTAAGTGTGTGCATGACATTCTCTGAGGCTTTTATATCGG
>CM053589.1:64668035-64684899 GCA_028646515.1 Pseudochirops corinnae | reverse complement strand
ATTCACAAGCTCTGGGTTTTAACACTCAACCCAAAAACCAAGCCAATACAGAGGCATCTCCACATTCCATTACCAATACAGAGTCTGGCCAGCCAGTGAACCCCTGGCTTTGAAAACCCAGTGCTTCTCTCTCTGGTAACTAACACTATATGTTATGTAATTGTTGAAAAGCTAGAAGCCCTCTCTCTTGGTTTATTGAATTGTTTTATTTTCTCTGTCATTATTTTTTGTTACCTTATAATTTCTGTTTGTATTTTCTGAAGTTCAAGGTGCTGACTTTTTCCCCTGAACTAAGTGAATGATATCTATGTTTGATTAAAGTAAAATTGTTGCTTTCCTCTAGAAAAGCAGATCAAAGCACCTGTACTAGCACTCATCCTGGGTATGCTAGGGTGCTTAGTGTTACAGAAGGTTGGCAGGAAAGCGTGAGAGAAGAGAGCAACTTAGTGCAGATGGGGTCCCAGTAAAACCCAGAGCAGGCCACGGGGAGACTGGATCAGTGGCAGCATTGGCTGCTTCTGAAGCTCTCAGCCTACAGGCCATGAAGAGATCAAACAACTGGTTAGCAGAAAGTTACATGGCACTTTTTGATATTAGTTAAGCAGGATTCTGTGATTTTGCCCATATTCAGATCCATGTTACAGTCCTGGATATCATTCCCCCAGAGAAGAAGAATATTAGTGGTTTAAAACCAGGAATGCCAGAAACTGTTGAGGTGGGATCTCTAGCCACAACAAAACTGTTGCAGTTTCATGATGTGTTGTGATGAAACTGTCTCAAAGAATTCAGAGTCGGACCACCTCTAATCCAAGTATAAGCATTTATAAATATTGACACCTCTCATGAAGTGCACTAAGTTCCAAGAAGAACCAGCAACTTTAGAGAAAACAAGATGGATTTTTATAGGGTAAAGATGCAATTACATAACAGCATTTTATATAGAAAAGAGAAATATGATTAATATTAAAAAGGCAGGAAAAGTTTGTTAAGGGATTAAGTAATGGAGGAAGGGTCCCATCTAGGGTTCAGTGGTTAAACACTCTGGTCATTCTGCCCTCCAACTGGCTCGCTATTGTGGTACTGTGGTACATTCCTCAAGAATGCTTAAAAATCCTCCACCTCATTGAATGACCATATTTTCTGCTGAAACATTATACTCAGTTTTGTTGGGTAGGTGATTCTTGGTTTTAATCCTAGCTCTCTTGATCTCTGGAATATCATACTCCAGGCCCTTCAATCTCTTACTCTAGAAGATGCTAGATGCTGGGTTGTCCTGATTGTGTTTCCAAAGTATTCAAATTGTTTCTTCTTGTCAGCTTTTCATATTTGCTCCTTTATCTGGAAACTCTGGAACCTGGCTATGAGATTCCTAGGAGTTTTCTTTTTGCCATCTTTTTCAAGAGGTTATTGGTCAATTCTTTCAAATTCTATTATGCCCTCTGGTTCTAAAATATCTGGGCAATTTTCCTTGAGAATTTCTTGAGGGATGCCTTCTAGGTTTTTTGTTTTTTTTGATCATGGTATCCAGGTAGTCCAATAATTTTTAAATTGTCTCTCCTGGATCTAGTTTTCAGGTCAATGATTTTTTTCAATGAGATATTTCACACTGCCTTTTATTTTTTCATTTGTTTGGATCTGTTTAATAGTATCCTGATTTCTCATAAAGTGATTTGCTTCCATTTGCTCCACTCTAATTCTGAAGGAATTATTCTCTTCAGAAAGCTTTTGAGATTCTTTTTCCATCTGGCAAATTTGACTTTTTTAAGGCATTCTTCACCTCATTGACTTTTTTGGCCTCTTTTGCTGTTTGACTTAGTCTATTTTTTTAAGGTGTTATTGTCTTCAGTCAAGTTGTTGACTTTCTTTTCATGATTTTCTTGCATCATTCTTATTTCTCTCCCTAATTTTTCCTCCATTTCTCTTATTTGGTTTTCAAAATCCTTCTTAAGCTCCTCTATGGCTTGTAACCATTCTACATTTTTCTTGGAAGGTTTTGATGTGGGAGTTCTGATTGTTGTCTTGCTCCCATTCCATGCTTTTGTCTTTTTTGTCCCCAAAAAAGGAATCTAAAGTTCCATTGCTGAGCTTTCTTTGCTTCCTTTGCCTGCTCATGTTGCCATTCAATTACTTGACTTTTGAGCTCAGTAGAACTCTGCTTTCAGAAGGGAGAGCTTTGTCCCAAATTGCTGGGGTTTTTGCAGTTGCCAGAGCTATTAGGAGGCTGCCACCATTTCTGCAACCCCCTCCAGCTTTGGCTCACTGAATACACACCTCAGGATCACCACCCAAGATGGCGATCCGGATTCAGGCAGCTCAAGGCAAGAGCACTTAGCCTCTGAATGATTGCTTGGCCCCCCTGCAATCTGTAGGCTTGGAGCTTCTGAAGCAGCCACATGGAAGTGGCTACAGGGCTGCCACTTCAGACTGCTTCTAGCTCTGGAGGCAGTCAGCAGGACCCTCTCCCCCAGATTTAACCTAGTTTCACTGACCTTTTCTCTTTTTTTCTTTGGTTCTTATGGGTTGTTAATTCTGGAAACTGCCACAGCTACCTGTGATTTCCTCTCCTGAAAGCCCTGCCTGGGCCTTCCCCTGGACGGCCTGGGGCTGGGCTTTGCTTCCAGGGCACTGAGATGCGCCCTTTGTGTCTGTCTGCTAGGTTGTCTTCAGTGGGAGCCTCGTTTATCTCTCATTTTATTAGTTCTGGAGCTTTAACATTTGTTTAGAGTAATATTTCATATGAAGTGGTTGTGGTAGCATGGTTTTTCCTTCATTCTTGAAGAGGACCATGACCTCAGTGAGATGATGACATGTCTTGCAACTGAATTTATTTTGAATGAGAGAAGGTTATGCAAGTCATCAGCTTCACTTTCTCCTCCAGAGATATCTGGGTCCAGTGACTTGATATCTGTCAGGATGTCTACAGGGCAACATCCCCTCAGTGAATAAGCCTCTTTAAGAAGTGAGTCAGGGAGAGGGGTGGGTTGGCAGGGCCAAGATTGTAAAGTAAGAGCAGGGACTTCCTTAAGTTCTCCCCCATAAAGCCAAGCATGAGTATCTCTCCAGAGAACTGATGCTGTGAATAGCTTTTGGATTCTGATCACATAGTATAGTGAAATCTCTATTTATTCAGCAGTAAACTAAAGCAAAACATTCTCAGAAAGGAAAGTACAGCATTCACAATGATATAACATAACAACTTACACTAAAGTGGACACATAGTTTTAAACAGAAGATATCATTCAGAATACAAAGTATAAAGGTCTTCCACCCCTAGGTCACATTGTCTTAATCCAGTCAGTTAGAATGTCTTCTTTCTTCTTAATTGAAGACTAACTTCCAATCATCCATAACTCAGTCATATTTAAGGAGTACAAGGTACAAAGTGCAAAGTTCTCCCACTCCTAGGTCACAGTAAATCATGATCTTGTCATTCAACACCAAGTACCCAAGGAAAGGTCCCTTCATCTTGGTTCAAGGTGGCTCCCAAATTCCATGGTTCCTTTTCTATGGTCCCAGTTCTTGCCTGAATTCACCCACCCCTCCTTGGAATTCACAGGAAGGCCTCAGCTCCTCATTCAATTCCCATACAATATTGAAGCTCACAGTGACCAGTCCACCTCAAGTCCTTCATAGTTTCTGTTTCTGGGAAGACAAAGCTTAACAGAGCCAAAACAATGTTCATACACAATGCTGGCACCATCATCAATTCCCTTTCTGCCTGTGAAATCAATGCAGACCCACAAACAAGGTTTGAGAAATCAACACAAATTATCAGTATAGTCCAAGTACCTCTGAAACTCTCCTCCAGGACTTCAGTAAACAGACAACAAGAAAATCCTCTTTCAGGTCTTCTGAACCAGCAGTAAGGTCTCAGGGCTTCTGTACAAAATACCAGAGACACAAATCAACACAGACAGAACAGACAAACAGAGTGCTGGTCACTACAAGTGTTCTCCTTCTCAGTTCTGCTCAATCCCAGCTGTGCTCAAGTTTGTGATTTTTTTTATTCTTCATTAGCTCCTATGTCTTCTGCACCCCTCTTACATCCTTCCTGCTCCTGTCTTAGGCAAATCCTTCCCACTGTGGGCTTCACAGGTTTTGTTTCCTAACAAAGACTTGATATAATCAGGGCAAGACTCAAAGACACTTGAACTGAACCAAGGTGCAAAATAATTATATAACTGAAATGAGGTGCTAAGTACTTCTTTGCTTGACATTACATCTCCCAAACACCTTAACATACATGAAAAAATGACTCTAAACAAATTCTAGAGCTATAAAACCCACAAAACAAAAAAGTGAAGTACATCCCCAGCACAAGACAGCCTTGAAGGCCAACAAAAGGGTCTATCACACTGGGATGGGAGCAGAGCACAGTCTTGTGTGGATTGCTTTGGCACAGACATGCTCAGAGCAGATCTCATGCTACTAAATCTAGCAGCTGTGGTGGTTTCCAGGCTTCTCAATCCACAAAGAAAGCAAAGGTCAGTGGGAAAACTGTGCAACCTGGATGAAAGAGGAGCTTGGTCTGCCTGCGATCTGGCCCCAGCACTTGGGTGGTGGTGATGGCAGCAGCATCAATAACAACAGTGGCTACTTCAGGACCTCTGGGTCCACAGATGGTGGGTGATCGAGCAGCTGACACAGAACCCTGAAGCTTAGACCAGTATACCTTCTTGAACTAGAAGTCCTACCTTGACAATGGGTTAGAAAGTCAAATATTTGGCTGGGAAGATGAGCAAACAGCATAAAAAAAGTTCAGACTATAGAATCTTTCTTTGGTGACAAAGCAGATCAAAACATATAAACCAAAAGAAGACAACAAAATCAAAGCTCCTACATCAAAAGGCTCCAAGAAAAATATTAATTGGTCATAGGTCATGGAAAAGCTCAAAAAGGATTTTGAAAATCAGGTAAGAGAGGTAGAGGAAAAATTGGGAAGAGAAATGAGATTGATGAAAGAAAAACTTGAAAAATGAATCAACATCTTGTTAAGGAGACCAAAAAAATACAGAACAAAGTTGTTGTGTTTGTCCTTCCTTCTCAAAGTGGCCCATGACATCAGGGAGATGACATGAATTGCAGTTGGCTTTGATCTGAGTGAGGGAGTGCTGTGCAAGGTCACCAGCCTCACTTTCTCTTCCAGAGTCATCTGGGTCCAGTGGCCAGATATTCATCATGATGACTGGAGATGGCCCAGAATGCAATGGGAAACCCTGGCCCTTTTAGACTAAGAACTTTTCAGATTCTCACTTTGAGAGAGTTAACACCCATTCAGTGAACAGGCCTCTTCAGATAGTTACTCAAGGGATAGGCCCCTTTAATTAAAAAAAAAAAATCAAACTGGGAGGAGAAGACTCCCAGGGTTCCTGGCCAAAAGAGAAACAGTTACTCTTTATTCTTTACATTAACTCTGTGCTAGGAGGAAAGGTAGCTATTTTCCAAACTATGAGCTCCAGTGTGAATTGGATGTAAAACTTGGTCTTTGAGAAAGAAATGTAGCCAGTAAAACCAAAGGAAAAAAAGACAGATTTTGGCCGTCAAAATGTACCTTCCCCTGGGCAGAGCACTCCAAGGTAAGGAAGGAGAGGAGAAGAGAGCAGAGTAGAGAAGATAGTACTCACTCACAGGTTGTGTAAACTTCAAGACCATGGACACTTGTAGCAACAATTAGTTTGACAAGTACACTAGAATTATGCTTAGAATGACTCTTAACATGTGTTCTCTAATTTCCAAGTAGCCGCGACTCTTCAGTGAATCATAAAGAAAGGAGACCAAAAGTCACCTCATAGCATGATCTCTGCCTGTGAATCAACGGAAATACTGTTGATTAGGAAGGTCAAAGAAGAGTTTAATCATGTATGCTTGACTGGAGAATTAAACAGAGATATTATTGACCTGGACAAAGCAGTAGAGCATGACCAGATAAAGGCAAATATAATGAAAATGTCAGAGAGCCTCACTGTAACAAGAATAATCATCATGCAATTATGTTAGTTAGGTAGTAAGAGGGCAAAATATCACTTGTCTGATGAAAGGCTACATTTTTTAAAAAGTTGCATATTTATTTCTACTTGCATAGGTAAATCACTGAGTTAGGTATAGTTTGTAAAACCATGCACCAAGTAATGAGAGCTCCTGAGCAAGGGAATTTAGGTTCAACTATTCAAGAATTTTCACTCCACTAAATGGAGAGAAAAAGGATGAACAGTCATGCAACACAGATTATTTTTTGCCTATTGTATGGTATTGTTGCCTCATATGAATTTCCATTCTTAACAATCAGAATTAAAGGCAAAAACTAATTGATAAATCATGGTATATTATAGGAGACAGCCTCTAAGGGATTCAAGGTCAGAGGGAGATGGCAGAAAGGAAGGAGAGAGAAAGTCACTTTTTTATAATTTATTTTTAGTTTTCAACATTCACTTTCACAAGATTTCCAGTTTTAAATTTTCTCCACTTTCCACTTTTTCTCTCTTCTGCAAGACAGCCCACTTACACTCTACTTATAGACAGATCTATTTATACATTCATTTTAAATACATTTTAAAAGTACTCATGATGTAAACAAGAATTAAAACTAATGGGAGGAAGCACAAGAACGAAGAAACAAAAGAAAACAAAAGAAAAGGAGAGCAAATACTATTCTTCCATCTGCATTTAGACTCCAAACTTCTTTCTCTTGATGTGGATAGCATTTTCCATCTTCAGTCTTTTGTAGTTGTCTTAGATCCTTGCATTAAAGAAAAGACCAAAGTCTATCACAGGTAATTATTGCAGAAGGTGTCTGTTACTGTGTACAGTATTCTCCTGTTTCTGCTCGTTTCACTCAGCATCAGTTCATGTGAGTCTTTACAGGTTTTTCAGGGGTCTGCTTGCTCATCATTTCTTATAACACCTTATAACTTATACCATTACATTAATATACCACAATTTATTCAGCCATTCCCCAATTGATGGATATCCCCTCAGTTTCCAAGTCTTTGATAAAACAAAAAGAGCTGCTATAAATATTTTTGTATATGTGGTTCCTTCTCCTGTTTTTTTTTTAATTATCTCTTTGAGATATAGACCTGGAAGTGGTATTTCTGGGTCAAAGGGTATGCAGTTTTATACCCCTTTCAGCATAGTTCCAAAAAGCAATCCGGAATTGTTCAATCAGTTAACAGCTCAATCAAAAATGCATTACTGTTTTGATTTTCCCACATCTTCTCATGCATTTATCATTTTTCTGTTTTGTCATGTCAGCCAATCTGATAAGTATGATATGATAACTCAAAACTGTATTGAATTACATTTGTCTAATCAATAGTGACAGAGCTTTTTTTTCAATTGCATGTAATCAAAATCATTCATTTTGTATTTCATAATGTTCTCTTTCTCTTGTTTGGTCACAAATTCTTCCCTTCTCCATAGATCTGATGTGTAGACAATTACTTACTCTCCTAATTTGTTTAGAGTACTGTCCTTTATACTTAAATTGTGAAATATTTTACAGTGTTTACAGTAACTTTAAATGGAATTTCTCTATCTTTTGCAATTGGGCTTTGTTAATAATATATAGAAATGCAGATGATTTATGTGGGTTTATTTTATGTCGTGCAACTTTGCTAAATTAGTTTACTATTTAAGTTGCTTTTAACTTAACTTTCTAGGATTCTCTAAGTATGTCATCATATCATATGCAAAGAGTGATAGCTCTGTTTCTTTTTTGCCCATTCTAATGTCTTCGATTTCTTTTTCTTCTCTTATTGCTAAAACAAACATTTCTATTGCTATATTGAATAGCAGTGATGATAATGGATATCCTTGTTTCACCCTCAGTCTTTCTTGGGAAGCTTCTAGCTTATCCCCATTACATATAATGCTTACTGATGGTTTTAGATAGATGCATCTTATTTTTTTAAGGAAGACCCCATTTATTCCTATGCTCCCTAGTATTTTTAATAGAAATGAGTGTTGTACTTTGGCAAAAGCTTTTACTGGATCCATTGAGATAATATGATTTTTGTTAGTTTTCTTATTGATATAGTAACTTATGCTAATAGATTTCCTAATATCAAACCGACCCTGAATTTTAAATATAAATCCTACCTGGTCATAGTGTATTATTCTCAAGATAAGTTGCTGTAATTTCTTTGGTAGCATTTCAGTTAAAATTTTTGCATCTATATTCATTAAGGAAATTGGTCCATAATTTTCTTTTTCTCTTTTGATTTTTGCTGGATTAGATACAAGCACCATATTTTTATCATAAAAAAGAATTTTATCTTTACTCTGTGTGTATCCCTTTGTTTCATATGTGTTTCTCATAAACAACATATTGTAGGATTATGGTTCCTAATCCACTCCGGTATTTGCTTCTGTTTTATGGGACAATTCATCCCATTCATATTTACAGTTAAGATTATAATCTGTGTCTTTCTCTCCATTTTATTTCCCCTGTCCATCTCCTGTTTATACTTTTTCTCTCCTTTCTCACTTTTCCTCCTCACTAAAGTTTTGCTTTGAACCACCACCTCCCTAAGTCTGCCTTCCCTTCTAGCAGCACTCTCCCTTTTCTTCCCCTTTACCCTTACTATTTCTTCCCTCCCTACTAACCATCACCACCTTTTTCTAGGATCTAGGACCTCAGGGCAATTTTCCATGATGATTTCCTGAAAAATGCAGTTCAGACTCTTTTTTTTTGATCATGGTTTCCTGGTGGACCAATAATTTTTAAATCGTCTGTCTGAGATCTATTTTCATTTTCTTTTTTTTTTTTAATAAATAAATAAATTTATTTTCTTGTTTACATCATTCATTTCCAAGAGATTTTGAGTTACAAATTTTCTCCCCATCTTTCCCCTACCCAACACATCAAAACAGCTATCCCACTATATAACCCCTCCCCCAATCTGCTCTCTCCTATGTCCTCACCCTCACACCTCTGACTTCCTGGTAGGGCAGGATGGATCTCCCTATCACAGTGCCTGTATAACTTAATTCATGGTTAGACGTAATTAATAATAATAATTATATATACATATGTATGCATATATATTAACATTTGATTATAGAACTTTAAATTCAAGATTCTTTCCCTTTCTCCCTCTTCACCCACTCACAATGGAAGGACAAGCAATAAAATACAGGCTGTACATGTGTAATTAAGCAGAACATCTCCACAGTGGGCAAAATGTGAGACTGATTATGTGTCCCTCTTTCCTATCCCACCCCCTCTTTATCCTATTCTCTACCCTGTCCTTTTACAGAAGTGTGTACTTCCAGCAGCCCTCCCCCCCACACTGCCCTCATCTCTGTCATCCCACCTCTCATCCCCATCCCCTCTACTTTCCTGTTTGGCAAGATGCCCAGTTTAGAGTTTACATCATTCCTTCCCTAAGCCAAAGTCAATGAGAGTAAGGTTGACCCTTTCCCTTTTGCCTTCCTGTTCTTCCCCTCCATTGTAACAATTATCTCTAGCCTGTTCTATATGAGATGATCAACCCCATTCTTTCTCTCCCTGTCTCCTTTCATTCTAATCCTATCCCACCTCAGAATTTCCACTTTCAGAGTACTGTCCCTTCCTACTCAATTGATCCTGTGCCCTCTATGTAGTCATATCTGCACATGCTCACATATGTGTTCATAGGCATACATAAAGCGTCCTATACAAACAAATGCGTGTGTACAATTATATATACATTTGTATTCCCTTCCCCCATCCTCATACTGAGAAAAATTTCATAAGTTACAATTATCAATTTTCCATGTTGGAGTGTAAATAGTTCAACATTGATGAGTTTCTTATGATTTCTTTTCCATGTTTACCTTCTCATGCTTCTTGTTTTTGAGTGTCAAATTTTATTTTCAATTCTGTTTTTTTCAGTAAGAATGTTTGAAAGTCCTACACCTCACTGAATGCCCGTATTTTCCCTTGAAACATTATACTCAGTTTTGCTGGATGGGTGATTCTTGGTTTTAATCCTAGCTCCCTTGTTCTCTGGAATATCATATTCTAGCCCCTTCGATTTCTTAATGAAGAAGCTGCTAGATCCTGGGGTATCCTAATTGTGTTTCCACGGTATTTAAATTATTTCTTCTTAGCAGCTTGTAATATTTTCTCTTTGATCAGGGGACTCTGGAACCTGGCTATAACATTCCCAGGAGTTTTCTATTGGGGATCTTTTTCAAGGAGTGATTGGTGAATTCTTTCAAGTTCTATTTCACCCTCTGGTTCTAAAATATCAGGGCAAATTTCCTTGAGAATTTCTTGAAGGATGTTTTCTAAGTTCTTTTCTTGATCATGGCTTTCAGGTAGTCCAATATATTTTAAATTGTCTCTCCTGGATCTCTTTTCCATGTCAGTGGTTTTTTCAAGGAGATATTTCATGTAGCCTTTTATTTTTTAATTTGTTTGGATCTGTTTAATAGTATCCTGATTTCTCATAAAGTCATTTGCTTCCATTTGCTCGAACCTAATTCTGAAGGAATTGTTCTCTTCAGAAAGCTTTTGAGATTCTTTTTTGATCTGGCAAATTTGACTTTTTAAAGTATTCTTCTCCTCATTGGCGTTTTGGGCCTCTCTTGCCATTTGAGTTAATCTATTTTTAAGGTGATATTTTCTTCAGTCAGGTTTTTTACTCTCTTTTCATGATTTTTTTGCATCATTCTCATTTCTCTTCCCAGTTTTTCTTCCATTTCTCTTATTTGGTATTCAAAATCCTTCTTAAGCTGATCTATGGCTTGTAGGAATTCTTCATGTTTCTTGGCAGCTTTTGGTGTGGGAGTTCTAACAGTGTTGTCTTCCTCACATTCCATGTTTTGATCCTTTTTGTCCCCCAGGAAGGAATCTAGAGTTTGATTGCTGTTCTTACTTTGCTTCCTTTGCCTGCTCATGTTGCCAGTCAATCACATGATTTTTTAGCTCTGTGGAACCCTGCTTCCAGAGAGGAAAGCTCTTTCCCAAGTCACTGGGGTTTTTGCAGCTACCAGAGTGATTAGGAGAAGGTTGCCATTTTTGCCACCCCCACCAGCTTTGGCTCACTGAAAACCCACCCCAGGAACACCACCCGAAACCACGATCCGCATCCAGGCTGCTCAACAACTAGGCCTCTGAACAATCACTTAGCCCCCCTGTTGTATGCAGGCTGGGAGTTCTGAAGCAGCCACATGGAGGCGGCTGCAGAGCCGCCAATTCTGCTGCTTTCTTTCCTTGAGGGCAGTTTGCCAGACCCACTTTTCTCCCCCTAATGTAGCTGGGTTCCACTGATTTTTCACTTTGCCCTTTTTTCTTATGGCTTGAAAATTCTGTAAAGTGCCAGAAGTGCTGCTGATCCACTCTCCTGAATGCTCCAGCTGTGGCTTATCCTGGATTCCCTGAGGCCGATCCCAAGTTTCAGGCTGGGCTGGTTCCAGCTCCCAGCATGCTGTGATGAGCCCTTCCTGCCAAGCTGCCTTCAGCAGAACGTGTATTTTTGTGAGTTTTGGAGTCCTAAAATTTCTTTAGAGTCATATTTTGTGGGTATTTGAGGTGACTATGTGGGAGCTCTGGAAGCTTATTGCTTCTATGCTGCCATCTTGGCTCTGCCCGAGTTGTCTCAGATCTATTTTCTAGGACAGTTGTTTTAATGATGAGGTATTATATGTTATCTTTTGTTTTCTTTTTTTTTATTCTTTTATTTCTGTTTGATAAATTCTTGCTATCTCATAAAGTCATTGGCTTCCACTTATCCAATTCTAATTTTTAAGGAATTATTTTCTTCTATTAGGTTTTGTACCTCCTTTTCCATTGGACCTATTTTGTTTTTTAAGGAGTTCTTGTCTTCAGTTATTTTTTTATGCCTCCTTGTTTTCTTCACTGTACTTTTTTTCCATTTGACCAATTGTACTTTTTAAGGACTTGTTTTCTACAGTCAATTTGTGACCTTTTTTCAAACTATTGACTCTCTCCTTCATACACCTCTCGTTTCTTTTCCCAATTTTTCTTCTGCCTCTCTTACTCCACTTTCAAAATCATTCTTTAGCTCTTCCAAAATGATTTTTTGGGCTTGAGGCTAGTTAATATTCTTCATTGAGGTTTCAGATATGGATGTATTGACCAAGTTGTCCTCTTCTGAAATTATGCCTTGATCTTTCTTGTTTCCATGATAAGACTCTATGGTAATTGTCCATTTATGCTTTTTGCTCATGATGTTTGCCTATTTCCTGTTTTTTTTTTCTGTGTTTTTAATTTTTTAAAATTTATTTATGTATGTTTTAATTTATAACACTCATTTCCCAAAGGTTTGTAGTTATAAATTTTCTCCCCATCTTTTCCCTACCTACCCCCCCATAATAGCAATCCCACTAAATACTCCCTCCCCTAATCTGCTCTTTCCTGTATCCTTCTCCATGTGCCCACTGACTTTCCAGTAGGGCAAGATGGATGTCCACACACCCGTGCCTGTATATCTTATTAACCAGTTGTGTGTAAAAACAATGATGATGATGATGATGATGATGATGATGATGATGATTTTTAAACATTTGATTTTAAAACTTGGAATTCCAGATTCTTTCCCTTCTTGCCTCATTGCACACCCTTACTTGGAAGATAAACAATTCAATATAGGTTGTATACGTGTAGTTAGGCAAAACATTTCCAGAGTGGATATATTGGCAAAGACTGACTATATTTCCCTCCATCCTATCCCATCCCCCACTTGATGTATTTTCTACTTTTACCCTGTCCCTTTTCAAAAGTGTGTGCTTCTAATTAACCTCCACCCCCCCAATGTGCCCTCCCTTCTTTCATTTCCCTTCTTATCCCCTTCCTTCCTACTTTCCTATAGGGTAAGAGATCTAGTTTAGTGTGCATGTTATTTCCTCCTTAAGCCAAATTCAATGAGAGTAAGGTAGACCCATTCCCTTTTGCCTTCCTGTTCTTCCCCTTCATTGTAACAGTTTTCCCTTGTCTTTTTTATATGAGATAATTTGTCCCATTCTGTCTCTCCCTATCTCCTTTCATTATATTCCTCTCTCACCTTTTAATTTTATTTTTTAAATATCATCCCTTCCTATTCAATTGATATTGTGCCCTCTGTCTATGTATACCTGTACACATATATACATATGCTCACATATGTATTCATATGCACAAACATCCTCTTATATAGACACACACACACACACACACACACACACACACACATAGAAACTTTTATATTCCTTTCAACTATCCTCATAATGTGAAAAGTTTCATAAGTTACTATTATCATTTTTCCATGTAGGTATGTAAATAGTTCAACTTTGATAAGTTCCTTATGATTTCTTTTCCCTGTGTACCTTCTCATTCTTCTCTTGCTTCCTGTATTTGAATGCCAAATTTCTGTTCAACTCCGGTTTTTTCAACAAGAATGCTTTAAAAAAAAAAAAAAACAAGAATGCTTTAAAGTCCTGTATTTCATTGAATGACCATATTTCCCCCTGAGACATTATACTTAGTTTTGCTCGGTAGGTGATTCTTTGGTTTAATTGTAGTTCCTTTGATTTCTGGAATATAATATTCTAAGCCCTTTGATCCCTTAATGTAGAAGCTGTTAGATCTTGTGCTATCTTGATTGTGTTTCCACAATGTTCAAATTATTTCTTCTTGGCTGCTTGTAATATTTTCTCCTTTATCTCAGAACTCCAGAAGCTGACTGTAATATTCCTTATGAATTTTCATTTTGGCATCTTTTTCAGGAGTGGTCAGTGAATTCCTTCAATTTCTATTTTGCCCTGTGGTTCTAAAATATCAGAGCAATTTTCCTTGAGAATTTCTTTAAGGGTGGTTTCTAGGTTCTTCTTTTGATCATGGCTTTCTGATATATTTTTCAGGTCAGTGGTTTTTCCATGAGATATTTCACATTGCCCTCTATTTTTCTCATTTGTTTGGATCTGTTTAATAGTATCTTGGTTTCTCATAAAGTCATTAGCTTCCATTTCCTCCAATCAAATTCTGAAGGAATTATTCTCTTCAGTGAGCTTTTGAAATTCTTTTTTCAACCTGGCAAATTTGGTTTTTTTAAGGCATTTTTCTTTCCATTGGCTTTTTGGCCTTCTTTTGTCATTTGAGGTAGTCTATTTTTTAAGGTGTTATTTTCTTCAATTAGGTTGTTGACTCCTTTTTCATGATTTCTTGCATCATTCTCATTTCTGTTCCCAATTTTTTCTTCACTTCTCTTACTTGATTTTAAAAATCCTACTTGAGCTCCTCCATGGCCTGTAACCAATTCATATTTTCTTGGAAGCTTTTGATGCAGGAGTTCTGACTTCGTTGTCCTCTTCCCATTCCATGCTTTGCTCCTTTTTGTCCCTAAAAAAAGAATCTAAGGTTTTATTGCTCTGCTTGCTTTGCTTCCTTTGCTTGCTTACATTGTCACTCAATTATTTGACTTTTGAGCTTTTTGCCACTGTGGCACTCTGCTTCCAGAGAGGAGAGTTTTGTCCCAAGTTGATAAAGTTTTCACATCTGCCAGACCTATTAGATGGGTGCCCTCTCTGCAGCCTCCCACACACTCTGTCTTGTTGATCACACATCCCATGACCTCCACCCAAGACCATGGTCCAGATCATAGCAGTTTAAAGCAAGAGTGATTACCCTCTGAATGGTCACTTGGTTCCTCCTATGTCCCCCCTACAATCAGGCCGGGAGCTCTGAATCAGCCACATGGAAGCAGCAGTATCCGCAGTGCCTCTACTGCTTCTTGTCCCAGGGGCAGAGACTGGATCACACCCCACCCCCACCCCCAGTTCCAACAGAGCTCTTCACTGACATTTTACTTTGTCTTTGGCATTTCTGGGTTGATATTTCTGGAAATCCCCTCAGCTGCTGGAGATCCACTCTCCAGACATCCTCTACTGCTACTGCTTGGTGGGGCCACCCTGGGGCTAAAACTGTGGGTTCATGTTGGGCTGGACTCAGCTCCCAGCATTCTGTGATGGACCCTGCCAGTCTACCTGTGGGGCTGCCTTAAGCAGGAGATTTGTTTCTTTCTGTCACTTTGTGGGTTCTCTAGCTCTAAAATTTCTTTAGAGTCATATTTTATAGTTATTTGAGGTGGTTATGGACGGAGCTCATGGAGTTTTCCTGCTTTTACACTGCTATCTTGGCTCTGCTCTACCTATTCCCTGGTTTTTAAAGTTGAGGTCTCCTGATGAAGACAAAGGGCACTGACCCAAGCTTCTTGTGTTGGGAGTCTAGGACCTGGTAACTGCCTTTTTGGGCTGACACCTCAAGTGCTGGCAGCTGGAGGCTGTAGGGGTGAGGCCGTTTACCTGGTGCTGACCTGGGGAAGCAAAACTGGAGTGCTTGTGTTGAGGGTAAGGAATCTGTCCTTGGGGGATACTTACTTACCCAGTCATTGCACTCAAAAATTTAGCTGCTAGAGGATGTCTACCAACCTGAGCCATGCTTCCTAGAGTTGTGCCTCCTGGAGTTGTGATGAAGCACAAGAAAATCTGGAAGCTAGAGAACACAGGTAAATGTGGTGATTTTCAACTTGGTGTCCACAGGTTGCCCTGTCTTTGCTGAAACACTTGGATGGTCCTGGTGTTGGTGCTTGCCTGGTCCACCATCCTGGGGCTCCGGATCTCCCCCTGGTTTGCTGAGGTGGGGTTGATGCTGTCTTGCTTGGATTCCTCCTATCCCTGTATTGCTCCACCTCTCCCAGAGTGACAAAGGCCTTTTATGTTAATCTCTCAAGTCTCCTGGGCTACAAGACTGTTGTGCTGCATCTTTCTGATGGCTCAGCTGTTCCAGGGTTTTTGCCAGGGCCCTATTTTCCAGGCTTTCAGAGGTCAATAAGGGAAGGTGAGAAAGACTTACTTCTTACTCTGCCATCTTAGATGGCAGAAGTCTGTATCCCTCACTCTTGTTACATTGTGGTTAGGACATAAGAATCAACAAGGCCTGGGTAAATGCCCTGTTTTATAATCTTGCAGATAATACAATACAAAGGCAGAACAAAGATGAAGGGGCAGAGGGAACATTACAATCTATTTCTCTCCAAACAATTTTAAAATAATGAGTCAAGCAAAATTCTGGAGCAGCATAGGCAGGGGATGGGAAAGGTAAAGCATTTTTTTCGAGCCCAAGATAGCTTATAAATTCTGTACGAAAGTTCTTTGGGGCACAGGGATGGGAGCTAGTCAGGTAAGGACTAGCAACAACAACAGCTATAGGACTTGGGAGCAGCAGGTATGACCACAACAATATCAGTGTGGAGAGGTCTCATTGCTCAGAGACAATAAGGGCACTGGACAACAGGTAAGAGATTATAGGTGACCCCTCTCCTGGTTCTTGGTTAAGGTTTCCATATTACATGGCAACTTCATTTCCCCTTAACTAGTCATGTTTGGTATATCTAGGGCAGAGATGTCACAATGAATCAAGACTTTTTCCTGGATAAAGACCAAAAAGCAAACCAAGGTAATACTGACCATATCTCTTCACAGATTATGACACTTTGGATGTGCTGCAAACTTACAGATCCCCTAAACTAACTGTAAAAAGAGTAGCATGAAAAATCTTGGAGCTAAAGACAGTGAATACTCTTCCCTTCATAAGTGAGTAGAGCCAACTCTAACATAAAGTTCAAAATCAAGAAATCAGCTGTCAAATTAGCAAACAATAGTAACAACAAAGGAACCTAACCATAAACTCTACTGTGATGAAAGGGAAGAACAAGACATAAACTAATAGAAAGAAAATGATGTCAAAATATCTACAAGCAAAGTCTCAAAGAGAAATTCAGATTGGACACAAAGCCAATAAGAATTCCTGAAATATTAAAGAAATAAATTTAAAAGAGCAAAAAAAAAAATGAATTTACAAATCAAATCAAAGAAAGGGAAC
>CM053589.1:64655109-64667935 GCA_028646515.1 Pseudochirops corinnae | reverse complement strand
AGAAACAATAAAAGAAAGTCAAAAGAATGGGGGAAATGAAATAAATATGAAATATTTCATTATCAATAAACTTATCTGGAACTTAAAGTAGAGATAATTTAAGAATTAATCAACATGATGCTATCCATGATACAAAAAAAAAAAGTCTAGACATCATATTTCTAGGAGCTACAGAAGAAAACTACCCAAATATCATCAAACCAGAATGCAAAGTAGAAACTGAAAGAATCTACCAATCACCCCTGAAAAAGAATTCAAAATGAAAACTCCTAAGAATATCACAGTCATATTCCAGACCTCCTTGATCAAGGAGAAAATACTTCAGGAAGCTGAAAAGAAACCATTCAAATACCCAAGAGCCACAGTCAGTATTACACAACAATTTAACAGCTACTACATCTGAAGAGTAAAGGGTTTGGAACATGATATTCTAGAAGGTAAACGAGCTAAGATTACATCAAGAACAATCTACCTAACAAAATTGGGTATAACTGATCAGAGGAAAAAATGAGATTTAATGAAATAGAGGACTCTCAGATATTCTTGATGAAAAGACTAGAATGAATAGAAAATTTGACATTCAAACAGAATCAAGAGAAGATTAAAAGGTAAATATGGAGATAATTCATAAGGGACTTAAATTTAAACTGTTTACATTTCAATATGTGAAGATGATACATGTGACTCCTAAAGAATTTTATTATGATAGGGCAGTTATATTCTACATAGACAGAAGGTATGTGTGTGAGTTGATTATATTGGGATAATCTCAGAAAAAAAAAATGAAGGGTTGAGAAAGACAGACATACTGGGGAAATGTGGAAGGGAGAGGAAGAAAGGGGGAATTATCTCACATAAAAGAAGTACACAAGGAAAAGTTTTCATAGTAAAAAGGAAATTTGGGGTGGAGAGTAACCAGCCATGCTTGAACCTCACTCTCATCTGAACCAATTCAAAGAGACAACATACCCTTTCACACACATTTGCTCATGCATACATGCATATACATATATATACACACACATATATACTTGTGTGTATGTATATGTATGTGTGTGTGAATATATGTATTTACTTTGTCTTTTCTCCTCCTACTTCCCTATTGGGTAATATAGATTTATATACCTAATTGAGTGTATATATTTATATATATATGTATGCACATATAAATGTGTGTGTGTATACATGCAAATTGTATATACACAAACTCTTAATTGGGTATAGTAATCTATCTTATCCAACAGGTAATTAGGAGGAGAAAAGACAAAGACAAAGAGGGAGGGAGGTAATAAGAGAGAAGGCACATTAAGAATACAGTATTAAAAAGACATAAACTTGCTACATAACCCATGGAAAGCTATTTATCCTCACTATAGCTAAGGTAACTATCTAAGATTTAAATTAGGAGAGGCTCTGTTTTGTATCAGCATGGGAAGTTCTACTATGGATTTCCTTTACACTGAATCAGAGGTTCTAGACCATCTTTTGCCCACCTCAAAAAAAAAAAAAATGTACAGAAGTAGAAGCAGTTCCAGTGCTGGTTTAAAGTAAGAAATGCCTGGGTTCAAATACTATCTGTGACATTTATTGAATGTGTGGCCCTGGGTAAGTCATTTAGTCTCTACTTAGCTCAGGCAACCCCCTAAGATTTATTCAATATTAAAAGCGGATTTTGTGATCTGCCCTAGCAGAAGTCTCTCTCATATGAAGTGCTTCCTGGTAACATAGTGTCTGTGTAATACTGACAATAGTATTTACATAATGCTTAAGCTTTATGAAGTACTTTGCAAAAATTACTTCATTTGATCTTTATGACAATCATAGGAAATAGGTGATATTATTATTCCCATTTGACAGATGGGAAAACTGAAGCAGAGAGCAATAAAGTGCTTTGCAAAAAAAAAAAAAATCACATATCTATTATATGTCAAAGGCTGGATCTGAACTCTGTTTTTTCTGATGCCAGATCCAGAGGATTATGTACTATACAATCTTATGAGAGAAGTGAATTTGTGGGAAAGGCCTAGATAATTGATACTGTATTAATTTATTTAGGCTGAAAAGAAAGTGGTATACAAATTGTATCCACAGGAGTTTGTGATCTTTACTTGATTCTCTTCATACTGGTATCCACATGTGTCTTCTTTAACACTGTGATCTATGTTTTGTTTTGTTTTTTTCTCAAGAGTGTACTACAGTGAGGTTGTATTGGTTTCCTGAGTCAGTTGTCAAATTTTCAGTGGGAGAATTTACACTTAAAAAAAAAAGTAAATGCTATGAATGAGAGGTTTTTTGGTTTGTTTTGTTTTGTTTTGTTGATTGTCAAGACTTAAGTAAGTGATGGGAAAATGTTAATACTAAAATTTAAAATTAAAAGTGTGTCAAGTGAGATTTTGGGGGGTGGGAGGTGGGGCTGATTGTTAAACAATTTTTGGCACATCCTTGTTGTGGCCTATTTATTATTCTTATTGCTTTCAATGAGTCACCACTTTATGTAAGTTCTACGTATTTGGGTTAATAGAAACTATACTGGTCAAATTGTCTTTGAACAAATAAATAACGGTCCACCTGGGGCTCAGGGGATACTAGAACATAGAGAATAGCAGTCTTTATGAAAACCATCAGCTCTCAAGTATTGAGTGCTGCAGTTCTCCTGTCCAAGAGCCAGGCACGTGGCTGCCATTAGCTAGACTGAAGAAAATGATTAGTGCTCAATTCTATGAAAAATTAAGAAATAAAATGGTATGGGGGTGGGGCAGTATTTCATTTTCTCAGCAGCCCAAACTAATTATTACCAGCAGGTCCATTTGGCAAATGGCAAATTTCCTTATTTTTTTAACTTGCCTGTAAGTTAAAGACAGCAGTCTCTTATTTGTTTTCCCCCTCAACCCTGAATACTAATGAAGTGTTCCAAGCCAGCTACTCCTCACACCTTCTTTCTCCTTTTATAAGCTTTGATTTGCCAGTAAATTATATATGGATAAAAAACAGGGATATAGAGCAGCCAGCCCATAAAAGCACACGTTCTTGGGCCTATTCCCTGTTGTTAGCAATGGTATGGCCACATGTTCACAGCATGCATTGTTTGGCAGCTGCCCCCATCTTTTCTTCTCTCACCACTGTGCTTACAATGCTGGCAGGGTCAGGCCAGCTGAATGCATTTTTCCATAATCACTCGACAATGTTTTCATAAAACCCCTGACTTTTACAAACAAGAGAAGTACCACAAGGGAATTGTCCAGACAACTGAAAGATTGATGCTCACCCAGTCTGAAGAGGTCATAGAAAGAAAGAATTGGAGGGATGAGAGGGTGGAATAATGCATATATACATGTACAAGTTTTGGCTAAGGCTTACAAGTTGGCTCTAGATAAACCCCCATTTCCTAGTTTTTCCACCTACTATATGATTAAGGTAGAATGTTGGAAATTCTCAAGAGATCATAAATTCAGAGAACTGATTCATGTAAAGAAAAGTGTTCAAGGATTTGTGGAAGACAATATATATATATATATATATATATATTGCTAACAGCATGAGGATGTCTATAATAGTGGAAGGAAACAGGGGTCTTCATTTTTTATGCACCTCAATTTCTCCATCTCTTAATGAGAAGTTAAAAATACCTTATTTAATGCTTAATTAATTTACAGAGAAATTTCTACAAAATAACTCTTGAAGATGATCAGTGAAAAAGCATTTATTAAACATCAGTTATTACCAGGTACCACGTTAAGTACTGGGTAATGAAAAAAAAAAAAATGAAACAATTCCTGCCCTCAAATATCTTACAATCCATTAGAGGTTGCAACATGAACATATAACCACCAATCATAATTACCTGATAAAGTTTAGAATTTTTCAGTGGAATCTAGCTCCCCTTTCCCACCAGGGAAGGGAAACAAAACATATTCTTTGTAGACCACGCCTTTCTCCTCCTATTAGGTCATTCCAGAAGCTTTGGTTATTCCTTACATGCTTCACCTGAGGCTGACCTTACTACTCGCTCAGAGACATATTCCCTTAGGAACCTGCATTCCAAACCTGACGTGAATAAGGTTACAAGAAAGACTTCATTAATCTAGGAGCCTGTGGTCTTTTTATGAGAATCATCTCTGTGCTATTTTTAGATGCTTAGATAACTTATTGATTAATATCAAAACTAAAAAAAAAAAATGTCTCTTAAAATTATAGTTGAGAGATCCTTAGTTAGGAAACCCCAAACATTTTCAACAGATGTTTAAATTCCAAACCTAGTTGAATTCTGTATATTTACACCTAGTCCTTGGATTCCTAGCCTGCCCTTCAGGCTTCAAGTTATTAATATACGGGCATACATCATAAAGAAGTTTTTATGGATCATAGTTTTGTGTCAAGGGTAGGACAACTTCTCAGACACAAATTAAATCAGGATTTATAAACAGACTTAACAGAGGATCTTTGGAGTAAATGTTATCCGCCTGCAGTAGAAGATAGAGTCAGAGAGTGAAAGAAGCAATTGAAGTACTTTGTTGGTTTACTCAATTTCTTGGAAAAGATTTTAGTTACATCTAATCCAGGCATTTGACTAGCCAGAGGTCACTTGGCAGGACACAAGTGCCACTAGATGGCATAATAGATAGACTATTAGGCCTGTAGTCAAGAAATCCTGCGTATACGTATATATGTATACACACGCACACATATATATCTATGATTAATAAGTGCTTGTTGTCTTCTCTTCTCTTTCTCAGGTAGTTTCCTTTATATCAAAAGCTAAGTCACCATTTAAATTGCATGGAATTCACCCATTTGATTTACTGGTTTACTTTTTATCCTCAAAAGTTCCTATGCATTTACCTCTTGCTAAAAACAAAAAAGCAAAAGTCCCTGAACTCTCGTTGCTTACAAAGCTGCTATCTTGCAGATTGTCAAAGAGAAACTTAAAGGAAAATGATAAATTTTGGAAGGGCTATGGAAAAATAAGGATATTGACTCACTGTTGGTGTACCTGTGAACAGATTCAAACATTTTGAAAGAATTACATCAAAAATCATACGCAAAATGTTACTTAATAGAGGATGTCTTTTGCCCCAGTCATGCACCTGTTATTCCTATACCACACACACACACACACACACACACACACACACATACACACACACACACACACACACACACACACACACACACATATATATATATATATATGTATGTATGTATGGAGAAAAATATTTATAGCTGTTGTTTTTGACCTGTCTATTAGGTCAGGAATAGCTGAATATGTTATGTTTCATGAATGTAATGAAATTCTATCACAGTGTTAAGAAGTAAGGAAACAGATGGTTTCTTTTCTTTAGTAGATGATTTTAAAGAGGCGTCGAAAAAGACTTAAATTAACTGATGCAAAATAAAGTAAACAAAATCAGATGAACAATTATACTATATCAGCAGTATTATAAAAAAATGGTCACTTTGGAAGACTTTAATGAACTGATAAAGAATGAAATGAGCAGAAACAGGTTAATTATTTATACAGTAAAAATAATACTAAAAGAATATTCAATTTTGAAGATGAAAAGTTACAATCTATATAATGACCTTTCATGATTTTAGAGGACCAACGATGATTTAAATTATTTGCCACCTGACAGAGAGGGGGGCAGTTTAATGGTGCAGAATCACACACAGATATGCATGCATTATTTTATACAGGCAATGAGGAAATTTGTCTTCCATGACTACATATTTGTCACACAGAATTCATTGTTTTTCTATTATTTTCTTTTAATGAGTTGGGAAATAGATTTCTGCTCATTTAAAGGAAATCATAAAATAGGGGATGCTACAGATGTTGAATGTGGCATGTACTTTCAGATGAAGTCACTGTTATTAATTTTACCTAATTGTTTTTATTCTGTTACAAGAAACTTCTCATAGACTGAGAGTAAATGTTTATTATATAAAAATACATCATATCTAGGCCTCTTCTAGAGTCCTGGTACTCATTCTTGTAATGACAATCTAAGAGGTTCTGTTCTGCACAACTTCATTCTGCATCTGCTCATCAGGGAGTCCAATTAATTCCCCAATTGGCAGTAAGTGGTTGTAGTAGATTATCAATTCAATGCCACCTGTAATGGTAATAAATTTAGCAGGTACTTAGCCCTAAGTTAATAAGGACCTTAGTAACTTAGGGCTAAGCACCTCTGTGAAAGAAACAGAAGGTGTGAACTCTGTCTCCTGAAGCTGACATAACAGGAAGGGGTTGGCTGAAACAGGAAGCCAATATGTGTATGTGTATATAAGAAGAACCCAAGAGAGAGGCAAGGAGAATGAAGAATTTTTATTCCTGGTAGAAGAAGCTGTTCTGCTGAGAGATCTGGTGAAGGCTGGAGATGCCTGCAAGGCCAAAGGGCCTCTGCACCCTGGAAAGCCAAAGTGGCTGCTGCCTCTTGGAAGGCCAAAATTGCTGCTGCCTCCTGGAAGGCTGAGATTTCTTCTGGGTTGTAGGGCCAGCTGAACTACTGGAGTACTGAAGAATCATGACCAGAATAAGACTTTGTTTGTTTGTGGCTTGGTTGATCCTTCAGTTCCAGGCAACAGAAGTTGTGAAGGTTTTGAGATGTGCTAGACTGTGTGAACTTCAGTGTGTAACAAGAACTGCCTGGTGGACTAGACAAGAACCTGAGAGCTGTCTGCCTCTGAATCCAGGTGACTGTTTGGTGGATTCAGGTTGGAGCTGGGACCATGGAAGGGATCCAGGGAATCTGAGAGACCACCCTGAATCAAAATGAAGAAATGGCCTTTACTTGGATATTGGAGGCATGATGAAATTGAAGTTTACTAGACACCAAGAGGTTGAGGGTTTGTGTAATTTTCTAATGATTGTATTTAGTGATTAATGACACTTAGTGACTGATTGCTAGATAAGTGACTGACTAAGTTAAACTATAATTGTCCTATGAGTGGAAGATTGAGTATTGTATTGTGAGATAACTGAAAGACTGCGTGAGGAGGCAAACCTCCTTAGGGATATCAGATGATTATTCTTTTGTTCTTTGTTCTTAATTCTGTGACCACTTTGGTGAAAACTATGTGGCTATTCTAATGTTAAGCTGGTGTGAACACTATATTGTGATTATCTGTGATAAGATGTAATGTTGCGAATATTATATTGTACCTTGATTTGTTGGGAATGTTTGCCTTGATTTTTAATGGAATAAATGGAGTGTTGACTATACTGTGTAATCAGAACTTAAAAGCTGCTCACAGTAGCATTCTTTTGGGAAGCTGCTTGTGCATGGCATTACACCACCTCAAGTCTCTGCAGGATTTTGTAAATACTCAAGTTGGCCAGTATCTCCACAATTAGCTATTAAGTATCTATCTATCTATCTATCTATCTATCTATCTATCTATCTATCTATCTGCAGTCCTGAGTTTCTCAGCAAAACCTTTATTGAAGGTTATGACAATAAACTCAGACATCATTGTTTCCTCCTCTCCTGATTCTTTCTGAATTGATGTGGTAATTAGTTTCCTTGAACTTCTCTTAGCCAAGAGATTCACTGACTATGTGTATGTGCAGGATCTTTATTCACAGAGACTCCAAAATCTAAGTCAATAGGCAGGTATGACTATTTCTCAAAATCAGTGGGTAAGAATATAAATTCAATCAAATTGTTCAAGGTAGAATTTGCATACTAGAAAAGGTATATGTTGGCATATAGGTGATGCAGTGGATAGAGTGCTAGACCTGGTATTATGAAGGGATGATTTTGAAGAGAGTCTCACACTTCTTAGCTCTATGAACCTGGACAAGTTACTTAATGTTTATCTTCCTCAGTTTCCTCATCTGTAAAATAAGGATTCTTGTAAAGACCATATGAAGTAATATTTGTAAGATTTTTTTGTAAATCCTAAAGTGTTATATAAATAAAAGTTATTATTTTTTGTTATATTGGTGATGGTAGTAGTAGTAGTAGCAGTACAACAACAACAGTATCAGTAGTAGTATGTTGATGCCACTTGGAGGGGTAGGAGTATATTGATTCCACTGAATTTTTAATTCTCCTTTCTGCCTATAATATCTTTTATCGGGTTATTGTTAAAATGTTCTGGTTGTGGCTACCCTTGAGGATTGTGTTATTCTAGATTCCTTGATGCCAGGCTAAGATAATATCAACTTTAGAAGTGTACTTTCAAAGTTTTCTCATTCCTCCAAACAGATCTTGGCAAAAAGTGAGTAGATTAAGAAACATTTCTCCCATAATACATGGGCAAACATAGAAGCTTTCTGGCTATTCATTAGTTAATTATATACATATCATGGGAAGTGAGTTATACTAATATAATACATTAGTGCTTTCTATTACTAGAGATAGAGGTCAATAAAGATAAATTCCAAAGGTTTACTAGTTAGTAAGTACAAAGAAACTTAGTTTCTCCAAATGTGGAATACACTTTTTTTAGGATTTTTTTTTTATATTTACATCTTAGTTAACATTTTTTTTGCTCAAGTAGAGACTATTCTGATACTCTTGGCAGACATTATTGGGCTATCAACCCCTGGGATATTAGGACAATAGTAGCCATTTTGATAAGAATGAAGGAAGGGTGGTGGATAAGGAGTCAGCAGACCTTAGGGAAATTATTTAATTACTATTCTTCAATTTCTTCATTTGAAAAATTAGTGACTTTGACTAGATGGCTCTAATTCTATGATTCCATGAGAAGATAATGGAATGCCCACTTCACCAAGATATGACACTACAAATGAGGAAGTTTGAGAAGTTACTAGTATAGTCAAAAGTACAAATAAACAAAACACACTTAAAACATTTAAGAATGTCATCAGAAGAAATATAGACTAATTTAATATCAAAGCTGGGTTTTCACAAGCTAGCAGTTACTTACACCTGACAAATGCTTATTATTACTGTGATGGCCTTGAAAATGCAAAATACTGGGGCTCAGGGCGGGAGAGGGAAGGTGGGGGCAGTCTGTCCCGGACAGTGCTCGGTTGCCACCACCACTGCTGCCATCATGCCAGCCAGTCAGGCTTTGGACCCCAGCATCACCCCAGGAGCCCAGTATTAATTCCACAGTTTAAGAGCCGGAAGAGACCACCTACTCATTCTAGGAAACCATCTTCTAATTCAATCCCCTCATTTTATAGTTTCTGCTGCTAGGTGAGGATCCATAATGGAGACAAGCTGATTTGGGGGCAGCATCACAGCTCAGTACCACCAGCCCACCCCTGACAGCTGTATACTTAGTATGGTGGTGGGGCAGCTGAAGGCTGATGAAGACCCCATCATGGAATTCCACCAGATATTTCTATTAAAGAACATCAACCATGCTTGGGTGTGCACCAATGACATGTTCAGGCTAGCACTGCACAACTTTGGCTGAGCCTCCTCTTCCCAAGGCACTCACGCTGTTTCCTTCTCTCTCCTCTTCCTGATGTTATTCGCATTTCCTCTCCTCAGCCCCCTCAGAACACTCCAAATATCATACACAAACATGCAAGGCTGGTGGGTGGATGTGTGGTGCTGGCTGTGGCATCACTATTTGAGTGTGTTGTGCGTGATGTTTGGATGTTAGACTAGCTGTATCTGACAGGAGAAGTTTGTGTTGTACAAGCACATGCCTTAGAAAGACTAAGTAATGCAAAGGGTAGTCTTCTTTTTTTTTTTTTTTAATATACTGACAAGTTGCTCTAGTAACCCAAAGAAACACAGGAGAAAGCAGCAGCTGTGTGTGCAGCCCAGATTTTGATTTGTTCAGATGTTCCAATGCCTCATTATACAATAAAACCATGAAAATTTTCTTAACATTTAAAAAAAAAAAGAAAATGTAAAATATTCTGTGGTGCCTCCATGATTTATACCTTTCTGGTTGCCAGAGCATTCATTTTGGTAATTGAGACTGGCAAAGGGTTTGGGATTGCAACCTCTTTGTTATTATAGTCATTTGACTAGTAACTATACTATGCTGCCGAGGTAAAACAGGATGCATTTTGCCCATACTTCTTGCAAATACCTTGGAGGCACAAAGTTGGCTGCTTTATTCTGGAAAGAATACGGACTCATTGATATAGGGTCTTTAGAAATTTGTTGCTGTTGTTGTTGATGATGATGATGATGATGTATCATTTCATTTGTGTCCAACTCTTAGTGACTTCATTTGGGATTTTCTTGGAAAAGATACTGAAGTGGTTTCTCATGTCCTTCTTTTAGATGCTAATGTACTTAACTACTGATTGATCCACACCTGCACTGGCAAGGTCCTATGCACACAATAGCTAGTTTAGCCAGATATGGAAGGTATGGAAGGATATGAAATGATCATAATCAGATTATCAAATTTTCCTTATCACAATGACCTTGGGCTTGATAAGTGGAATGGGGATGAGGGTGGGGATAGGTAGTAGTGTTGGAAATCTTACTACAGGAATCAAATGATAGAGGGGCTTTAGAGGTCATTTGATCCCTGTGAATCTGTCCAGCAATAGCAATCAGATATATAGAGTGAGAATCAGAGTTCTGGACACAAAAGTGTGTACCCCCAACATATGCACTGACAGTGAGACTGAAGAGATGGGAAGCTGCATGCTTTCATATCTGTGACTTATAAATTGCCTAACTTCTTATTCTCGAATGCTTGAGTCCTCGGTAACTCATCTAAGATGTCACAGATGTTCAATCATTGTGGTATGTAGCTTCTCTGAGTTGTACTTGCCTGATCTCAATGTAACGCATAATAGTCCATCGCTGATAACCTTTTCAGCATGGTAGAGTCTATGAAAGCAACAATTCTGTTGGCCTAATCCTCCAAGAATAGAATGTCACTTGTGAATTGATCCAATCATTCTGGAGAGCCCAAAGTACTATAAAACTGTAAATACACATTGATCCAGTAACACACCTATTGGGTCTATATCTCAAAGGGATTTTTAAAAAAGGGAAAAAAACTATTTACAAAAATATTTGTAATAGTTCTTGTTGTGGTTGGTAAGAATTGAAAATGAGGGGATGCCCATCAATTGGGAAATGTCTGAACAAGTTGTGATATATTATTGTGATGGAACATTATTGTGCTATAAGAAATGGTAAGTGAGATGAATTTAAAAAAATCTGGAAAGAGTTATGTGGTCTGAGTCTGAATGAAGAGAACAGAACCATGAGATCATTTTAAACAGTAATAGCAATATTGTATGATGAACAAACAATTGTGAATGACTTAGCTGTTTTTATCAATACAATGATCAAAAAAATCCCAAAGGACTCAAGATGAAAAGAGATATCCACTTCCAGAAAAAGAAGAGATGTCTTTTGAAGACTGAAACATATTGCTTTTCATTGTCTTTTTCCTTCCTTTTTTCCTTCCTTCCTTTCTTTCTTCCTTCTACTTCTTCTTTCACAAAATGGCTGACATGAAAATATTTTTACATGATTGCACATGTATAACCTATATCAGATTGCTTATTTCAGGGAGAGGGGGAGGAAGAGAGGGATATAATTTGGAATCAAAACTTTAAAAGATATCTTAAAATTGGTTTTACATTTAACTGGGGAAATACTATTTAAAAAAAAACACCAAAAAAAAAAAAAGAATACAATATCACCTCCACAATTCTTTAAAACATCAGAAGATGTTAATTGAGTATATGAATATACTAGATGTCCTTAGTGCAATTTTAAGCTTTAATAGCTTTACTGAACTAAGATTTTGGGGATATCTTCAACAGAGGCATCTAAACAACCCAGTGGAAGGAACACTAAACTTAGAGTAAGGATGACCTGATTTGAATTCTCCTTCCAACATTTATAGCTAGGTCCATGTTAGCATGAATAAAAAAGCTTGAGATATGGTAGCATATATTCAAACTTAAAATTATATAAAGTATGGTCATTTGTTCTAGCCCAGCAGAAATATACTCCGAGAATTTGAAATATGTGAATATGTCATAGGATTCATTATTCACACAAATTGGGACCTGGATGTATTGTCTATGTGACCTTATGCAAGTCATTTAACTATTATCTGCATTAGTGGGATGATCTGTAAAATGTCACCTACCTCATAAGGTAGTTGTAAGAATAAAATAAGAGGGTATACTTAAATTACTTGGTAAAACTTAAAGCACTTGCGGAAATGTAACCTATTATGTTTATTTTTGCTGTAGATTAATATGGTATGTTGTATATAGAATGTCTCTGAATAAAGACAATTATATTAGCTTATATTATTCTCAAAGAAACTATACACAATACGTTCAGAGTATTATTCTGCCTACTTTACACATGAATAATTTCCTTCACAAAGGTACAAATTCTAGTGCCTCCCCATTAACTCTAGAATTGGAAGCAAATTTCATCTATTTGTCACTTATAATTACATTCTGGCTCCAATTGATCTTTCCAGTCTTTCCAGACTTTACTCAGTCTCTAATCTAGCCAAATTATTCTGCTTGCTGTTCCTCAGATATGACATTCTTATGTTGTGATGCCTTTGCATGGGCTATCCCTCATGACTCCAATGCATTCTTTCATCACCAGTAGCATGTTGAAATCCATTTATCTTAAAGTTCACCTCAAAAAAACATTACCTCCTACAGGCATCCTTTCCTAATCTCCCAAGTGCTAATGCTACCCACCTCCTACAAAATAACATTGTATTTTTTTAATATATGCAGCAATCATAGAGGGTGTGTCAATATCCCAATCTCTCTCACTTTGTCTCTGTCTCCACCTCTTGCTCTCTGTCTCTCTCTGTCTCTCTATCTCTGTCTCTCTGTCTCTCTCTGTCTCTGTCTCTCTGTCTGTCTCTCTGTCTCTGT
>CM053589.1:64643426-64655009 GCA_028646515.1 Pseudochirops corinnae | reverse complement strand
CTCACTTTGTCTCTGTCTCCACCTCTTGCTCTCTGTCTCTCTCTGTCTCTCTATCTCTGTCTCTCTGTCTCTCTCTGTCTCTGTCTCTCTGTCTGTCTCTCTGTCTCTGTCTCTGTCTCTCTCTCTGTCTCTCTGTCTCTCTGTCTCTCTGTCTCTCTCTCTCTCTCTCTCTCTCTCTCTCTCTCTCTCTCTCTCTCTCTCTCTCTTTGTCTCCTAATTTTAACTATGAAGTATCAAGTCTGAGCTCTGAATAAGTCTGCTTCTCTGGTTAGGCACTTAAGTCAGTGTGATACTTTCAGTAAAAAGCACTTTCCTTTAATCCAGGCATCTACAAAATCATTTAGGTTTTATTTTCTATAAGCATTGAGAGATTTCCCTCTTCAATCCTTACAGGGCAGTTAAGGGGAAGGTGGGAAAGAATGTTAGGAATTTCTTCTCTTTCAAGTTAAACAAAAAACGTAGAATAAGACAACCTTTCCCCAAAGAAGCTCTTCATCCTCAAGAATGGTCTCTCTTTTTTTCCAATCAGAACAGTTCCCCTTATCAACACCATAACCATACTGCCAGCTGTGCTCAGGTTCTGTCATCTTCTCTGCTGTATCAGCTTCTCAGTTTTGGTGGCTTCTGTGTTCTTGCTTCTGATATATTGGCCTCTATAAGCAGTTTCTCTAGTAATCTTCTCTCTCTCACTTGTCTGATTTCTCTCCTATTCTCCTTTTTCTATCGTTGACTTCTGATCTCTAGCTTTTTATGCCTTAAGTTAAGGCCTCCTTGTAAGTGACACTTATCTGTCTTAGGGTAAGATACCAAAAATAACCTTTCTGTAAGCTAGGAGACAAATATTCCATATATTATAGTCCCATAGTTCTACATCTTTCCATTTATTCAGAGATCCCCAGCAATAACATTCTGAGTCTGAAAACAGTTAATATTCTACTTAATTTCTGGTTTTAAAAAATATACTGTAGCTATCTCTACTGTTAGTCAATACCTTTCCCTCTGAAGAGATATTTTCTTCCAAAACTTTATTGTGAGTAGGTGCTTTTCTCTGAAGTTCACTTAACAAAATTTTGTGCTTCTCCTTAAGCTACTTTTTTTTTTTTTTGTATTTTATAGAGTATGTAACTTCCCTGCCCCTGCCCCCCAGGGAATAAAATATCCAGATAAGAAAGAGGCAGCCTATATATATACACACATACACATATTTATATGTATGTGTGCATATATGTATAAACACAGTAATACACAAACACACTTATTCTTTATCATATGTTACACACATTATGTACACTTATATATGCTCTTCTTTCTCAAATAATATATATAGTTATCCCTTCCACATCATGGGGGTTGAAAAATCCACATAAAATGTTTTGGCCCTCCATTCATACCAGAGAAGAAGACTGAATTTTTATGGTATTAAAAGATCAAATATGTCAAAATTATATAAGACTATACATATATTTTTTGTATTTTGGAGTTTCTAAACTTTTTTGTGTCCTCTGCTGTCCTTCACATGTCATCTGCAGCTTCTGAAAAACTCCCCCTGAATTCCCATTTAATTTCTTATGCCAAACTATGCTATCTCAAAATTGCAAAGGGGAAAATCATGATGTGGAAGGGAAAACAGCATATACACATATATACATACACAGACACACACGTATATATATTCTCTCCTTTTTCATATTATATATGTATGTATATATATATATATATTCATCCTTTCTCATATACTATCTATCTATACATGCATACACATACGTGTATAGGTGTGTATATACCATCTCTCTCCATATATACTGCTCCTTTCTAATGTGATATATATACATATACATATACATACATATGTGTGTATGCATGTATTATATATAAATTATATACATCATTGTATTTGGTTGTGTTTTCTTCTGGTAGAACATACTTTTTTTGTTTTTAACTTTTATAGCCTCATAACCCAGCACAGTGCCTGATGCAGAGTGCTTGCTTAGATCAGTAGTTGCTTATTGTTAGTGACTGGTTGGTCACTTAGTTGTTAGAGTGACTAATGAGAGTGACTTTCTCAAGGTCAAAACACTTGTAAATTGCAGAACCAGGGTAACTTTTTGTTCTATATCCAGTTATTGTGCCATATTATATTCTGAAAGCTAATGCAGTACCTCAGGAGACTAAATTGGGGCACAGTTTATGTCATTTAGTCTCTAAGTCAATATGGAATTGGTGTTGCCTTAGGGGATATACAACTGTAGTAACAACAGCAAAGAACATCAGTTTAGAGAAGAAGTTACACCTCTCTGAACAAATGGAATCAATAATATTATTATTTAATACAATTAGGGGGAAATAGAAGCAAGAAAGCAGTAGCTCAAGAAAACAGTACTTTTATAGTGTAGAGTTGGGATTAAATTTCAAGCAAAACTACACATATCTTGTTGGAGATGGAGACAGTGCCTGCTCCTGATTGAGCTTCTGCTAACAAAATTAAAAACAACAACAAAAAAGTAGCATCTAAAAGTTTGAAGTGGCCTTAGATACCATCTAGTATAACCACAACTAAATAAGAATTTGTTCAATATCACTGGAATTTGATCAGAAAACTTTTACTTGAAGACCTCTACTGAGGGAGACTTACTACTCCCCCAAAGCTGCACTTACCAATTTTGACAGTTCTAATGGGTAAGACTTTTTTTACTTGTTTTGATCTGAACTGAAAATCCCATTGGTTTAAGGAATCCCTGATAAGGAAACATCTCCCACCAATGAAAGTAAGTTTTGTTTAGAACACTGAAATGTTCGATCTTACCCAGGGTCACACAGCTGTTGTGTCTGAGGTGGGACTTGAATTCATATTTTTTTGACTCAAAGACTAGCTATCTCTTCATTAAACCATATTGTCTTTGTTATTCATGTCAAATCTACTTTCTGCAACTGTTATGCATTGCTGCTTAGTTCAACCCTCTGCATTGGAGAAGTCTATTCTATTTTTCATGTATCAACCCTTCACATAATTGACAACTACTATTAACACTTCATCCAACTTCTTTATTCCATGTTGTCTCCAATTCTTTATTTATTCTCTATATAATTCTCATCTTTATTTGGCATTCTGACTAATACCTCTCAGATAAGGCCTTGCCAAGCTCTTTTCAGAGCTGCTTATACATCTTTGATGTCCATATTTCATCTAACTCTTTCCTGTGGCCTCAAGAAATTGGAGCACACTCAGCAGTTATAACCCAGTAAACCATTTCCAAACAAACTTCATTAAGGTTAACCGACAGGCCACAAACCCATTGTTGAGGTAGGAGGATGTCTATGGCAAGTATGTGAACTTCCTCCAGGAAGAATAGGTAGATGAAAATAATTTGTTCCTATATCTATGAAGGTGACTGAATGCTGGGTTGTAGAGCACGTAGAGCTTGGTCAGGTATTGGAGACACCAAAGTCATTCATTGTATCCTGGGTCATCTCAATTCATCTTGACTTTTGTCCTGCCACTGGATTTAGATGACTTAGGAATAGAGAGTGAGGCTGATAACTTTGAGCAACTCTCCCTCACTTAAATACAATTTATGCACAAGACAAAACACCACCCTGTGATTTCATTGGTCCTCTTCAAAAACAAAGGATGAACAACAACAACAACTTGGCATGCTATCTCTGGTCTATGGTCACCACTCTGGTTACCCTCCATATGATCTCCAGTTCATCAACATCCCTCAAAAAATGTTATGCCCACAGTTGAATACACCATATCAGATATTTTCTGACCAGATAAGAAGATTACATAAGAATAGTCACCTCCCTCATTCTACTGTGTCTCCTGTAGTATCATCTGGGATAACATTATAGTTTCCTCTTGTTGAGGCTTATATCCCTGCTTCCTCATCTCTACCCCTAGCCTCATTCACTTACAAACACACAAACACACAGAGACATACACACACACACACACACACACACACACACACACACATACACATATATATATATATACACAAAAAGAGATACACTATGATAAATGGACATCACTTGTTCACCACCTTACTGATATAACTTAATGTCTTTCCCAAAGGAAAATCTGGATAGACTAAAGAGGAAAAACATCTTTGGTTTCCTTTGATAGTACCTAGGCTACACACCAAGAGATTACCAGGTACCCTAAATAACCACCTATAACTAAAAAATGCAGTCACAAACAATAAAAAGAAAGAGAATAGGACTTTGCAGCATATCTCACTAGAGCATCATGAAAAAATGACCCAGTATAAAGTATTTCCCGCTATGACTGGAAACAACTTATTCAGATCTTGTGGGGTGTGGGAGCTAATTACATTTGCTAATTATAGATGATGGGATACTTAATAGTTAATCTTTTTACTTTAATAAGTCTTTCTTCTATAATACTATGGTTAAAATCCTGGAGAGTGGGGAATTAGGCTTGCCTTCTGGTATGGCAACTAAAAGATTTTCTTACATGTAGGCACTAAAGATGAACAATATATGATATTCTTTCAGTAATTTCACATTATCCAGTTACACTATTAAGATTGTTGTCATCATATCATTGAATTGTCATGATTTATATAGGACCCATTAAATATAAACCACTGAATACAATGAGTAAAAAAAAAGTTCTTTGTCATAATCTTTCTACATTTTCCTTCTTTTAGCTGATGTTTCTTTAAATGGAAAGGGAAGTTAAAAATTGTCTTAACATGTCTTTTTAATGGTGAGATGGAAAGACCATTTTAGACACATTTCAATAAAGTGAATGACCAGCCATCTGGACAACTAATGTGGCTAACAGCCTGATTTATTTCCATTGTTCTTATGATTGATCAAGACAGCTGATATGAGGAGAAATACCATTCTTCAGCTCACTTTTATTGACTGTAGCTTCTGTGTTTTCCAGTCAGTTACATGATTATTACACAATTATTGATGATGCTTCATTAATCAAGAAATAGACATGCTCTTAGAACATTAAGCCTCAAAGCTACCGGAAACAGGGGAAAGAAGAAATGTGGGATAGTGGATAGAGCACTATATCTTCTGTCTGAAAGACCTGTATTCAAATCAGTTAAGCAGGCAGGTAATAAACATTTGTTAATTGCAAAATATGTCCCAGGCACTGTCCTAAGCCCTGGGGACCCAAAGAAAGACAATAGTCAATACTTTAAGGATCTCAACCTATTTCAGACACTTTTTACCTTGGTGATATTTGGCAAATCACTTAAAATATCTGAGCAAAGCTTCCTCATCTGTCAAAGGATAGGGGTTGGACCTAATGATTTCTAAGATTCCAACTTTAGTTCTATGTTCCTAAGATTTGCATTAATTTTAAGCATTTGAAGGTAAGTTAAATTTTTGCAATGATCTACCTTATGTTATATATTTAAATAACATGACATATTTGGGAAAATTCAATATTTCACTCTGAATGAAGTATAATTTGAAAGTTTAGAATAGAATTGGAGTATTTATATTAGTCTCCATTTATGTCATATGCAGAAACACTGGCTTGACTCTGTAACAAGTGATTGAAATTTCTAAGTTAGAAGAGGCCTTTGAGGTCCCTTAGTCCAAACATCAGTTCAAGTCAAAATGAATATATTCTATATTATTACTACTAAATAGACTTCCAACCCAATTTGAAGAAAACTAATAAGAGAGAACTCACTCTTTCCCTTAGCTAGACTATTCTAATTTTGGAAAACTTTCATTTTTAGGAAGTTATTCTTTAAATTGAGGTCAACTCTGCCTCGCTATAACTTCACTAGTTCATTTTCTGCCTGCTTGGTTTAAGAGAAAAGAATCTATTCCCTGCTTAGTCAGTACTTCGAGGGGAGCTATGAGATGGATGTATTATCTCTATAGATGCAAATTGTTTTCTGTGAATCCCTTTTCATTCTATGTGATTATTATCCATTCCTCCATAAAAATTTCATTGCTGTTTGGTCATTTCTACTTGTGTTCAACTCTTCATGTCCAACAACACTATTTGGGGTTTTCTTGGAAAACTTACCAGAGTGGTGTGTCATTTCCTTCTCCAGGTCATTTGACAGATGAGGAAACTGAGAGTACAGAGTAATATAGCTAGTAAGTGTTTGAAGTCAGTTTTGAACTCAGGTCTTCCTGACTCCAGACATTGTGCTCTATCCACTCCACTCCCTGGTTACTGCACAAAGGATCTGTTTAACCTCCTTCCTCTAGATCAGGGGTTCAAAACAAGGGGCCAGTTAAAAACTTCTGCTTTAGAATTTTATTTTGAGGATTCAGATGACAATTCAGATCACTCTACTATTAATCTCTTGTTTAATATAACCAACATACCTCCTTTTAGATCCTAATTTTTTTCACTGAATTCCCCACTTCTAGGTGACACATATTTAAATACCTGAAAGTAATTATTTTGTCCCTTTTAGTACCCTATGTATTTACTGGTTTAAATATCCAGGGTTGTTTTTTTTAAGCCTTATATTTTTTATGACTTTGAGCCCTCTCACTATCTTGATAATAATACTCAAAATGTATTCTGACTTGTTCCTGCAATTCCTAAAAGATGTTATGTTGAAATGTCCTATTGTGGTGTAAAAAAAAAAAAAAAAGTTATAATCTGATAGTCTTTTCACCCACTGCTTGTCTCGTAATCTAGAAAGAATCAATCACTAGTTTAATCCATGAAGGCTTTACAACTTGATAGAAAATCCAGAACTTGTGCTTCACTACATAGCTTTGAAAAACAGTAGGGAATTTCTCTGACTTATAGCACTACGATACAACCTTTGTAGGGAGTATTCCATATAAAATACACAGATTACATTCTTAATCTATTCTGCTCAATCAATTCAAACAGTTTCAAATTTCCATTAGAGATTTAATATCCTTTTTGAATTAAAAAAAAAAATAAATGAGTGAGGAAGCTACATTTCCTGAAATGTACAAAAGGATTAAAGAAAACAAAACAGAAGAGCTTATTTATTAGAATGATGAAATTTGTTCCAGGAAGATTCTGGCTATGGAACCAAATAAACTTTAAAGTCTGAGAGAACTGTGCATAGATGTTGACAAAACTGCACTGTAATATGACTTTAATGCCCTATGAAACAGTCACATGGATGTTCTTGTAAGGTTCCTAAGACCAGGTTCCTGGCAAAGAGAGCTATTTATAATGAAGTTAGAGTACAAGTTGACATATACATTCAAAATTAGGGATATAGCTTGTCATCAGCTTTTGAGAGTAGGCAGCATATATGTTTCAAAGGCTTTGATCAAGTACTTTCTGTTTCCCTTGGGGTTCCAAAGGGAGACAAGGTGGGAGGGAGGGAAGAAAATGGATTAGTTTGTTTACTTAGAAAAATAAATGTTATCATTTTGTGAGGGTGATCCATACACTTGAGAGATAATTCAGAATGTTTCTTGCCCACATGTTGCAATTAGGTCCTAGAAATGTGGCCAACATCAACTCTTCCAGTGAGTGTTAGAGATACTTTGATGTCTAGCCGAGCAGACAAGACTTGAGTTTTCTCATCTCATCCAAAAGACCACACAGGCAAAAAGCTTATAGTTAGCAACTATGTGCCTAGCATCTCTGTCTTAGAAAATAAATATTGGATAATAAGCTCAAATTATATTATAGAAACCAAAAAAAGCACTTGACATAGCTGTTTGTAAATGAATGTAATCTTACTGACCCATGCTTTTGAGGTACAAAGGAAGATAACAGAGTGCCTGATTTTAATTGCTGTGGCTTATTTAGCTATTCATGTATTTGTTTACTTGACAGGTGAATTTGGTGAATAAAGAGCAGTTTGTATGACAACCTCAAACCATATGATGTTTATAAGAAAATATCATGCTTCCTGAACAACCACTTTGCCATTTATAAACAGTCTTACTATTGAGAAATTTGGAAAGCCTCCAGAGGAAGAAGGCTAAGACGGTAAAAGATTTCAAGATCAAGTCTTCAGAGAATCAATTAAAGTACTAGACATTTTTAGTCTGGGACAGATAACATTTGGGGAAGGGTGGGGAACAAATATAACTGTCTTCATGTATTTTAAGTTCTGCCGCTGAAAGAGGAATTAGATATGTTTTGCTTAGCCCCAAAGGGAAGACCTATATAGTAGAGTACAGAAATTGCTAAGAGGCAAATTTTAGCTTAATATGGGGGGGAGGGGAGTGGGAAGCACAACAACTTCAAAAAAAATTGGAGTTGTCCCAAAGTGAAACAGGTTGCCTCTGGAGGGAGTAGGTTTCCTTTTCCTAGGAGTATTCAAACAAAAGATTTTGTAGAGGAGATTCTTGTTAAGATAGAGGTTAGAGTAGATATTTTCCATAGCACTTTCCCGCTATGATATTCTATGACTCTGTTTTCATAATTAAGGACAAATATTGCTGATATATATATATGTATATATATATATATATATACTCATAAATATACATATATATTTATATATGTGTGTGTATGTGTTTAATGAAAAACAGACAAAAATTAAAAATATGTAGCAAAAATATTTCTTTTAGTATAATTCAGATAAAAGTTTCAGTCACTCATGAAAGTATGATTAATCTTATGACTTTGTACAGATAGATCAATCATAACAACAGATGAAACAAAAATACAAGCTAAGATTGCTAGAATATAATGAATATAGGTAAAGACAGCTGTAAAAAGGAAAAAAAAATCTGTGAAACTCTCTTCCTAGTCTCTACATTCATGTGGATTGATCATAATAGCTATTATTTATATAACACTTTGATGTCTGTAACACTTGAATATATTGTCTCATCTTCACAGTAATCTTGTGATATGGGTTTTACTGTTTTCTTGATTTTCGAAAGGAGACTGCATCTAAGCAACTTAACTACTATCACACTACTAATAAGTTCCTGAATCCGGATTCTTTTTGACTGCAAGTACAGTGCTCTATCAATGATACCACATAGCTTCCTTTTGATCACAGAAGATTTTAAGAAACCATCTTGGGTATGTGCTTCCAGGCCAGTGATTTTTTTCAGATAAACTTTTAGTTTTTTAAATAATTTTCTTCTCTCTACTTAATGGGAGACCCCCCCCCCCCATTACCAGGAGTCAATCTGTAAGGAAAAGACCAGCTATCAAATTGTTTTTAAGTCTGAAAAACAACTCATTTTCAAATACTTCTCCTTGAAAATGTTTATGAAGGAAATGACTCTTCAATTGAATTGTTAATAATTGACCAAAAAACATAGATGTTTCCTAAAGCACATGTTTTATTTGGTGCAAAAGCTTTCTGAAAGAGAAATAAAAGTAAATATTAGCCTGATGTTCTTTTCCAGACACAGAATCACTCTGAGATGGAATTTTAAACCTAGAAGCACCCTTGGAAATTACCTAGTTCATTCCCTCATTTTACAGATGAGAAAACAGAGGGCCAAGGAGATGAAATGATTTAGCCATAATAGCACCACTTCTTAGCTGTTGTGCTAGAATTAGAACCTGACTACCAGTCCTTTGCTCTTTGCCAGTATCAGTCACTTTACTAAGGAAGGATATGAAAGTTCCCTATATATAAATGTTCCTCCTTCTTTTTTCCTTTTTATATTTATAGCTAACATAGGAAGCAGATATCTGAACAACTGGATGACATGTTTGGGCTATGGCTCCCTTGGGATATCATTGTTGTTGTTCATCCTTTGTTTTCAAAGAGGAGCAATTACATCATGGGGTAATGTCTTGACATGTGAGTGAATTAGATTTAAGTGATTTAGAGTTGCACAAAGCTGTCAACCTCACTCTCTTCCAGAGTCATTGAGGTTCAGCAGCAACACAAAAATCAAGATGGGGGCAGCCAGGTGGCTCAGTGAATAGAGCACCAGACCTGGAGTTAGGAGGACCTGAGTTCAAATGCAGTCTCAGACACTTGACACACCTACTAGCCATGTGACCTTACTCAAGTCACTTAACCTCAATTGCCTTGACTTCTCCCCTAAAAAATAAAAACAGAAAAAAAAATCAAGATGACTGGAAATGACTAGGGATGCTGTATCTTCAACGTCCGTAAGGTCTGACCAAATTCTTAGCATTCCACAGTGGCTGTTTCAGTTATTTTTGTGGCCATTGGAACAGATTATTCTCATCAGTGCATTTTTCCCAGGGGAATTCTTCACTTGCTTGGGGTAGATGTTGCCCCACCTCACCAACAGATGTGAGGCCTAATTTTTAGCCTTAATCTGATTTAGCCCACCTGCTGAGATGATTTATCAGGATGTGGCTGCTGTATATGCTACAACTTCTTGGAACTACAGGTGAAAGCTGAGTGCCACGTAGATATCAAAGGTGGAGAGGCAGACCTGAAAACTGCTTGCCAAGCCCTGACACCAGTGGTGTTAATCCTCGTTGGACACCCCATACACCTCCATGGGATAGTGAGATTCTTGTAGTCATGTCGATATGAATGCAAGAGAAACAGTAAGGTACAATGGACAGGATGACAGATTTGAACTCAGAGCACCTCCATTTGCTACCTCAGGGATACTTGCTACCTCAGGGATACTGGTCAAGCTACTTTGGACCTATGTTTACTCATTGTACAAAAAAAGGATTGGATTAGATGATCTTTAATGATTCTTTCAACTAGAAATCTAAAATACCAGAATATGTCTTCAAACCAAGTTAGCATGTCATATGATTCAGATTGGAAGTTGATTTTCCCCTTTTCAGGGGTTCATAGGTAAGACTGTCTCCTTGAGGAGATTCTAGTCTACATTACTACTTAGGTCTGGAGTAATCAGTCTGCCTATAAGTAGGGGGAATTAGAATAAAACTTTACTGCTTCTCCTTAACAGGTTTTTAAATTCACTATAAATATAGTCACTTTTAAATCTGTTTGAAAATACTTACAAGCCAATGTATATAACTAGGCTGAATAAAAGAAAATATAAATGAGGAAAACTATCAAAAAGAGGAGCAGGAAGGAAGTAACCAAGTTCTCTCTTTTTCACGGGGTAAAAGTATATGCATTTCATAATTGGCATTTTGCCAATTATACCACCCATGCATTTTGCAAACATTGTCAAATTTGAGTTTTATAGCCACCTTGCATGGGGGAAGTGTTAATAGTATTATAATGATTTTACAGATGAGGAAACTGATGCTCACAATGTTTATATGAATTCTCCTCATTCTAACAAATACTTATTATGTGCCTATAATGAATAAGATGCTTTTTCAGGTGCTAGGGCTATATTGATAAAATTTAAAATAATTCTTGCTCTCAAGGAGCTTATAATCTATAGGTAAAATATGACATAAATAGTATCAGGTATAAAATTTAAACTAAAGATTGACTGATTCCAAATCTATCAAAAACTCTCTTATGCCATGATTTGGTTCAGCAAGTTCCATATTGAACATACATCTTTCCTTTCAGTAGAGCCATTTTGAGTGTAAACAGTATGATAAACATTTGACCACAATCATCATACATTGAAAATGGTCTTTATTCTATAAATAATTGCATACCCATTGACCCAGCAATACCACTTTGGGGATTATATCCCAAAGAGATCACAGAAGTGGGAAAAGGACCCAAA
>CM053589.1:64614516-64642926 GCA_028646515.1 Pseudochirops corinnae | reverse complement strand
AATAAATCAATGAACTGAGTTGTAGCTCCTATAGCATGTAACTAAAACAAAACAAGTTAAAAATAAAAAAAGGAAACTTTTTCAAAATTTCAGCTAAATAAAGGATGAAATCCTTAAAAATTTGTTAAAAGAATCACAAAATTGCAAACAAACCAAACATAAAAGTCTAAAATGAGTTCCTAGTCAGAACAGGAAACCAGCTCCATCTTTTTAAATGCTCTGGTACTCTTCCTACTTCTTCTACTCAGGGTGCACCTGGAAAGATGTACTACTGATGTACTACTTGATGTACTATTGAACTGTATATAGCTTCGTCGTGTCTGTCTTCCAAAATTAGCTTGGTAAAGTACTGAGAAAATTTACCATATGCAAATAGGTAGTCAATAAGTAATTATTAGAATAGCTTATATTTTTATATACTTCTTTTCAATTACACTATACTACATATACATTTTCTCATTGAATATTCACTATAGTCAGGTGAGATAACTCTATACTAGTTATTATTTCTAGTTTATAGATGAGAAAGAGAGAGAGACAGAGAGACACACACAGAGACAGAGACGTAGACAGAGACAGAGAGAAACAGAGACAGAGAGAGTCATTCCACATCAACAGTATTATGATCAGTTCTAGGTGCCACATTTTAGGAAAGCCTGTAAATTGTTCTTAGGAAGGAAAATGAGATGATAAAGGGTTTTAAGTTAATGACATATGAAGATTTATTGGAGAACCTGAGGACATTTAGCTTAGAAAAGAAAAATAAATAAACTGAAGGAAACTTGAGAGCTATTCTGCTTGATTTAAAATGTGGGAGTTAAAAAGGAGCAAAATTAAGCTTTGTGTAAGGAAAAATTTCCTAACAATTGGAACTCTTCCAAAATAGAATGAGCAGCTTCCAAAAGCAGTGGCTTCTTTTTTATTAGATATCTTTGAATAAAGGCTGGATGACCACTTATCAAGTTTGTTGTAGGAAGAAATAGGTTTTTATTTTTTTCAAGTTTGGGTTGCATTAGATAGATACTGAAATCCCTTCCAAATTTGAAATCCTGTGATTCTATGAAATTCAAAAGTTAAAATGACTTTCCCAAGGCCATGTAGCTATGAAAATGGAGATTTAAAGGCCAAGATTTTAATCTCAGCTCTGTGTACATTACACACATTACCTCTCCTGATATTTTGGAATGATAATGAAATATTCCTTTCAATAATGTAAGAATCACACAGTCCTTATTGCTCTGTGGATTCCATTTCATTCTCAGTAAATTCAGTGGAGCAGAAAATGAGGCAATCTATAATCCACTCTGCCTCCCCCTTTCCTGGATTAGTGGCTGGATGCGGAGAAGAAGCTCACAAGGTGACAAAACAGTCAATGAATTCATTCAATTCAATTAAATAATCAATCAGCCTGGGTGTTTGATATTAATTTCCCCAATCAGACAGTTGGTTGTTGACTGACCTTACTAACAAACTGGTTATGACGGCAACAATCTGACTCATCATCCTAATAAATATCTTTAGAATCATACATATAAAGATGTCACATGAATGTCTAATTTTTGCAGCAGTAGTCTTTGACAACAGAGTTAAGTAGCAAAGTTTGTTTTCAGGGTTTTAAATGAATGATATTTATAACGGCTCATATGCATATATCACCTTAAAACGTATGTTCCTTACAACAACATAGAGAATTAGCTTAAATATTGTTATCTTTGGTTTACGTAATGAGATTATAGGATAGCAGGTCATGGATTTAGAGCATGGACATCTTATTAGATGCCATCTGGTCTAAATTCTTCATTTTGCTGATGAGGAAACTGAGGGACATAGAGATTAAGCAACATGCCTCAATCCACAACCGTAGTGAATAGACATCCAGCTCTTTCAATGCCAAATCCAACATTTTTTCCCCTGAACTATGCTGCCTTTTCTACTCTTAGATAGGTTAAATGCCTTGACTAATCCCAAAAGGAAAATAAATGGCAATGGGATTCAGAAAATTCAGGGTTCTTTCCTCCATACTTTATTTCTATTTTTACTGAATGCATTCCCTTTCACTCTCTGGTGTTGCCTAAGGTACCTGCCCTTAACACATGACATTCCTATGTTCCATACTGTGGCTCTCCAATTATTGCCACAAATCTCCATATTCCAGAACTTTCCTTTTCCAGTCTCTCTATCAGCATATCAAGACAACTTCCCAAAGTTCCATGCTTTCTAAGTCTTGCAAATTCATTGATTTAGTGATCCCTTTAAAACTAAGTCAGTATATACCCTTAGGAAATAGTTTGATTTTTTTTTAATGCATTATTTACATTTTAAGACATTGTCTCTAAAATTATAATGTTTTACTTCAAAAAATGTTTCCAAAGGTAAATGTTTCAGAACCTGCTATGAACACTACAGTATTTCTTAAGTGTATATTGTATGTATAACACTGTCAAACACTAGTGAAAATATTAATTATATTCAATTACTGACCACTACAATCTATACTCTAGTTAAGTTTGTGGGAAAAGATATTTTCAAACAAGAGACCTTCCAGGATGACTCATCAAACTCTTGAATCACATATCTCAGACCCCTACTTATTACTCCATTAAGCATGATACTTTTAACTGTCTTCCTCTTCCAAACTGAATTAATTCTCTTTTGAGTAAGCAAGACAATTTCCCAGATCAGTGTCCCACATTTTTTCTTCTAATTTTCCTTAAGTATTAAGAACTGATAGAATGATAGAATATCAGAGTTTAAAGAGACTTTGGAGATAATATTGCCCAACTCTGCCTTTTTATTTATTTGTTACTGTTATTGACAAATATCAATAAACATTTTTACAAACAAAGGACAGAATAAAAGGATGGCAAACAAAACCACAGATCTCCACTATTCCCAGCTTATTTCCTTTTTGAGAGTATGTAATAAATTCATAATAATTGTTTCAAGGATATCCTACCAGTTTAATTGTGATTTGTAATTTGTAATTTCTTCTGTCTTCTTAAAGGACATTATTTTAAAAGGTTCAATGACACACCTTTTTCTTCTAAGCTTGAAATAAAATAATTAAATAAATATTTGTGTGTGTATACATATATACATACATATATATGTATATGTGTGTGTATTCTTTGAGGGGGGCATCTAATGACAGCTATCTCTAGATGGGGGAGAGGGAAAGAAAGAAAAAAAGTTTACATGATAATTTTATTGTATATTTGAAAGGAATAATAAGTTATGCATTGTAGAGTTTCAGTTTTACGTACAGTCATCTTTTTATTGTACTGTGCTATGGAAATGCTTGTTTTATTCCATAAATAAAAACAAAATTTAAAAAGATCACTCTCAGTAACTGCCTTTTCTTTCATTAGTCCCAGCCCCTTCCAAAAAAAAAAAGGAAGATACCAACAATTCCTACCTTCTTACCCTTGGACCAATAAAAAATACTACTATGAATAACTGTGTAAATACTGATCCTTTCCATTTTTTCCCTTTTGGGCTATGCTTAATAGCAGTATACTTAGGTCAAAAGGAAGTATGCACTTAGGAACTTCAGGGGTTTGGTTATATATTGCTTTTCAATATATATGGAAACAATTAAACTCTACAAAAATAATGCATTGCCTCGGCTATTCTCCCATACTTCCTCCAACAAATGTCATTTTCCTTGTTGGTAGCATCTTCGACAATCTGATGGAAATAAGGACACTTCACAAAAGTTATTTTAGTTTAATTAATCAACTTTTAATTAATTAATTAATTTTTCACATGGTTGATGATAGCTTACATTTATATTGAGATCATCCTTTCCATATTTTTTCCTATTTATTCTGGGGTGACATCTATTTCTAAATATTTGAATCAGTTTTATACATATATTTATTTAATATCTGTCCTTTATGAGAAAAATTTGCTATCCCACTCAAAAAGTAAAGTGCTTTCCTTTTAATTTTGACTGCTTTGATTTTGTTTGTTCAAATAATTTTCAATTTAATGTGTTTTTATCTGCCATGATCCTATCTTTCATTTTGTCAAAATCTATTCCTTTATCTATATTTCTAAAAACCACTGTATCCCCTTTCATGCTCATCTAATGGGTTCATGATATTAACATTTATAGTTACATAATGAATACAGTTGAAAGTTATTATATCAGAAAATTAGACATATTGCTCTAAATAACTTTTGCCAGACTCCATTTCAGCTTGATTGAATAAAGAATCTTGCTCCAGGAGTTAAGGCCTTTGTTCTGATCAAACAGCTTAGAATTATTTATTCCTGGTTCTTGTGTACCTAATCTATTTCATCAATTACCTGTTCAGCCTCTTAGCCAGTTCCAAATACTTTTGTTGTCTTTTAAAATATATTTTTATTAATTGGATTAAATATTTTCTAACTACAATTTTGCAAAACTTAGTTCATTTTTAAAATGTTTTTTTAAATTATTTTCCTCCATCTAAGCCCTCCCCTAACCCTTGAGAAGGCAAGCAATATAACGTTGATTATACATGTGAACTCATGTAAAATAAGTTTCCATATTAGCTATATCACAAAAGAAAACACAATTTAAAAAATAAATATAAGAAAAATAAAGTGAAAAGAGTTCATCAGTTTTCTTTGAAACTGGATAACATTTTTTATCATGGGTTCTTTTGAATTGTCTTGTATCACTGCTTTGATCAGCTTAGTTCTCTCTCTCACAGTTGAATATTGCTACAATATTATTATTGTTGTGTATAATGTTCTCCTGGTTCAGTTTGCCTCACTTTGCATCAATTCATAGAAGAATTCCAAGTTTATTTTTCTTTTTCCTGAAAGAATTCTGCTTCTCATTATTTATAACAATCATATGCCACAACCTGTTCAGCTGTTTCTCAGTTACTGAGCATCTTTTCAATTTCCAATTCTTTACCACCACAAAAAAAGAGCTACTATAAATCTTTTAAAACAAATTGATCATTTCCCCCTTTTTTATCTCTTTGAGATACAGACATAGTGGTGATATTGCTTGGTCAATGGGCATGCACAGTTTTATAATCCTTTGGGTGTAGTTTCAAATTATTTTCCAAAATGATTGAACCAGAATGGTTGGACATAACTCTACCAATAGTGCTTTGGTTTCCCTTCAAACATTTGTCATTTTTACTTTCTGTCATGTTAGCCATTTGGAAAAATGTGAGGAGGCATCTCAGGATTTATTTTAATATGTATTTTGTTAATTTATTGTGATTTAGGAAAAAAAATGTGGCTATTGATAACTTTGATTTCTTTATTTGAAAATTGTCTTTTTATATCTTTTGATAATGTATCAATGGAAGAATGGCTCTTATTTGTATAAACTTGGATCAGTTTTTTATATATTTGAAAAATGAGGTCTTTGACAGAGAAATTTGCTGAAATTCCTTGTCTCCAGTTTTCTATTTTCCTTCTAATTTTGACTGTATTAGTTTTATTTGTGCAAAATCTTTTTTAATTAGATGTAATAAAAATTATCTACTTTCCCTCCAATGACTCTCTCTATCTCTTGTTTGGTAATACATTTTTTTCCTTATCCATAAAGATAACATGTAGATTTTTGCACGTTCCCTCAATTTAATCATGAAATCATCCTTTATATATAAAGTATTTATCCATATTAACTTTATTTTGGTATATGGTGTGAAAGGCTGGTCTATTCCTAGCTTCTGCCAAACTGCTTTCCAATCATCCCAATCATATTTGTCAGATGGTGAGTTTTTAATGCCAAAAGCTAAGATCTTTGGGTTGATATTCTTGACTTTTGTTCCTCCACATGAATTTTGTTGATTTTTTTTCAACTCTAAAGAATAATTCTTTGGTAGTTTTATTGTTACAGCACTCAATAAATAAACTAAGTTTGATATAATTATAACTTTCATTATATTGGCGTGGCCTAATTTTAATTATGTTAAAAATGTTTCATAATTATGTTCATATAGTCACTGAGTTTGTCTTGGCAAATAGACTCCTAAATATTTTATATTGTCTGGAATTATTTTAAATGGAATTTCTCTATCTCTTACTGCTGTGTTCTATTGGTGATATATAGAAATGCTGATGCTTTAGGTAGGTTTATTTTATATCTTGCAACTTTGCTAACATTGTGACTTTTTTCAACTTTTTTTAGTAAATTCTCTAGAAATCACTAAGAACATCACTGTATAATCTGCAGAGAGATAATTTTGTGTCCTCATTGCCTATTTTTATTTCTTCTGTTTATTGTTTCTTTTCTTATTGCTATAGCTAGCATTAAGTTATTTAATAATATTAGTGACAGTGGACATCGTTACTTCCCTGCTCCAAAGAACACTGACCCTGGAGTTACAAAGGCCTAAGTTGAAATCCAAATTCAGATACTTGACATTTACTACCTGCGTGACCCTAGGCAAATCACTTAATCCAAATTGCCTTGCCAAAAAAAAAGTTTAATAATTCATACGCTTTCTATTATTTTTAATTGGAATGGGTATTATATTGTATTTAAAAGACTTTTTCTGCATTTATTGAGAAAATCAGAAGTTTTTGGTTGATTTTGATATAAAAATGATCAATTGTTATGATAATTTTCTAATCATTGAAGCTTTTCTGCAGTCGTGGTATAACTCCCACCTGTTCATAGTGTATAATATTTTTGATATAATGCTGTAATCTCCTGTATAGATAGTCATTAAGGAAATTGGCTTATAGTGTTTTTTTCTTTGTTGTTTTTTTCTTCCCCTTGTTTAGATATCAAAATAACATTTGTGTCAAAAGAGGAATTTAGTAGGATGCCTTCTTTACCTAATTAAAAAAAATAGTTTTGGGATTCATTGTTCCTTAAAAGTTTGGTAGAATTCACTTGTAAATCCATATGGTCCTGTTTATTTATTTATTTATTTTTTTAAGGAGAAAATTTATGACTTACTCATTTTTGTTTTCTACCATAGGACTATTTCAGAATTCCTACTTCTTCTTCTAATCTGAGCAACTCATATTTTTGTAAGTATTCATCATTTTACTTGGACTGTCATTTTATAGGCATGTAATTGAGCAAAATAACTTCTAAGAATTGTTTTAATTCCATCTTTACTGGTGGTGTACATGACCTTTTCATTTAAATATTGGTAATTACATTTTCTTTTTATAAATCAAAATATCCAATGATTTAACTATTTTACTTTTTTTCTATAAAAACCAGTTCTTAGTTTTACATATTTGTTCAATTTTTTTAACTTCCAATTTTATTAATCTTTTCTTTGGCTTTCAAGACTTTCATTTTGGTCTTTAATTATGGATTTTTGTTCATTTTTTCTAGTTTTTATTTTTAGTTACATGTCAAATTCATTGATATGCCCTTTCTCTCTTTCTAAAATTTATGTGTTTAGAGATATAAAATTTCCCCTCAATCTTTCTTTGACTGCATGGCACAGATTTTGGAATTTGTTGTAATTCTCTTAAAGGAAATTATTGATTGTTATTATGATTTGTTCTTTGACCAACTCATGATTTAGTATTAGTTTATTTCATTTTCAATTAATTTTATTCTATGCTTCTATGATCCTTTATTAAAGATAATATTTATTGTATTATGATCTGAAAAGGGTGTATTTAATATTTCTTCTTTTCTGCATTGTTTTGTGAGACTTTTATGTGCTAATACATGGCTAATTTTTGTGAAGGTGCTATGAAAAACAAAGACAAGGGTACATTACTTCCCATTCCCATTTAATTTTCTCCAGAAGTCTATCATATCTTTAACTTTTTATTTAATTTCTTTAAATTCTTTCTTACTTATTTTGTAGTTACATTAATCTAGTTATGAGAGAGGAAAGTTGAGGTACCCCACTACTAATTTTTTTAACTATATTTTTGCAATCTATTTCCACCTGTAACTCATTTAATTTTTCATTTAAGAATTTAAATGTTACATTGTTTGGTGTATATATGTTTATTTTTGATAATACTTCATTTTCTATAGTACCTTTTAGCAAAATGTATTTTACCTGCTTTCCTCTTTCCTTTTCACATTAAAAATTCTTTCTTGCCTGCTCAATTTGTGTGAGATAATTTTTCCCATTCTTCTCCCTTCTTCCCCCAGTGCATCCCTCTAGTTTGATTGATTTTTGATGGGTAGAAGAATTAAATATCTAATACTTCTAGGTTCCCTTCCGTTCCACATTTTTTTTCACATTACTTTGCTTATGCTTCTTGAAATTCATTCCTCAACATAAATGTTGTTAATTTTCTTTTTTTCTAAAGCTGTAACCTAAAGTTTTTTGTAGTTTCATTGGTATGGCACAAAATAAGTGCATTAATTTATATGGTATTGTCATTCATATTATACTGGTGTGATCTAAGCATGACCAGTTCTCTCCTTTGTTATTTAGTTGTGTTTTTATTTCTACAAAGAATGTTCATAGTTGGGCTCATATAATTCCTTTGTACATCTTTGTAGACAGACCTCCAAATATATTTTAAAATTCTTTATTTTTTATTGAAATAACTTTTTCCTATCTCTCTACTTGATTTTGTTGGCAATATAATGTTTGACTTCCAGGAACATTTATTTATTTTCGTATGCAACTAATTTATTTAAGGTAATAATTGTTTAAGCTAACTTCTGCTTGATTATCTAGGCTTCCACAAATAAACCAAATCTGGAAAAAAAATTAATTCTTTTTGCCTTTTACTCCATTAATCTCTTTCTGTCTATCTATGTCTTTGTGTCTGTCAGCCTCTCACTATTTCTCTCTCTGTCTCTTTCTGTCTCTGTCTTTCTGTCTCTCATCTTATGACTACAGCTAACATTTGTAGACCTATATCCAATGATAATGGTAATAAATGGCAATACTCTTTTATTAATTTTTCTTTTACATAATTTGGAAAAATACTTTTTAAAAAGTTTTTTATTACCTCAACTTTTCTGAATTTCATTTTTTTAAAATTATTTTATACTGATAATTTGATTTCCATTTCAAATTACCAAAAAACAAACCAAACAAACAAACAAAAAACCTACCAGAATTCTGCATCAATTCAGAAAATTACATCTTTTTTATTCAACTTTTAATCTCTTTGATTTTCAGAAATTTTCTCTCTCTCTGTCTCTGCCTCTGTTTGTCTCTGTCTGTCTCTGTCTCTTTCACTCTGTCTCTGTCTCTCTCACTCTATCTCTGTCTCTCTCTGTCTCTTTTTCTCTCTCTCTGTTTTCTTGCATGTGGAATTCTACAGAAGTCATTTTTCCCACAACCTTTTTTTTTTAATGGTTATTTAGTCTCCATTCAAGTTCCACTCCATTCTTCAAAGCTTTTTAATTGATTTAAATTTTATTGGGTTACCCAAAAGAGTGATGTTTGAGATTTATTTTCCCCATATCTTTCAAATAATGCTGATCTGGTTGATTTAATTTGCTGTTATTTCCCCTTGGTTTTGTTGATCATTGTTCAAACTGGTTTCATTTTTAGATATTTGAGAGATATCTAAATATCTGTGGCAAGACTTTCCATACTATTATCTTAACTATAGTTCCTAGCAAATAATGCTCATATTTTATAGAAGGAGAAACTGAGATTTAGTGAATGTCAATTGTAGATCACAGTAAAAATACCCAGTGACACACTTAATGAAAGGCACAGACTACCAACCCCCAATCCATTACTCTTTTCGCTGTAACACACTGCATTGTATTGAGAAACTAACCTCTACCTAATTTCTGTCTTTTGATAGTCTAGTCATTCTTAAGAATATAGATCTAATGCAATTATGAAGTGCTTTTCAAACTAGAAAGAAATGTGATCTCTCTCATTCAATCTCAATATACTTTCTGCTCCTTCCATGCAGTAATGATATTCTATCTAATTGGTTTTACATTTATATATGTTTTATCTGTCTATTTGACTCATTGATTGATTCAGTCATTCATTCATTTGTTTATTCCATGAATGTTTATTCAAGTACCTATTGTGTGCAGGCTACTATATTAGGTGTTGAAGTACACTAGGTTTGTGTAGTATTGTCTGAGAAGGTATAAGACATGAACACAAATAATAAGTAATGGATGCAAAGCATAAGTGCATCGAAAAGTATAGTGTTATATGAGATATAATTGGGATACTACTGACTGGGTAGATTAGGGTATTTTTCATGGAAGAAATGATGAGCTGTGATTAAGAAGATACTTATTAATTTAAAAGGTAAAGAATGGTTGTGGTATCATTTTAAGCATACGGGACAGTCTCTATAAAAGTATAGTACTAGAAAGGCATAAAACTTACTTGGAATGTGGGGAAAACTATACAAGAGTCTAAAGAAATAAATTATTAAATTCCTTGAATGTCCAACAAAAAAAAAGTTAATTTTACTTGCGAGGCCATAAAGACCCAGTCATGTTTTGGGAGGAGAGGAATAATATTACGGGATCTATGCTTAAATAAAATTATTCTATCAATCCTGGTTGGGAGGAAGGGGAGTGAGGAGGTACAGAGAATTGCAAAAAGGCATTTCAGGAGTCCAGAAGTTAATAATGATGGCCTATACTAGAGTCTGCAGTCTGTACTGTACTTTACCATAACATAGCGTAGCATAGCATACCATGACATGACATGACATAACATAGGATACCATGTCATGTTATGACATACCCTATAATATACTACCAAACCATAACATACCACATCACACCACAGCACATCATACTACATACACTATACTATAATCAATGGCATTTGGTGATAGGAAAGAAAAGGCCTAGAAATGGGTATTATTTCTATACAAGAGGAAGCCTTACTAAATTCAGAGAAGTTCACCCTGAGATTGACTGCAAGGTAATGACTTTTAGCCATAACATTTTCAAATACATTGAACAAAGTCAGAGTGGTACTGGGCTCTGGATGGGTGATCAGATATCCACATTTAATAAATTACTGTGATTGAAGGATTAGAGTATTATGTATGGAGCACAGAAAGGGGAAAAAAAAAAAAGGTAAAATGTACCAAAAACTCTTTGGCTATAGAATAAGAAATTGAGGAGTATAAGTCATACTTCTGACACATACTAGCTGTGATTATAGGCAAATCATTTAACCTCTCAATGTTTCAGACAATTTAACTCTCAGAGGGTAAATTATGAACTAATTGTTGATCTGTGTAGATTCAGAGAGTTTCCATGTCAGAGGTTCACGTTATCAGTGAAATCACGATCCAGGAAAAAAAAAAAAAAAATATATATATATATATATCCATGCATTGTGAGTGCTGAGTCAGTTGAGTTGTGCAATGGATAGAGGTCTAGAATTATAGTCATTAAAAGTTGAGCTGGAATTCTGCAGATTTTGCTAACTAACTTACTATGTGTGAACTTGAGTATAGTCATTTAACCTCTCTCAGCCTGTTTTCTCATGTCAAAAATGACAAGAATAATAGCACCTACCACAGTGTTATTATGAGGAAGAAATGAGATAACATGTAAAGTTTTTTGCAAACCATAACTATCAATGATAGTTATTATTTTTTTTTGTTGTTACTGAATGCTTATAACACCACAAAATAAGTTATGTTTCTTGTTGCTATGTCACATCTTACCTTTAAACGTCTAGCCTTCATCAAGCTAATCATTTGACTAACTTGCATATTCTAGTTAAAGTTTAAAAAAAAGATTGTAGCAGATGTTAAAGCCTCAACAAATACATACATATGTGTGTGTGTGTATGTATATATATATATATATATATATATATGTGTGTGTATATATATATATATATATATATATATGCATGCAGACAATACATTGTTAATACTAGCGAGCAAAATAAGATTTTTTGATAAGTATATGGTGAAAACTGATGGTGCATAAATTGTGGTTAGGGGTGGGGGCAGCTAACGGAGGTTTTTGAGAGGAACTGAGCAAGTCAGGACTTAAAAGGCCCAGATCCCTCTGGGCATTAGACAATAACTGACTTTAAACTTCAGGTCACTATCAAAGTTACTATCCAAATGTGCATAAATGCACACATGCATATATGTATAAGGATATGCATGTGTATATAATATGTGTATGTGTGCATGCATACATGTATAGGAATATGTATGTGTGTGTATGCATACACAAAATAATTTTGTTCATGTGTTTTGTGACTGTAGTTATTTGCCAATTAGAAAATAAAATATCCTAGTGCTATTATGGAAATAGTTCAGACATATCAGAGGCCCTAGAATAGTTTTAGGTACCCTTAGGGGAGCCCGGACCACATTTTAAGCCCCTCTGCTCTACATTTATAAAATCAGATTAGTTTCCCTCACTAAAAAGTAAGTAACCAAACAAAAAAGACCAAAACTTTGGATTAAAGTATATGATTTCTCTTTTTGCAATGTTTGGGATATAAGAGGTAGGGGAAAGAAAACCACAACAATCCTTGAAATCAAGGACTTCAGGAAATTCTGGCAAATCTAAGCAGTTGTATTGCAGGGAAGGTAATTTTAATGTGCTAAATTACAGCTGCCATTAAAAACGCACCCTTTGGAAAACTATCTAAAACATGACTCCATGACTGCCATCTCCAAATCCATATTTCACTGGCTATACTTAGTTACAAAGCTTGGTGGTCACCTGCTTGTGGGCCAAGAGGGTTTTTAATGTTAGCAGAATCTCCTCTCCTGTGTATAAACAGAGATGTGTCCTTGCCCACAACTCATTTCTGACTTACTGCTCAGGAACAGTGATGCAGGTATAAAAGTAGAATTTTAATTCATTTTCACTGCAAACAATATATTCTTCTAGCTCTTTGTTCACATTAGCTGCTAATTTGATCTGTTTAATGTATGCCACTGGAGGAATGGAGAAATTCTTTAGTTATATTTCTAAGCAGAGAATATCAAAATGGGGTTTGCATAATTCCAGGACTCAAAATAACTATGTGGCTTCACTATGACTACTTGAGAATCCTGGAATGGGCTGTCATTCTCCTACATACTTATATATTGATCAGTTTACTGGGGCTTTTTACCTTCACTGGAGGCCCATATAGCTGAGTGATGTCTTCTACCCATCTGGAGAAAATTGTCTAGAAAGGGAAATACATTTTTTTTTCCTTTTAAATGACTTGTTTACTTTGAATTTACAAGATTCAGTTCCACATTCAAGTGAGTTTCAGATTTTCTCCCCTCCCTTCCCCCCTCCCCCATGGTGGCATGTGATCATACATAGGATCTGCAAATACTTTCACATTGTACAATAGTTTGGTTATATAGAAGGGTTGTAATCAATGAGTGATGACTAGGAAAAGAAAAAAAAGCAAAACCAGACATGAAAGAGAACGATAGCGTGTTTTGCTTCAGTCTCCATTTAAACTATAGTCTTTCTATATCTTTCTCTGAGTTTAGGTATCTCCTTCCATCCTGAGGCTTGTAGAGTTGTCTTTAGCTGTGCGTTGTTGAGGATAATCCAGTTTATTAAGGTTGGTCATCATATGTACGATGTGTCTGTGATTGTGTACAAGGAAAGGGAAATACATTTTAAAGTTGACAATGACAAATACATAATGATTCCTGAATTTGCATCAGTGATAAAGGTGGTTAGGAGAGAGTGTGTGTGTGTGTGTGTGTCTGTCTGTCTGTCTGTCTGTCTCTCTGTGTGACTGTCTGTGTCCTTGTCTGTGAGTCTGTGTGTCTCTGTGGGTGTGGTGAAGTTACCTGTGTTCTGCCACCATCTGACCATGTAACATTGAGAAAGTCACTTAACTCCTTTAGTTCTTAATTTTCACATCTATAAAATAAGGTAGAGCAGAAAACCTCTGAAGTTATTTCAATTTCTAATCTAGGATTCAAGATTCAGGCAGTGTCCAAAGTATTCAGGAGGCAGGATGAATTTAATTGAAAAGAAGGCTACAGATGACCCACCAGGGGTCACTTCTGGCCCACTGGATTTTATCTAGGCTAGGTCACCAAAGGCAATAAAAAGCTTGTCTAGAAAGTCTAGTCAATGTTGGAGACAGTTTTCCTTTCTCTATCTTTGTTCCACCCTTCAGTCCCACAGGGAACCAAATCTAGGGTATTGTAGTGCATATCCTCCTTGGGTTTAAGCCAGCTTAGGAGACAGGCAGGCTAACACAACAGACATGTCCCAGGTGCATAGCTTTGTTAAGAGATGATCACAGATCTCAAATTAGAAGCTCAGCTTCTCTTCAAAACTGGCATCATTACATGAAATGGAATGTCACCGGAAATACTTTGATTGTATAAGGAAAGCCTTGTCTGTCTGACTACAGTCCATGGGCTGCTTGAGGGATCAGGAGACAGGCTTCCTGAGATTTCCTTCAATTGTCTTCTCTCTCTCTCTCTCTCTCTCTCTCTCTCTCTCTCTCTCTCTCTCTCTTTCTCTCTCTCTCTCTCTCTCTCTCTCTCTCTCTCACACACACACACACACACACACACACACACACACACTCATACACACAACAAGCATTTGGCTATAAACAGAATTGGCCTCAGCCTCCTGCTGAAAAGTGAGTCTTCCAATGATTCATTTTCAACTTTCTCAGTTCTGAAACTGACAGTTTTATTAATTAGAGGAATTTCATTATTTTACAAGGCCAGCTGTGAAACTAGGGGCAAGTGAGTCCCTTCGGCACACTTCCCATTATACATCAATCTGCATACATCAAAAAATATACATAGGCACATTCTATATGCAAGCATATATCATCTATCATCTGTCATATTTGAAGGGATAAGGTGAAACTAATCTTTACTTTTTTTCTTTTCTCTATGCCAGTTAGACCAATAATTTACCTGAAGTCTTATCAGTATAGCATGTACCATTTCATTTTAAACTTATTTGAAGAAAAAATTCTATAAAATAAAATAACATTCACATATATATGTACAAAGCAGATTACAAATCCCAGCCTGATTTTCTTCTCATTGAGTAAATTCCTTTCAGAGAGGCAAGACCTGAAAGAAAGCATGATAGTCCTTAAATATGCATGCACAAGACAATTAGGTGCAATTAAGTGCTGAATCTCACATGCCAATGAAATTAGTCCCCAGTGGTCCCAGGCCTTAATGTGTCTTGCTCCTTCACAGACCTTGAGAATCAGCTTGTATTCCAAGGACAAAAACTTTTTTTCAATTGCCTATCAGCAAGGGAGTTCCAGTGAAATCTTTTTCCAAGAAAGAAAGTAAAAGTATATATTTAAAGGGTAATTTTATGAAACTGGGACTGGTGGGGAATGAGAATAAGGAAAAATGATATGTAAGGAATTTGTCTTCATAATGGTGGCAATAAACTATGGCTTCAATGAGGGTTTAGAAAAAACTTTGAGAAAAGCTAGAGGCAGGGGAAACTTACAAATTTCTGGCTTTTCTCCTGAAATATATTCATATAATGAACAATGCAACCTGGTGATCATTTGGAGCCCTCTATATAGGGAGACATGCTGTGGGACCGTCGGAAAGATATGGAAATTGGTGTGACCCCTATAAGTAGGAATATTTTCCTCTCCATTTTTTGCTAGTTGCTTTTAGGAACAATTAATTGCAATTCCACTGAATGTATTTTAGAGTTTCAGGGAAGATTAAATGGCTAAGAATTGGCGTACATGGCATCAAGATGTGTGAGACCCATGCTGACTGAGGTAGTATGGAAAAATAGGCTGCTGTTATTGGAGAACATATATTTTGTGGTGAGAAAACTGTATGATGTACAGGTGAACGTAGCAGCTGAGAGTTGTCAGTGCTACAGAGAATGAAAGATGGAGGTGAGAGAAGAGGCCAGGAGGCTTTAATATTAACTCAGAAGGGCCCCTCCGCGTGGGTCAATCATGGCCCCGCTGCTGCTGCCCCTGCTGCTGCACCCTGCGGCCAAAGCCCTGCGCCCCGACGCCCTCCCGACGCTGAGGCCCGCCATGGCCACCGCCACTAGCGCCTATGTAGGCCTCCTGGGAAAAGGAGTCCCCGGCGGCCAGGGGCCCGTGCGCCCCCCACCTTCTGCAGCCACTGCGGAGCGCGCCGGGTCTTTGCTCGTGCACGTGCAAGGGGCCCTACGCCGAGGGAGACAAGGCCTTTGCTGAATTCCTGACAGATGAAATTAAAGAGGAGAGGAAAATCCAGAAACACAAATCCCTCCCCAAGATTCCGGGGATTGGGAACTAGGTGTGCAAGGGACAGAAGCCAAGTAAGTTTGGAGATTAGCTGGCGACAGGATCACGGTCTTATTCAGTATTCACAACAGTGTCCCACCGACATTTGATGATGAGGCACCAGAGGGACAAAAAACCCGAGAAGAGCAAGTGCCTGAATTTACATCAACCCGGACTTCGTAGTGGAGGTCGTGAAGGACGATACCAAAAAGGCTCTTGTGCTGGATTGTCACCATCCAGAGGGCGAGGTTGCACAGGAAGAAGAGGAGGAGAGTGACATCTCCATCTCAGAAGTCAGCTTTCAGCCCGCCACTGAATCTGAGTGGAAGGAGACCAACTACACACTCAACATGGATTCCCTGGACTGGGCCCTGTATGACCGCTTGATGGACTTCCTGGCTGACCGTGGGGTGGACAACACGTTTGCAGAAAAACTGATTGAGCTCAGGAGGCCTTATAGCACCAGGAGGACACAAGCTCTGAAAGGGTTTGTCACTTGTCAGTAGGGAGGCATGATGCTGTGGCACCCTGCTGTGCACCCAGAGCCCTTCCTTCCAAGAGAACATTTCTAGAAGACATGATTGGAGAAAGTGTCATGCTGTGAAATACGGCCAGGCATAAAATATGTTCCCTAACCCTTTATTTCCTTTGTCTGCTGGCATTTTTGTATGCCACCACAAAATAACTAGAAATAAAACCCTTGGATCCCTCAGAGAGAGAGAGAGAGAGAGAGAGAGAGACAGAGACAGAGACAGACAGACAGACAGACAGATAGATATATAGATATAGGGATAGCTATAGATAGATATAGATACCTATATCTGTCTATAAACTCAGAAGACATGGTGCAGAAATTCTTGTCCTAAAGGTTAATCATAATGACTAGGAAAATGTGTATGGTGACCTAATTACTAATACCAGGCAAATGGTATGCATAGCCTATCTGGGAGGGGTTGATCAAAGATTAGAACAGAAAAATCTAAGTTAATATTAATTTTCTTTTCTGCACAGTTGACTTGATCAATATTTTTCTCAAATGATGGAGCATGTCTTTCTCCTCATCACCCTGCCCCACCTCCCATTTTCATGTTCTAGGAAGCTAAGAGTCTCAAGAACACACTTTCTAGGGAGGCAGCCCATATAGGTAGCCCAGGGAAGAGAAATATTACTTTTACTCCATCCAAGTTACCACCTAAACACTTGGGAACTTGGAATAAGAATTTACTGATAGTATTGAATCTTATTACTATTTTCTGCTTCTGGTTACTGGAGGTGAGGGGTGGGGAGGGGGAGGCAAAATTCAACAAAATTTAGCAATTCCCTAATTTAGGAGTCATTTTGTCATTTAATTTGGGAAAGAACAATACTACCCAAGAGTGGGTGGCTCTGGAATAAAAATCTCTTCTCAGTTTTGAAGTATATGATATACACAGATGATATAAAAAATGATTGGGGGACAACGGAATATAGATGGTATTTACATATTCTGGACATGGGGAAAAATTCAGTTAAGGTACCATAATGCAGACTAGATGTGCACAGTATCAATATATTATCCATACAATTGTTCCTTTTCTAAGCTATGATCAGACACGAATTTTTTAATTGAATTGAACTGACCAAAACCCTACTTCAGGTAGTAAATTAAGTGAAAGGGAAAAGACAGTCCAGATCCAGAAATGGAACTTAACCACCCTTGACATGGTACAGACTTTGAAGGGTTTGGATCCCAAGTAGAGGACTGTATACCTACTCTTGGAGGTGATATGAAGCCACTACAGTTTACTAAATGGAGGGCAGGGGATAGTTGGAACTGTGTGTTAGGCATATTAATGGGACAACTCAGTGTTAGGTGGCCTGGAGGGGGAAAAGACTTGAGATAGGGAGGGCAACCAGAAGGCTTCTGTAATAGCAAGGACATCAATGTATGTACAAGAATGGTAGAAGTGTCAAGAGGACAGAAGGGACATATATGGAATATGCCATGAAGTTAAAATTGATAGGCCTTGGTGAAAGATTGGTATGGGAGGTGAGCATGTGAGGACCTGAGTTTGACAATTTGTGAGTCTGGACAACTAAAAAGTAACTTTCACAATAATAAGGGAAGATAGGAAGAGGGGAGGGTTGGAGGGAAAGATAGTTTGGATTTTGACAATTATTCAGTACCATGAAACTACATGTATGTTTTGATTGTGCATATTTGTCTCATTTCAGACCAGAATACTTTGAATGGAGCGAAAGAAGTTCATTTTTTAAAGATTTTATTCATTTTTATAAAGGGATATTGGGATCTTTGATATTTTTATTTATTTTTTTGGAGGGGGGAAAGCAAGGGAATTGGAGTTAGGTGACTTGCCCAAGGTCACGTAGCTAGTAAGTGTCAAGTGTCTGAGGCCAGATTTCAACTCAGGTCTTTCCTACTCTAGGGCCAGTGCTCTATCCACCGAACCACATAGCTGCCCCTCATGTTTTTAGTATACAAAACGTCTTTTACTTATGAAGGCTGAATACGCCTCTATAATCTATACTTGGAGTACCGATTGTCACACAGGGAGAATGTATCTGAAGAAGGACTTAAAGCCAGTCTCCATGACTCCCAGACCACCTCTCTGTTTACCATGGCAGGCTACTTCTCTTAGTAGGATATGTTCTATGGTGTTTTTATTTGAAATTATCAATTGAATATTGTTTCCCCCATTGAAATAATGGTGAAATATAGCATGGGTTCTTAACCTGGTGTCTATGATTTTTAAAACAGTGTTTTGATGACTATACTTCAGTAGAACTGGTTTTCTTTGTATTCCTATGTATCTTATTTTATGATTTCAGAAATATTACTCTGAGAATTGATCCATAAGTTTCATTAGGTGGATAAAGAAGTTCATAGCATAAATAGAGGTTAATATTAACCCTTGAAATAAGGTATGATATTTCTAGCCAAAGATCTGTAGTCTAATTTAGAAATGCCCATAATAAAATACTTAATCCACTAAAACTGATGTATGTATCAGTTATACTGTATACAACTTTCCAAAGTGGACATAAATCAGTAAAACAGAAAATTAAAGTAAACCAATCACTTAAAAGTTTACTCAAGATGATACAATGACCTAGTGTACTTTACAAGGCCCTAACTTCATAACCCTTCTCTTATTTTAACTGCAATAATAAAGAGTCTAAAATATCACCTTCATCAAGTTTGTTTCATAGTTTTTTGGCTTTTGGAAAAAGCAAGATATTGTCTTACTACACTCTTTCTTTCTGATTATAAATCTCCTTGCAGCAAGAATGAGTATTTGACAACATTTTACTAGGCTTCACCAGATCAAAGCAGTATCACATGATTAGGAGAGTATAAAGTTCAGAGTGTGGAAGACCCATGTTCAAATCCCACTTCTTACATTAATTAGTTAGGTGACCTTGGAAAGAGGGAAAGTCACTTAACTTTAATGTTTCTGAAGCAACTCTAGTATTTATCTACTAAGTCAAAAAGAGGTAGAAGAGTGAAATCTTCCTCTCCAACTATTTTTCAGCACGAACTGAAAAATAACTATGATTTTTATTTTTCATTTTTACTAGTAGGTCAACATTATAAACTATTGTAAAAATGTTAGCAATATCATCATCATCATGAAAAAGCATTTATTAATTGCTGAATTGCCATTAGATTACTTTTATTAGATAACATACAGAGTTATAGACACCAAAATATGCTTCCAAAAGAATTCCAAGATAGGCCAGATAATATTGACATAGATACAAAATAAAAGAATAGAAATATTAATAGTAGGGAGAAGACACAAATGGAAAGGAAACATACATAGGAAGGAGAGGGGGAAACACACATATTTTCAGTGCATAATATGTAGCAGGTACTATGCTAAATGCTTTACAATTATTTTCCTACTTGATCCTCAGAACAATCCTTAGATTTAGGTGGTATTATTATCCCCATTTTATAATGTAGGAATCTAAGATAGACAGAGATTAAGTGACTTGTTGAGAGAAACTTAATGTGTGATGCCAGATTTGAATTCAAGTGTTTTTGACTTGTATCTCTTAGTACTCTTAGAGAGGGGTCAATACATTTTGTAAATGAGAGAAGTTTATGAGAACACTGAGAAAAAAAGGGGTAGAGGAAATCTTCAGCACTTCTCTAGCCTATCCAGTCACCTCATCATTTTACTTTTTGAAGTTGTCTGAAATGTCTTCCCCTCCCTGCTCTACTAAACCAAATCCTATGAACCCTTCAGGGTCTTCGTTATTTCTCATATCCTACATGAATTCTTTCTCAAGGACACTTCATCAGTTTCTTCCTTCCAGAGAGTGCTACTAGACTTACTGACTGCTATACTCAATTTTGCTGTTGATTATTATGAATACAGGAAATGCTATGTTAGCAAATTAGTATTTTTATTCCTTTCATTTCCTTTTAATGTGTTGTTCAAAGAATCATCAAAATTCAGAGTTTGAAGTGACCTTAGTGGCTATTTAAATCTGGCCAGAGTAATGCTGAAGACATCATGGTTAATTTTATTCAGGCAATCCAAAACTGACATTAACTGCTCTAGCTTTTAATCCCCTGAGCCAATCAAGTCTCTAGAATGGTCTTCACACAATTTGAGAACAAAACCCACACACAAGCACAAATAACAAACAAAGAAACACACACTCCAAAACAAAACAATCAAAAAATACCCCACATTGAACTGGGGATGAGTTTCTACCATACTGTTTCTCCCATACCATTTTTAAGATAAACTATCCTTGGTTAGAAGCGTATAATCATTATATTTTAAGTTGTGGTTCAGAAATCCAAATACAATTTCAGACACCATCTTCTAAACCAAGTGTTCACCCACATCAATTTTTTTCTGAACTTTTTGTCAATAATAATCAATGATGATTTAAAAACAAAAAACCCCACTTGTGTCCTTAAAGTCTTCATTCTCATACCTAAGATTCCATATTCCCAAAAGACTTAGAGCAGATATAAACAAATAGAATTCCAGATTGTATAAGTCTTTTGGGACACCCTGTATTTGGCAGTGGACTCTAAATTTCTCCTGGGAGTAGCATTTGGGCCTGTATGAATCTTGTGGAAATGGGTATCACTTTTTTAACAAGTCATAGAGTGTGGGGTGAGAGAGACTCCTTAGCCTTAGATGATTGCCCCAGAAAGGCAGTAGACCTCTCTACTGATACCAGGTCAACAAGCTGTCCCAGTAGTCCTCAGCAAAATGTCACCATTATTCTTGCTCAAAAATTGTAATATAATGGAATGATTTCTATGGGTTGGTTTTAGTCAAAGTAATTTTGTGGTATTACAGGAACTATTGTGAAGGCCTACTTATCTTTTTACTGATATTGATGCAACAATTATATCCTAGCTCACAGGGATAGGGTAGGAGAAAAGGGGGATAGACATTTACAAAAAACCCACTATGCTTTATTTTTTTAAATTTTTTTTACACATATCATCTCATTATTATCATGATTATCACCTAGTACCCATCCTGAGAGGTAGGTGCTATTATTTCTCCCCATGTTACAGTGATGAAGACTGAGGAAAATAAAATTAAGTCACAGATTCACATAACTAGTAACTATCTGGTGTCATATTTGAACTCAGGGCTTCCTGACTTCAAGTCCATTGCTCTATCCATTGCACCATCAGCTGCCTCGGGGTAGGGCTTTTGATTATACAGATATAAAAAAAAAATTCCCATCAGAGGAAACCCCCTTTAATAAGACAATTTGTCAACTTCTTTGAAATTTTCAGTCTTAGAGAGTCACCTAGAACATTAAAGTAAATGAATTACCCAGAATACTATAAACAGTACTTGCCACAGATAGAACATAAACACAGGTCTTTTTGGCTCTCAGGCCTGCTTTCTACCCACTGTGCAACATTGTTTCTCATTCTGTTTCATACTATTTTTCAAAGTATTCCATACATTTTAGATTTATAACCCCATAAAATCTATAATGCTCATTTTGGAGCTAGTTTGCTTTTATTTACAGGGCAAGGGTTTGACAATGTCACTGCCACAAAATGATTCTTGGCTATTATTTCTGGGAAACAAACAGTCATTGTTTGAAGTGTCTTCATCTGCCATATTATTTTTCTGGCCCCAATCTGCCAGGATTCCTCTTAGCTTCAGATCCCACCCAAATTAAGACTAGTTTTTCTGACATAAGTACTTGTATCTTGTTGATTTGTGGCTTTAACCTTATCTGTTAATCAATTGTCATTGGAACCAGGGAATATGTTTGAATCAAGCTAGTCCCTTGTCTGCAAAGTTTATTGGTTCTTGATGCCTGCACTAAAATACTCATGGGCTGAACTGAAGAGGGTGGAGCCAGGCAGGTTCTGTCACAGCAGTTCCAATTTACTGATCAGAGAGCAAGGTTTATATAATGAATGTAAAGCAATTCTCTTCAATTTCCATGAGAAAATGTTTAATGTCCTTTTTCATTTATGCACATCTGTATGTTTTAATGTTCTCGTTCACTTACATAAATCCATATGTTTTAATATCCTTGTTCCCTTGCATGCATCTATGTCTGGGTCACTGCTTAGTTATCATATCCTAAACTCTTGCAAGTCAGGAAGAGATGGTGAGCCAATATTAAGACATAATATAGCCTTCACGGAGAGCTGGCTTGGGAGAAATCCCTAACCAGACTTCCCATTTACAGACCAGGTCAGAGACTGGCCCTCAACAGGTTCTTATCTGTTAATCAACTATAATAGCAGGCAAAGAAGTACTTAATGCTTTGTTCCAGCTATTTAATTATTTAGCATCTTGTTTCAATTCAAGTTTCTTTTAAGCCTGGCTCATGATTATATCAAGTCTCTGTTAAGAAACAGAACTTGTGAACCCCTGAACTTGTGAATCCCTGTTGCTGATGCAACAGGAAGGGAAGGAGCTAATAACCATACATAAGGAGAAGCCCAAGCTAGGAAAGAGCAAAACAGAATAATTGAGAAGCAAACTCTAGTGGTGGAAGAATTGAGAAGGAGAAAACTTGTAGTATCCCAGCACTCTTTGTTTGTCTGTACTGTATGTGTTGATTTTTGTTTGTGATACTTTGTACAGAAGCCCTGGGACCTTCCTGGAAGCCCTGAAAGAGGATTTTTCTGATTGTCTGTTTATAGAAGTCCTGGAAGAGGGTTTCAGAGGTCTTGGGACTTTACTGATGATTTGTGTTGACCTCTCAGACTTTGTTTGTGAGTCTGTGTTGATCTCTATGTTGATGATTTGTGTTGACCTCTTGGACCTTGTTTGTGGGTCTGTGTTGATTTCACAGGCAGATAGTGAATTGATGATGGTGCTGGAAATGTGCATGAATATTATTGTGGCTCTGTTAAGCTCTGTCTTCCCAGAAACAGGAACTGTGAAGAACGTGAGGTCAACTGGACACTATGAACTTTAATATGGAACTGGACAAGGAACTGGATGAGGAGCTGAATGAGGAACTGGAAGAGGAGCCAGATGAGGAGCTGAGAGCTGCCTACCTTTGACTGCCAGTGACAGTTGGGTAGATTCTGGCAGGAGCTGGGACCATGGAAGAGGAACCATGGAATCTGATAGCCAGCCTTGAGTCAAAATGAAAAGACCTCTTCTTGGGTACCTGATGCCAATGGAGAAGATCATAATTAAGACAATGTGAGCTAACGGTGGAGAACTTTGACCTTTGAGAAGACTTTTTGACTGAGAGATTAAGACAATTTGACCTAGGGGTGGAGAACTTTGACCTTTGTGTTTTGTGTCCCTTAGGGAGGATTGCTCCTTAAGGATGACTGATTTAAGGACTTATTGAATAATATCTTTTGTTAAAATTATGTGGCCACTTTGGTGAAAGCTATGTGGCCACTTTAGTGATAAGTTGTTGTCATAACATTGTGAATGCTGTGCTTTGAGTTCTGTCAATGTTTTTTCTTAGTTTATTACTGAATAAATAAAGAGTTCACTATACAATGTAATCAGAACTTTGAAGCTATTCACAGTAGCAGTCCTCTGGAGAGCTGCTCTGGCTTCGCTTTACATCAACCTGTCATTAGTAAATACTGAGGACATTCCCACCTATACTGGGGATTTGGGGAATTATAGTGGAGACCATCTTTTTGTATATTTTGAATGCCCCAGAACAATTGGCCAATACTTCATCTTATAATAAAAGCTAAATAAATTATTTTGGGTTGATTGATTATTTCTACTTAAAGCCATGGATGAAAGTAAAATGATCCCTGTCATGCTGTCTGGAGCGAACACCCTTTCCTGATCCCCATAAGCTGTCTGCTTAGGCCTAAAGCATGAGATTTCATTACTAGTCTTTTAGCTCTCCCATTGCGGAATAGCAAATGCTATTAGCCATAAATGTTATTGGTAGTGTTGAAGTATTATGTGCCTGCTACATTGAGTCAGAGAATGTTTTATGGTTTACATGTTAGAAGTCCACTTCAGCTCTTTAGAGTAGTTGCTAAGTTCCCAAATTCATGGCCTTGTCTTTTCCCCCCCCTCTCCTCATGGGCAGAACACATTTGAAGTCCCAAAAGGCTGTACTAGCTCACAGAAAGGTTTCTAACAGCCAAAAGCCTGATGGTATTTTAATATAGTAATCTTTGGTCACTATGATTCAATCAAAACAAGATACCGAATTTGATGCTTTCTAAATCTAACAGGTCATAATGAATTTTATATGCTCCTACATGCAATCTTGCATACCACAAGCAGGCCATAAATTGCCAGGAGATAAATCCCTTGGTATGAATGAACATAGTGATAAAGTATCTAATAAGGTATGGGAGCAAAAACAAAATGTTTTATGGAAGGAAAGCATGAAAACAATTAGAAGTAAGCTTTTTGTTTGCTTATTTACTTTTGTTATTTTGAAGAGGAAAGGAAAAGACAAGACAAGGGAGCTTGACCTTAAAAGGATAACACCTTTATAAAGTGAAAAACAGGGTTATTATTGTATAATTTATGTGTCTTCTATGTTCAGTCATATCAAACTTAAACCCTCTTTCAGGTTTAGGTTTTTTTCAATATTTGAATACCATTGCCTATGCTAGGTTCAGGGTATATAATGACAAATACAAAATTTGTCTATGACTTCAAGGAGTTTAAAGTCTGTTTTAATGACACTCCTAAATTTCTTCTCCAAAATAAACTTCAGTTCCTTCAACAAAGTCTCATATGGCACAACTAAACACCATCCACTATCCTGTTCCTCTTCCATTCAAAGAAACTTCTCATTATCAGTCTTCTTTCTAAATGGTGGCTTCCATAACTTAATACAGACTTACAGTCTCTTTTATTGCAGACTAATAACATTAGTTCTTTTGCACACCACAAAAAGCAATTCATTCATTTCGAACTTAATATCCACTAAAACTTGTTTTTTATTTGAAATGTTGTCTAGTGATATCTCCATTTGTTTAACCTCAGTATAATCTGTGCACTTATGTCTACTGAAACTTAATTTCTTTAGTCTTGGCCTGATGTTCTAAAAATGAAAGAATTTTTTGGATCCTGACTCTGTCATCTAACATATTGGTTATTCCTCCTTTTGGTTTTATGTCACTTATGTATTTGATAGCTACGATTTTTATAACATTATTGCTAAAAATATTCAGCGTCAAAAGTTCTTCTGGGTCATGTGATCAATAAGATGCAGGACTAGACAGTTTCTTTGATCCTTACTCACTACTTCTCAAACTTCTCCAAAACAAAAGTTATGCTCCCAAAATAAAGCAAACATAGATAGAGAGATAGAGAGATAGATAGATAGATAGATAGATAGATAGATAGATAGATAGAAAGAAAGATAGATAGATAGATAAATAAATGAACTAAAACTCACTGGTCCTCAACTCATTAAGTACCTCTACTGTGATACCAGCACTGAGGCTGCATTAGCAGACCCAAGAACTGGATACAGGCTTACAACAAGCCTTTAAAAAGCAAAAACATATTCGTGCTCAGTGGTACCTCTGCTAGCACTGAATTGCCTGGAAAGAATTCCAAAGTTATAGTACAAGGGCAGACAATCCTTATAACAGTGTGGTAGTTCTCTGAACTGCCAGTGCTAGGCCTCAAAATTAAAGAATGAAGAGAACTTGACAGGATACCAGATCAAGATACTAAATCTGAGTATTGGGGAGAGGGAAGACCCATCACTCCACCAAGCCATAGGGAAAAAACTCAATATCCACCCAGGGACAAGAATCCCAAGTTACTTGGAGCAGAAGCCTACACTCAGGACTTTTGAGATGTAGCCAGCAAACAAATCACCATCATATGAGACAAGGTCATAAAGAGAACATGAGAAAATAAGGTTAAAAAAATTAAATCACCAAAAATGTCAGGAAGAAGAAAACTCAGAGATCCTGAACATAAGCAGATAAATCACCAGTAAAAAAATACTAACTACAGAAGAAAAAAATGCATTTCAGATCTAGTAAATGAGTTCAAGAGTCTGTTGTAATATTGCATAACAAATAAAAATGATACAATTTTTGATGAGTAAAAGAATACTGTTGAATTTGAAAACAAAATGGAAACACAATAGGCTGTTCCTGAGTGGTTTCAAAGTGAAATAAGAATTATGAGAGGAGAGTTTATGGCCTATTCAGCAAAATAATAATAATAATAATAACAATAATAATAATAGACTGGATAGAAGCCTTAGAATATAAGATGATAAATCTCATAAAAGAAAAAACAAAAGGAAGATCAAAAGATTGGGAAAGTAAATATACAGAAGTAAAAGACAATCTAGAAAAAGAGATGTAAAAAAACAAACAAGCAAACCTCAAACCCTAATATTAAAAGAAAAGATATTCACTATGCAAACAAATCTACTCATCCCTCAAATAGAGGGTGTCTAGAAGGAACCTAAGGATCATAGGTATCCAAACACACACACACACACACACACACACACACACACACACACACACACACACACACACTAGAAACAAACAAAATAAAAACAAAAATCTTAACACAATAATTCAGGAAATAAAAGAGAATTTCCCAGAAGTTCTAAATGTAGAAAATGAAATCCCAATTGAAATAATTAATTTACTACCAGAAACAAACAAAAGAGGCTACAGTCTTTAGGACACATGGTAGTTATATTTAGCAATTCAATTCAGAAATAAGTATCATAAGCAATCAAGAGAAAAATCTTCAAATAAAAAGGAAAAGAAATGCAAATAATGCAAGACTATTCTAAATTCCCCAGAAAATATAGAAGGGAATGGAATAATATTCTGAAGGGCAAGGGAACTCAGGACAACCTCAGGGTGACATCCTGCAATCTGAGCTTAAACATTATAACAATTAGATAGATAAATAGATAGACAGACAGACAGACAGATAGATAGATAGATAGATAGATGAATAGATAGACAAATAAATAAATAGATGCTCTATAAGAAAGGATATTTCAAACATTTTTAGAAAGAAAAACAGAACCAAGGAAATTTCATTCTCAAACATTGCAAAAAAAAAAGAGGTGCAGGATGTCTGATATAAGCAGGGATGGCAGCAACAGCAACAATGACATTGGAAATACCAGTAAGAAATTTCTTTCTAAATGTATGAAAGGAGGCAAGGGTGGAGATGGAAGACTGGTGGAGGTAACAATGAAGCTTCAGTCATAGAACATTATTGACTAGAAACCATCTGTTCAGAGGTGATAACATTTTTTTCTTTTTTGGTAGAACTGTATTATAATCTTATCAGTCAGGACAGAAAGGTGGGGAAATGAGATAGAGAAAAATTTATGATGGCCCAGACTCAGATTAAGGGCTAGCAATGAGGGGAAGTTGACCCCTGTTATTTCAGAAAGAGAAGAGATTGTAGGGTAGTGTTTGAGAAGGAGCAGAGAAGGATTGGGTGGGAAGAGGAATTGAAGAAGGGCTTGCTTTGGTAGTGAGACAGGGTTTTTCTGATACACGCTCCTATTGGAGAAAAGAAATGGTCTGAGAAGGAGGATAGGTTCCTCTCACTAGTTGTGACCTGAGGGATTTGGCGCTTGAAAAGTTTACTCATTCTACCTCAGAAAGGGATTGAGAGTGGAACTCCTGGAGACAACTGTCACCTGAGTGTAAAGTCAAGGACCCAGAGAGGGGATTTTGAGGCAAAAGAAAGAAAGAAAGAAAGAAAGAAAGAAAGAAAGAAAGAAAGAAAAAAGGAAAGAAAGAAAGAAGGAGGGAAGGAAAGAAAGAAAGAAAGAAAGAAAGAAAGAAAGAAAGAAAGAAAGAAAG
>CM053589.1:64599136-64614416 GCA_028646515.1 Pseudochirops corinnae | reverse complement strand
AGGAAGGAAAGAAGGAAGGAAGGAAGGAAACAATGCTGGACTGACCATGAAATAGTATCCTCTTTGACAACTACACTAACTGAAATTGTTCTTGGAGTGAGGCACAAGAGAAAAGGGCTATCTATGGGATAAGCTCTATAAGGAAAAGGCAGAAGACACTTATGGGGAGAACCTAGAATAAATACTTTGGAAATTTGGATTGCATGATTGAAGAATAAAAGAGAGAGACCATATAATAATAGGCATTATCAAAGAATGCTCTACATTAGTCAGAAAAAAAAAAGTGGTGATAATGAAGAGTGTAAGGGAAACCCCTTTGTGTAAACAGATTCAAAAAATGAAATTTTAAAAGTTAATGAATTGAAGGGGAGCAGAAGAAGGAGGAATATATTGATTCAGAGGGAGGGGAAAAAAGAGAAGACATATGTTATGATAAAATTAGAGAAAAAGGAACTAATATGGGAAATGGTGTAATAAACTAGAGGAGAGGATTAGGAGAAAAAGTAAGAGAAACGGTGGGAACAAAGCCATTTTTATTTTTAAAAAAATAAGGTAAAGTAATTGAAAGAATAAAGAATTGTGATTAAAGCAAAAGAGGGAATGAAGTCTAAATTGAAAAATCCTAATATTAGTGACAAATGGTGAAAAATGTAAATCTAACTCTCATAACTGTAATATGAGTGGATTAAACAATTCAATAAAAAAGTGTGACAGATTGGAGAAGAAAACAAAACTCTACAATCTTGTTCACTCACACACACACACATATACGCACACACAAACACATCTAAAAACAAAGACATACACAAAATATAACTAAAAGGGTAGGGGAAAATTACTATGCATCAGGTGAATCCAAAAAAACAGAATTTGTAATCATGCTACCTGACAAAACAAAAACAAACATCTATTTTTTTAAAGGCATAAACGAGGAAACTATATTATGTTGAAAGGAAACATAGACAACAAAACATCATTGGTAATAAACCCATATGCTTCAAATGCCTTAGCATCCAAATTCATAAAAGAAACACTATCTGAGCTAAAAGAAGGCATAGACAGTAACACAATAACAACAGAAGAGATCAATATATTTATCACAGTTTTGGGTAAGTCTAACAAAAATGTAGGCCAAGGGGAAATATGGAACTGAATAAACTGTTGGAGTAACTAGAATGAAAATAATTATGGCATGTTCGAAATGAGACAGAAAATAATTTTTTATCAGTATCACATAGACCTTTTACAAAAAATGACCATGTACAGAGTAGAGATATTATAAACAAATGTGAAAGAGGCAGATATACTTAATACATCCTTTACAAGTCATAATGCAATAAAAATGGTAATTGGTTCAGGGACCACAACCAAATGATACTGACCTAACTGGAAATTTAACAATGAAATCTTAAATAATAAATGGGTCACAGAACACATCATAGAAACAAAGTAGAAAAAGAAAGAGTTAATAAACTAAATGTGCATTTAAAATTAGAAAGCCAAAAAAATAAACAAATAAAAACTAAAAATGAAGAAGAGACATTAAAGAATAGAAAAGAAATAGGCAAATTGGAAACAAAACAAATAAAAAAAAACATTAAAATGATCCAACTAAAACTGGTTCTTTGAAAAAACTAATAAAATTGATTAAACACTTACCTAATCTGATTTTCAAAAAATGAACAGATAATTAAATTTAAAAAATAGCAACTGAGCAGGGTAAAATCACAACAAAACCAAAAGAAATAAAAAGAGCAATCAGCATATATTATGCGTGGTTATATGTGAACAAAAATGATAACAATAAATACATTGATACCTCCCAAAAATATAAAATATTCAAACTTTGAGAAGACCAGATATAAATTAAGCAGATATAAAATAATTCAATCTCAGAAAAAAAAAAATCTACCTATAAAGAAACTACTGAAGGGAGTGAGGGGAAACAAACTAAAACAAAACTGTATAACAACAAACTTCATAGCCCAGGTGTAGTGAGAGAACTCTATAATAAACTTTTTTTAGTCTTTTTTTCTGAGGGCAGAAGGCAGGGCAATTGGAAGTAAGTGACTTCCCCAAGGTCACACAGCTAGTAAGTGTTAAGTGTCTGAGGCCAGATTTGAATTGAGATCCTCCTAATTTCAGAGCCAGTGTTTTATTCACTATGGCACCTACCTATCCATATTATAAACTTTTAGAGAATAGTTCCTACACATATTTTACAAATTTTTCTCAAAAATTGAGAAAGAATGTACCCTACCAGAATCACGTTATGACAAAAATATAGTGCCAATAGCTAAACTATGGAAACATAAAACCTAGGCGTGTATAGGGCAATAATGTTAACAGAATTTGATTCAAAAATTGTAAATAAAATCACGTCAAACAGACTACAGAAATTTATTTTAAAAATTAATTGTGAATAATTTGTATTTATACTGGAGATATAAAGATGATACAACAGAGGACACACAGTAATTATATTAAAACTGAAAACATCCAAAATCACCTGATTATCTCATAAGACACAGAAAAATCTCAGACACAAAGTCCAGGTATAGAGGGGTCTTTTTTAATGTCATAAAAAGCATCTATCTAAACTAAAAAATAAGCATCATTTGCAATGCAGATACATTAGAAATTCTTTCAATAAATACAAGGGTATAACAAGGGTGCCCATTCTCTATCATTTTATATGGTTCCAGAAATGCTAGCAACACGAATAAGATAAGAGAGAGAAACTGGAGGCATAAGAAGGCAAAAGAAGATAAAACTATTTCTGTGTTTTGATGATGTAATGGCTTACTTCAAAAGTCCTAGTAAATAAGAGAAGATACAAATTGAGACAATAGCTTCAGCAAAGTCATAGGTTACAAAATAAATACATGACATCAAAAGCATTTCTACATAATAACAACAAAACAGAAGAAGTAATACCAGAAAGGAAAATTTCACTTCAAATAAAAAAAATGCATAAAATCTGGGGATCAAAGCTCCAAAGCACCCAAAAGACTTCTATAGATTTAATTACAAAGCACTATTTTAAAAAAAAATGGCTGGAGGAATATTCATTTGTCATTGATAAGGCTATGGCATGCCAATACAACACAAATGACAAAACTAACAAAATTAATTTATACTTTTAATGCCATGACAAATTATCAAGGAAATATTTTGTTGAACATAGAAAAATGATAACAGAAATCATTTGAAAAAAAAAAAGAAAATATAAAGGGAAATGATGAAAAGAAATAGGGACAAAGAAGGATAGCACTTCCAGAACTCAATGTATATTATAAAACAGCAATTATCAAAAATATCCCGCATTATTTAAAATATAGAGAAATAGATTGAGGGGGTGGAGCCAAGATGGCAGCACAAACGCAACAAGGTGCCTCAGCTCCCACATAGCAACTTCAAATACTCATAAAATATGACTCTAAACAAATTTTGGGCATCCCAAACTCACAAAAATAGAGAAAAACACATCTCCACTGAAGGCAGCTTGGCAGGAAGTGCTCATCACAGCACACTGGGAGCCAAAACCAGCCCAGCCTGAAACTGCAGCTTGGCCCCAGGGGTGGCCAGGACAAGCAGCAGCTGGAGCCTTCAGAAGAGTGGATGAGTGGCAGCTGTGGCAGTTTCCAGAATTATCAAGCCATAAGAAACAAGGACAAAGTGAAAGGTCAGAGTAACTCACTTAAATTTGGGAGAGAAAAGAGGTCTGGCCGAACTGCTTCCAGGGCAAGGAAACAGCAGAAATGGCAGCTATGCAGCTGCCTCAATGTGGCTGCTTCAAATTTCCCAGCATGCAGACTGCAGGGGGGCCAAGAAATCATTCAGAGGCTAAGTTCTCTTGTGTTGAGTGTCCTGGATCCAGATTGTGGTCTTGGGTGGGAGTCTTTGGGTGCATTTTCAGTGATCCATAGCTGGTGGGGGCTGCATCAGCCTCGTAATAAGTCCAGCAGCTGTAAAAACCCCAGCAATTTGGGACAGAGTTTCCCCTCTGGAAACAGAGATCCACAGAGCTAAAAAATCAAGTAACTGACTGTCAACATGAGCAGGCAAAGGAAGCAAAGTAAGAACAGCAACGGAACTTTTGATTCCTTCTTTGGGGGCAAAAAAGATCAAAGCATGGAATGGGAGGAAGACAACACAGTTAGAACTCCCACACCAAAAGCTTCCAAGAAAAATGAAGACTTTCTACAAGCCATAGAGCACCTTAAGGAGGATTTTGAAACCCAAATAAGAGAAGTGGAGGAAAAATTGGGAAGATAAATGAGAATGATGGAAGAAAAGCATGAAAAGAGAGTCAACAACCTGACTGAAGAAAATAACACCTGAAAAAATAGATTAACTCAAATGGCAAAAGAGGTCTAAAAAGCCAATGAAGGGAAGAATGCCTTAAAAAGTCAAATTTGCCAGATGGAAAAAGAATCTCAAAAGCTTTCTGAAGAGAATAAGTCTTTCATAATTAGAGTGGAGCAAATGGAAGCAAATGACTTTATGAGAAATCAAGATACTATTAAACAGATCCAAAGAAATGAAAAAATAGAAGGCGATGTGAAATACCTCCTTGAAAAAACCACTGACCTTGAAAATAGATCCAGGAGAGGCAATTTCAAAATTATTGGGCTACCTGAAAGCCATGATCAAAAAAAGAACTTAGAAAGCATCCTTCAAGAAATTCTCAAGAAAAATTACCCTGATGTTTTAGAGCCAGAGAGCAAAATAGAACTTGACAGAATTCACCAATCACTTCTTGAAAAAGATCTCCAAAAGAGTCCCCAGATAAAGCAGAAATAGATCAATGGAACAGACTAGAGAAAAGAAAATTATAAAAAATGGAAGAAAATAGCCCAATATTTGCTAAAATGGAAAACATAAAGTGTTGTCATATAACATATAATATAAAGGTGTTGTTCAGTCATTTTTCAGTGATGTCTGATGCTACATGATCCCTTTTGGTGTTTTCTGAAGTAGTTTGCCAATTCCTTCTCCGGCTTACAAACAATGAGAAAATTGAGGCAAACAGGCTTACGTGACTTAGCCAAGATAACCAATGTCTCAGGCCAGATTTGAACTCAGAAAGATTAGTCTTCCTGGCACCAGGCCTGGCATTATATCCACTGCAAAATCATAACCTAACCCATATTGATCCAATTTTCCCACAAGGAAAAAAATAAACAAATATGCACAACTTTATCAAATGTTTACCTAAAATCTTAGTGCACTATCAAATCAATAATCTCTTGATTTACTAGTCCAATAAGGGACAAAAAAAGATAATAAGATTACTCGCTCATAGAGCTCTTGATAAAGCACTACTTACTCTATGTGATTTGATTCTCTCTCTTTTTTTGTCTGTGTCCAGATCTGTGATTTCATTAGCATAGGGAGCCCTCAGTGAGAAAATCCCCTCTTATCAATGAAGATTAACAACTCTTCTGCAACTCAAAGTCTTAGAGACTTACCTTGAGTACTGAGAGGTTAAACAGTGACCACTTCTAAATGTAGAAGAATCATCCTTTTAATAAAACCTTCTAAAATATTGCCATGTATGAAAGTCAGATACACTTGTCTATAATTGCAGTATCCTCTTTTTGCTTTTTGATTTATTTTTAATCTGGAGCAACTTTTCTTTCTTACATATTCATGTGTTACTTCTTCCATTCTTCATGATTTTTCAATAGCTTAGAAATGATATCTACTTGTCTTTTCATTATTTTTAGATACATTTCATCTGGAGCTAGTGACTTGAATCCATTAAAGGAAACTAAATGCTATTTCCTGGCTTCTTATCCTGCTTTAACTCCATATTCTTCCCTTTAACTCTATCTTTTACAGATCTGGGGTTATTCTCTATGAAACATAAAAGGAAAACAAAATATGAATCAAGTAATTCTGCCTTCTCTCCACTATTGCTTATCATTGTTCATTCACCTCAAGTACTAGGCCCATCTTTTTTTTGAACCTCTCCTTTACCCAACAAAAACCCTATTATTTATTTGGTTTCCCATAACTCTCTTGAAGTTTTCATAATAAATTTCCCATTCTAAATTGTATGCTAATTGTTTCTTTTCTGGCATCCCATACTAGATTATGTTATTTAAAAGAAAGAATCTTAGCATCCATTTGCATTTTGCCAATACCTTATACACACAATAGTAGATGCTGAATATTTATTCCTTTTTTTTATTGAATAATTACAAATATGTTTGTGTGTGTGTGTCTTAGTTGCTATGCAATTCTATTCAAATATAGACTAATCCAATTTCCATCTGACTCATTTCTATATCCTTCTCTCTCTTTTTCTCAGGTCCCTTGAAACCTGAACCAAAGCATCCAAATCCCCCTCCCCTCAAAAAAAGGCTGTTGCTTTTGTTGTTGTTGTTTTTAAACTTAATTGTGATTGTTTCATGAGCATATGTCCTGCCTTGCCAATAAGGTCACAAACTTAACAAGAGCACCAGAAGTGTTTTAGTGATATCTAGCTTTATTTAGAACTTTGAGATTTGCATTCTGTTTTCCACGTATTATGTCAATTTATCCTAACAATAGCCTTGTGAGCTAAGTTTTATCATTCCCATTTTACAGAGGAAGTAACTAAGACATGTGATTTGCCGGGTCATCCAGCTAGTAAGTGTCCAAGGTCAGATTTGAACTCAGGTATTTCTGATTCCAGGTACAGCACTGTATCCATTGTTCCACCTAGCTGTCTACTTCTTTTGTATCTCACTCAATTACTCCCCAATCCAATTCTCCAAAATTTAAAATTGGTTTTTCCATTAAAGTGTTCAGTTTAGTTATATTACATTCAGATATTAACTATTTATTCTATACAAAGTGGACTAACCCAGAAACTGACATTTTCTCTGTTGTCTCAATACTACTGCATAGACTTTACCCGTTGTGAGGAATACACTCCCTTCTCATCTCTATCTCTAAGAATACTTGCTGCCCAGAGAGGTAAGGCCAAGACAGCAAAGTAGAGAAGCATTCAGTTGAGCTCCTCCAAATTTCCTTTTAAAAAGTCTAAAATAACAACTGAAATAAAATTCTATAGCAGCAGAACCAACAAGAGATCAGGTAAAACAATTTTCCATCCCAAGACAACTTAGGAGGTCAACAGGAAAGAGCTATCTCACTGAAGTGGTGGGACCGGGAGAGTAGCACAGACCTCACAGTGCATATTGCACCTTGGTGACAGGAGTAAGCCTTGGAGGGTAGCTTCATTGGTATTAGCAGCAGCTTTGGGAGATCTCAACCTATAGACTTTTGGGGGTGGGGGGTGTTGGATCAGACAAGGTTAGAAGGAGATTGCCAGAGTCCTTTTGCTGATGCTGGGTTTAGGACCTGTTGCATTGCCCATATGCAATTCTGGGTCCCAGTCCCAGGGAATTTGTGGCCCCTATTTAAAGAAAGAAAACCACTGAAATAATAAAAACTAGGATGTTTTATATATATAAAAAAAAATTAAATATATGAACTATTGATTGATTAAATTTTCTTAAAAAGAAGAAAACCAAGTTACCAATATCAAAAATGAAAGGGGTGAATTCCCCAACAGTGAAGATGAAATAAAACCAATTATTATGTGCTATTTTGCATAATTATATGTCAATAAATCTAACAACCTAAGTGAAAGAGATGAATATTTGCAAAAACATATATAAATTGCAAAGGTTAACAGAAGAGGAAATAGAACACTTAAATAATATTATCTTGTAAAAAGAAATTGAAAAATAAACTCCTTAAGGAAAAAAAATCCCCAGGACCAGATGGATTCAGAAGTAAATTCTACCAAAATTTAAAGAACAATTAATTCCAATAGGAATCACAGGAAAAATAGGCAAAGAAGGAATTTTAATGAGTTCTTTTTACAACAGAAATAAAGTTCTTCTACCTAAACTGGGAAGAGCAAAAATAGAGAAAAAAAAAAGCTGCAGCTCAATATAGCTAATGAATACTGATGCAAAATTGTAAACAATGCTGGCAAGGAGATAAGAGAAGTATATCACAAAGATTATACACTATGATCAGGTGGGATTACTATCAGGGTTACAGGACTGATTTAGTATTAGATAAACTATGAGCATAATTGATCATGTCAATAATATTTTAACAAAAATTATATGATTATCTCAATAGATGCATCAACAGCTTTTAATAAAAATATTAATCATTCCTATTTTAAAAAAATAAACTAGAAATGAATGAATCAATGACTCTGAATTCAACATGAATCAATTGAATGAATCAATATGAATCAATACAGTCTTTCTTAAAATGATAAATAGAATCTATTTAAATCAACAGCCAGCATAATCTTTAATGAGGATAAGCTAGAAGCCTTCCCAATAAGATCAGGAGTGAAAAAAAGGATGCTCATTATCACCACTATTATTGAATAGTGTTCTAGATATGGTAGCTATATCAATAAAACAAGATAAACAAATTAATTACAATAGGCATTGAGGAAACAAAATATGAGGTAACAAAACTATTACTCTTTGCAAATGATCTGATGGTTTATTTAAAGAATTATGGAAAATCAACCAAAAAACTACTTGAAATGACTAAGAATTTTAGTAAAGTTTTAGCATGTAAAATAAGCCTACATAAATCATTGATATTTTTACATTTTATCAGCAAAGTCAAGAAATAAGAGATACAAAGAGAAATTCCATTTAAAATAACTATAAACAATGTAAAATACTTGAGAATCTACCTGCCAAAACTAACACAGGAACAACATGAACACAATTAGAAAACGCTTTTCACACAAATAAAGTGAGACTTAACAACTGAGAAAATATTAATTGATCATGAGTAGTCTGAATCAATATAATAAAAATGACAATTCTACCATTGAACTTATTCAATGGCATACCAATCAAACTACCAAAGAATTATTTCATAGAGCTAGAAAAAAGTATTGGCAAAATTCATGTGGAAGAACAAAAGTTCAAGAATATAAAGGAAACCAGTGGAAAAAAATGAGGAAAGATAGCAGATATCAAATTATATTACAAAGCAGTAATCATTAAAATAATCTGGTACCCTCTAAGAAAAAGAGTGGTAGACCAGTAGAATATATTAGGAGCACAAGTGTGTGGTTGTTTAGGCATTTTCAGTTGTTTCCAACTCTTTGTAACCCCTTTTGCAGGGTTTACTTGACAAAGATACTGGAGTGATTTGTCATTTCCATCTCTAGCTCATTTTATAGATGAGGAAACTGAGGTAAACATAGTTTAGTGACTGACCAGGATAACAAAGCTAGTAAATCTGAGACCAGATTTTGCCTCATCTTCCTGACTCTAGGCCAGGTACACTATCCATTTTGCCTCCTAGTTGCCAATACTCAAGTATACAATACACAGAAGTAAATGACCATACTAATATACTGTTTGGCAAAACAGAAGTTCCAAGATTTTGGAACAAGAAATCAGTATTTGACAAAAATTGCTGGCAAAACTAGAAAGCAGTTTGGCAGAAACTAGGAATATCCCAACATATCACAGTGTATGATGATTTATGGTCAAAATAAGTACATGATTTGAACATAAAGGGTGATATTATGAGCAAATTAACCTGTCAGATTTATGGATAAGAATTTATGACCAAACAAGAAATAGAGAGAATGACAAGATATAAAATGATTCATTTTTATTACCCAAATTAAAAAGATTTTGCACAAACAAAACCAATGCAATCAAGATTAGAAGGAATTCAGAAAACCGGGGAAGGAGGGATGACAGCAATTTCTCTGATAAAGGTCTCATTTCTCAAATATATAGAGAAGTGAGTCAAATTTATGTTTTGGCTTTTGTTAACGTTTTTGCTTTTTGGAGAGGAGAAGGTAGGGCAATTGGGGTTAAGTGACTTGCTCAAGTCATACGGCTAGTTTTGTGTTAAGTGTCTGAGGCCAGATTTGAACTCAGGTCCTCCTGACTCCAAGGCCAGTGATCTACTCACTGTGCCACTTAGCTTCCCTAGTGAGTCAAATTTATAAGAATATAAGTCATTTCTAAATTGTTAAATGGTCAAAGGGTATAAACAGGCAGTTTGCAGTAAAAAATTGAAACTATATTTGTCATATGAAAAAAAGTTCTAAATAATTATTAATTAGAGAATTGCAAATTAAAACAACTCTGAGTACAATCTCATACCTATTAAATTGGCTAACATGACAGAAAGGAAAATAATCAATGTTGGAAAGAATATAAAAAAATAGAGAAGACACCTGTACTTTTGGTGGAGTTTTGACCTGATACAACTCTTCTCGAGAACAATTTGTAATTATGCAAAAAGGACTATAAAGCTATGCATATCCTTAAATACAATAATACTGCTACTAGGTCTGTGCCCCAAAGAGTTCAAAGAAAAAGGAAAAAGTATCTATATGTATAAAAATATTTATAGCAACTGTTTTTCATGGTGGCAAGGAATTAGTAATTGAGGAGATGCTCATCATTTGGGTAATAGCTAAGTAAATTGTAGTACATAATTATGGTGGAAATCTATTCTGCTATAAGTTATAATGACCAGGATGGTTTCAGAAAATCCTGAGATGACTTACATGGAGTGATGCTGAGTGAAGTGAACAGAATAAGGAGAACACTGTACACAATAACAGCAATACTGTACAATGATCAACTGCGAATGACAGGTATTCTCAACAACACAATGATGCAAGACAATACCAAAGATTTACAATGAAAAATGTGATCCATCTCCAGAAAAAAGAACTGATGGTGCATGAATGCAAATAAAAACACACCATTTAAAAATGTCCTTGTTATTATTTTTTTTTGTCTGCACTGTTTTTTTGACAACATGGCTAATATGGAAATGTTTAACATGAATGTGCATGTAAATTCAACACCAAATAGCTTGCCTTCTCAAGGACGAGGAAGTGAGAGAATTTGGAACTCAAAAAATTTTTTTTAAGTGTTTACATGTAATTGAGAAAAAATAAAGTAAAAATTAAATTAAAAATAGAAAAAGATATATTGTCTTTCAAGGTTGAGTTCAGGGAAAATCCCTTCTGTGTAGTCCCCTTCTATTCTCTCGTAATGTTTTATTTTCTCTCTCCTCCAATTGCTCTGTATTCACTTGTTTATTTACAAGATATATATCCCCTGATACTTCATCCATGTAGAATGTAAGCTCCTGTTTGTCTTCCATATTTCAATATTCTTTCCAGTGGTGCAGATAATAACCTACCCATACTTTATAATCTTTTGTGATCTTTGCTCATATCCTCCTACAAATCTATCATAGTGTGTCCAACCCATCATCAAATATGTGTGTGGGGGGGGAGCTTCATGTAGCTCTCTTGTATTTTCATGAACATGAGCATTTTGCCTCTCTACCATGTCTCTCTGATAATAACATTCATTCCATTTCTCCTGAATAGCTCTTAGTTGCTAATATGCTGCAGCCTCTTCATGTTTATTATGGACATCCCCATTACCCTTTAGATGACCTTCACTTTTAAAACTTCAGAGAATGTCATATACTATGACTTATCACTGCACAATGTTCGAGAAGGACATTTTTCTCAAAACAGATGGGCCTTGGGTTCAAGGAGTATGTTGGTGTTATTAAAAAATACCGTGATTTTCCAAATATAATCTAGCACATTCAACTCTTCCTACTAAGTACTTTCTCTATTTTATTGTGTATCTGCTGTGTCTCTCATTAATTTAATATATGTAATGTCTGACTAGATTTATGTGCTATCCTATCCATTCTGTTTCATATGATATTCAGAAAAATGGACATCCTTTCTTTCTCTCTCTCTCTCACTGTCTCTCTCTCTCTGTCTCTCTCTCTCACACACATGCACACACACACACACACACACACACACACACACTCCTGTGTGTCTAATTAGGTTGAGCTCTTTTGAGTCATCATAGATCTCATTCAGGGAGTTCAGCAATATCTTAGGTCTTGATGCAATCAACAAGATAGCATTTTCAAACAGGAGCACCTGGAAGATCTGTCCTTAAAAAGATGATTTCTCATTTATTTAGACTCCATATTGGAATTCCTCCTTGTCAGTAAGGTTTTCAAATGTCTTTTGTTATCTTAAATCTCTTTGGCTTAAATCTCAGTGGAAGTGGAAGTCAAGAGATTGATATTTCTAATCACAGAGTTATTAAACAAAGTTCTCTCTCTTACCTGTTTTAATGAATTTGGTGACTTCAACATATACAAAAGAGTCTTTAAGTGAGTGGCAGTTTTATCTATTGGGTAAAAGGATTTTTTTTCATTTTTTTTTTTATTATTTAATACTAAATAAGTATATCTTTCATTTAAAATTTGTTACTAAGGTAACTGGTAGCATAGTGGATAGAGTGGTAGGCCTACAATCACAAATTCAAATCTGAACTCAGATCTTTACTAGTTGTGTGACCATGGGCAAGTCACTAAACTACTATTTGCTTCAGTTTCCTCAATTATAAAATGAGGATAAGTATAAAATAATGTCTTCAGGATCAATGAAATAATTTTTTAAGAAATTAAAAAAATAAATAGTGGGTAGAAGAAGGAAAGCTCCACAGCTCCCACATAGCCACCTCAAATAGCCATAAAATATGACTTCAAACAAATTTTAGGGCTCCAGAACTCACAAAATTACAGCAAAAAAAAACACATCTCACACAAAAGGCAGCTTGGTATGAAAGGCTAATCACAGCACACAAGGAGCAGAGCCCAGCCCAGCCTGAAACTGTAGCTTGGCCCCAGGGCATCCAAGTCCAGCTGTGGTTGGAGCACTTAGAAGAGTGTAACATGAGCAGCTGTGGCAATTTCTAGAACTATCAACCCATAAGAAACAAGGACAAAGTGAAAGATCAGTGGAACTCAGCTAAATTTGGGGGACAAAAGCAGTCCGGCCAAATTGCCTCCAGGGCAAAGAAGTGGCAGAAGCAGCGGCCCAGCCGCTGATTCCACTTGGCTGCTTCAGAAGCTCCCAGCCTGCAGAATACAGAGGGACCAAGCAATCATTCAGAGTCTAAGGGCTCTTGCGTTGAGCTGCCTGGATGCGGATCATGGTCTTGGGTGGGGGTTCTGGGGTGCATTTTCAGTAAGCCAAAGCTGATGGGGGCTGCAGCAGCCACCTAATAGTTCCGGCAGCTGTGAAAACCCCAATAATTTGGGACAGAGCTTTCCTCTCTGGAAGCAGAGTTCTACAGAGCTGAAAACTCAAGTAACTGACTGGCAACATGAGCACGCAAAGGAAGCAAAGTAAGAACAGCAATTAAACTTTAGATTTCTTCTTTGGAGACAAAAAAGATCAAAGCATGGAATGGGATGAAAACAACACAGTCAGAACTCCCACAGCAAAAGCTTCCAAGAAATATGTAGATGGCTTACAAGCCATATAGCAGCTTAAGAAGGGTTTTGAAAACCAAGTAAGAGAAGTGGAGGAAAAATTGGAAAGAGAAATGAGAATGGTGCAAGAAAAGCTTAGAAAGAGAGTCAACAATCACACTGAAAAAAATAACACCTTAAAAAATAGATTAACTCAAATGGCAAAAGAGGCCCAAAAAAAGCCAATGAGGAGAAGAATGCCTTAAAAAGTCAACTTTGCCAGATTGAAAAAGAATCTCAAAAGCTTTCAGAAGAGAATAATTCCTTCAGAATTAGAGTGGAGCAAATGGAAACAAATGACTATGAGAAATCAAGATACTATTAAACAGATCCAAACAAATTAAAAAATAGAAGGTAAGGTGAAAATATCTACTTGGAAAAACCACTGACCTGGAAAATAGTCCAGGAGAGACAATTTAAAAATTATTGGACTATCTGAAAGCCGTGATCAAAAAAAGAACCTAAAAAGCACCCTTCAAGAAATTCTCAAGGAAAATTGCTCTGATATTTTAGAACTATAGGGCAAAATAGAACTTGAAAGAATTTACCAACCACCTCTTGAAAATGACCCTAAAAAGAAAACTCCTAGGAATGTTATAGCCAGGTTCCAGAGTCCCCAGATCAAGGAGAAAATATTACAAGCTGCCAAGAAGAAACATTTTGAATACTGTGGAAACACAATTAGGATAACCCAGGATCTAGCAGCTCCTACTTTAAAGGATCCAAGGGCCTGGAATATGATACTTCAGAGAACAAAGGAGCTAGGATTAAAACCAAGTATCACCTACTCAGCAAAATCGAGTATAATGTTCCAGGGGAGAATATGGTCATTCAATGGGGTTGAGGACTTTAAAATATTCTTGTGGAAAAAACCAGAACTGAAAATAAAATTTGATGTTCAAATCTAAGAAGCATGAGAAGGTAAACATGGAAGAGAAACCATAAGGAATTTATCAAAGTTGAACTATTTACATGCCAACATGGAAAAACTTTAATTGTAACTTATGAAACTTTTCTCAGTATGAGGATAGGTGAAGGGAATACTAATGTATGTGTATATATATGTGTGGGTGTGTGGGTGTGTGTGTGAGTGTGTGTGTGTGTGTGTGTGTGTGTGTGTGTGTGTGTACATAGAGAGCACAGGATCAATTGAACAGGAAGGGACAATACTTTAAAAGGTGAAATTCTGAGGTGGGAGAGGATTAGAACTCGTGGAGACAGGGAAAGACCGAATGGGATTAATCATCTCACACAGAAGAGGCAGGGGATAATTGTTACAATGGAGGGGAAGAACAGGAAGGCAAAAGGGAAATGGTCAACCTTACTCTCATTGAATTTGGCTTAGGGAAGGAATGACATAAAGTCTAAACTGGGTATCTTGCCACCCAGGAGAGATGAGGATAAGAGGTGGGAGGATGGAGGGGAAGGGCAGGGTGGGGGGACGTTTTCCAGAAGCACACACTTCTGTAAAGGGAGAGGGATGGGGCAGTGAAAAGAATAAGGGGGGGGCCATGGGATAGGAAGGAGGGACATATAATCAGTCTCTTACAATATGCCCACTGTGGAGATGTTCTGTGTAATTACACATGAGTAGCCTGTATTGAATTGCTTGTCCTACCAGTGGGGGTGGGTGATGAGGGAGGAAGGGAAAGAATCTAGAATTTAAAGTTCTATAATCAAATGTTAAAAATATTTATGCATATATCTACATCTATGTCTATCTATCTATATTATTATTATTATTATTGTTAACTACATGCAACTGGGAATTAAGATATACAGGCACTGGGGTAGGGAGATCCATCTGGCCCTACCAGAAAGTCAGAGGGGCGATGGGGGAGGACATAGGAGAGAACAGATTGGGGGAGGGGTTATACAGTGGGATGACTGTTTT
>CM053589.1:64582710-64598636 GCA_028646515.1 Pseudochirops corinnae | reverse complement strand
GTGGGGGTGGGTGATGAGGGAGGAAGGGAAAGAATCTAGAATTTAAAGTTCTATAATCAAATGTTAAAAATATTTATGCATATATCTACATCTATGTCTATCTATCTATATTATTATTATTATTATTGTTAACTACATGCAACTGGGAATTAAGATATACAGGCACTGGGGTAGGGAGATCCATCTTGCCCTACCAGAAAGTCAGAGGGGCGATGGGGGAGGACATAGGAGAGAACAGATTGGGGGAGGGGTTATACAGTGGGATGACTGTTTTGATGTGGTGGGTAGGAGAAAAATGGGGAGAAAATTTGCAACTCAAAATCTTGTGGAAATGAATGATGTAAACAAGAAAATAAATAAATTAATTTATCAAATATAAAAAAATTAAAATTAAAAGTGCTTAGCATGGTACCTGGAACATAGTAAGCCCTATGCTTCCTGCCTTCCCTTCCCTCTCCCTTGCTATAGAAATTTGGTCTACTCTAGAAAATATAGTTGTGTACAAAGTCTATCTGTTCCCTTTTCATGGTTTCATCAAGACTGCCTTAAATAAGAGTAGCCTATTCTCATAAAGGTTCTATAGAAATGAAAATTTTGATTTTTCAGAGTTTCTTGTTTTCCTTTTCCATATAGTAATAACATTCATGATGTTTCCCCCAAGCACTTGCTATCCTTCCCTTTCTTCAGCTATTTTGAGATTTGATTTATTAACACCCTCGAAAGTATAACCAACAGGCTGGTCCTTTTCTATGCATACCTGTAGTTCAGTTGCACTGCTCATGTGATTTTCTTTGGAGTCATTATTACTTCCTTAAATGTAATAGTATTTCACAAACGATGGCTGAGTTTAATTAACTAAGACACTCTTTCAAGTAGTATACTCAACAGGACATGAAACCATGCCTGTCAATGGCCTTTGATTTATCTTGTTTTCTATTATTTTTGAAATTTAGCGACAAAAAAACATTAGTTCACAAGTTACATTCTTTATAAAACAGTATAAAAAAATTGATTATAAAGAGGGAAGGGAAGGAATAAACATTTATTAAGTGCCTATATATCGATTTTCTGTGTGCGGGGAACTATTTAAAATGTTTAGCAAATTTTATTTTATTCGATCCTCATCAAAATCACGTCAGGCTGGTACTAATGTTTTCCCCCCCTTTACAGTTGAGGATACTGAAGCCAAGAGAAGTCAACTTACTTGTCCAAGCTCACACAGCTACTAAATGTCTGCATCCACATGTGAACTCAGGTCTTCAGATTACAGGTTAGCACTCTACTGCACCAATAATTAATAGGCAAACAAGTTAACAATTTAAATGTGTAAGAAGTATATCCTGAAGTATATTCATTTTAAACCAAAATGAAATGAATTGAGCAAAAACTATAATTACTTTTGAGATAATATGGAAAGCAAATGATTGGTACGCTTCCATCTGATTTTCTTAGTGCAGCCCAGTGTATGTGGAACAGCTTCCCCATTCTGATTACCCCTCCATGGAATTTCAAGCTCCAAGGCCCTCCAGAAGTCACAATTCTCAGAGTGTGGCTTCTTTCAGAAATGTACAGACTATGTAACAAACACTTATTATCATTAACTCTGAAAAATAATAAAATTGGTATAATTCAGTAGACTATAAATATATAGATGTAAGGGCATTCGTTTTGGAAAAAATCCCTCAGACTTTACAAAGCTCGGGCCAAACCACTCATTTTGGAATGATATTCCTATCATATTGAATCATGTGAATTTTTGTTTATAGATGATACTGACATAACTCTCCATGGGAACAAATGAGATGTCTGTGGCTTACCTATTTTCATAGCCAAGTGGGAATTTGCATATAGCTATCAATCTATAGGATTGTACTTTGCTCAGGTTATTGATGCTGTATCAGCTTTACACCTCATTTCCAGCTTTCCTTCTATGCTATTTTTATGCTCCTTTACAAAAGCACATTTTCAGAGAAAGGGCAACAAGGCAGAGATTGCATTGTATGTTTCTAAAAGCAGACCTGTGTTGAATCCATTAGCATATCTGTAGTGCCTAGAAGAATGTATTGTACAAAGATATTTGTAAGAATAGAATTAAAAAATAAAAAGAATAGAATTGGATTACTAAAACCTGTTTTAGTAGAACATTTACTGGCCTAGGAATAAAAACCATAGTTTTATCCCCATTTTTGCTCTTAACTAGGTGAATCATTTCAGGTTGGTCTTTTAACTTCTTTGGGCCTCAGTTTCCTCACTTACTAAATGAGGCATGTTAAACTAAGTGACTCCTGAGGTCCCCTCCAGTATAATCCCCTCTCCTGAAAAAAGCCAAAAAATAAGTATATACATATACAGATATACATATATATACATGTATGTATATGCATATCTGTATATGTATATACACACATGCATTTATGTGTGTGTTATGCCTATATATATGTATATATATATATACATGCATACATACACCTACACACATATGACACTATGTGACAAAGGACTTTGAGAAGGTAATGTTGTTGATCAGTTGTTTCAGTCATGTCTGACTCTTCATGAACCCATTTAGGGTTTTCTTGGCAAAGGTACTGAAGTGATTTGTCTTTTCCTTCCTCAGCTCATTTTACAGGTGAGGAAACTGAGGCAAAAAGAGTTAAGTGACTTGTCATAGGCCAAACAGCTAGTAAGTATCTGAGGCCAAATTTGAACTAAGGTCTTTCTGACTCCAGGTGCAGGTCTACCCACTGTGCTGCCTAGCTAGCTCTAATGAGCTAATAGTGATATGTAAATTTTCAATATTCTTATATGAACCTATCAATTATATGCCTATATAATGAATATCTTAGGTGGAATGGAGGAATAGCTTATGGGCGTTGAATAGAGTAAGGAACTAGGAAGTTCTCTATTTCAGAGAATACTGATAAATATATTAGAGTCCTAACATGAGGGTGAAACTTGGTGCAGAGGAGACTATGAGTCAAGGACGAAACTCATTGAAAAAGGAGAGAGAATATCCTGAGAATTAGTACATAGCAGTTACCATGATCTGAATTGGGTGATAAATTTGGATAATGTGAATCTCATATCACAATAATTAAATAAATGGTGCCAGTAGAGGGAAAGCCTGGAAGTAGCAATGAGGAACAAGGAGTATTTTCATTCCTCAACTAGTTCCAGGGAGTCTGGGGATGAACAGTATGAGAAAAAGTATAATCAGGAAAAAGTGGCAGCCTAGAACATAAAAGAATACTTGATCACCACATCACTCCAGGATGTCAAGCTTCTTTCAGCTTGGGGCTGGCTGCCTATCTTGCGTGACAACCCAGGCAGTTGAATTTCTAGACCTTTAGTTGGGTTGGTGTTTCCTTCAAGGCTTATTGCAGGAGTTTGGGGGAAAAATGTGTGTCAAGAAATAAGCTGCCAGTTTGAGTGTGCCTAATTGTGCAATTAGGCGAATCATTGCAAACTTTATAGCATTACTTTAGGAAAGCAATTACTTGCTGCCATACAAGTCTTTTGAAGTGGAACTGAAAGAAGTTTGCAATGCCAAAAGAGGAGTGGCCAACTTACAAGCTTTTAGGTATCTGGAAAGGTCTATGAATTCTAGTAGGGGGCTAATTGGGGAAAACTATGTTTTTTGGAACATGATAATAAATGATAGACATAATTGTGTGTCTAGCCCACTGCAATTGTGTCACAGGAAACCTGTCTTGCAGCATATAGAGGTACTGTGTTGTATGGTGGATAGAGCAATGGTCAAAGAGTTAGGAAAAAGTAAGGTCAAAGCCTCATACACTTTCTTGTGTGAGCCTGGACAAACTGCTGCTTAAATTTTGGTTGTCTTAGGCAACTCGTGTGTGTGTGTGTGTGTGTGTGTGTCTGTGTGTCTGTGTCTGTGTCTGTGTCTGTGTGTGTGTGTGTGTGTGTGTAGCTATAGGACCCACAGCAGCCACATCCCAGTGAAACATATCCACAATCAGCTTTACCTAGGTTGAGGGTAACTGACAGGCTTCAAACCTGTGTGTAGGGGAATGCTTACCCCAAGCATGAGAAGACCTGTCCCGGAAGAATGGATGGACAAGTAATGTCTGTTCCAAAAGTCATGAAGGTGGTTCAAGCAAGTGCCATGGAACACTTAGAGCTTGGCAAGGTATCAGACACTCAAGTCATCCCTAGCAACCCAGCTCATCAACAGTCATGCTGACTTTTGTTTTGCCCTTGGACTTTGATGACTCTGAAAGAGTGAGGCCCATGACTTTTCCCAACTCTACCTCACTTAAATCCAACTCACCTGCAAGTCAAGTCAGGATATCATTATTGTTATATCATTGGTTTTCTTTGAAGATAAAGGATGAACAACATGCACACATACTTGAAATATATATTTACACATGTAGACATATGTGTGTACTCATATACACATGTATTGTTTAAGGATATATGTACACATACTTGTGACATATGCACATGCACATATACTCATGTGTAATTTACATATTGCCTCCCCAACTAGAATGTTGTTTTCCTGAGAGCAGGAACTATTGCTTTTTATCTTTTATATCCCCAGAATTTAGGACAGTATCTGCTCATGGTAAATACTTAATAAATTATTGTTGATTTATCAATTTGGAAAAATGCCTTAAAAAGTAATCATCAACATCATCATCATCATTATTATCAAACCATACTATGCTGGTCTTTATTTGGGGATTCTGTGTCACAAGAAATTTGCATATTGCATTTGGCACATTCTATAATTTTTTAATCAATGTTGAAGACACCCAAAGGACAAAAAGAAAGCTCTTGGTGGGCAGGAATAAACAAGCTTCAATATATTACAAAGAAGAATTTATTTATTTATTTGATTTATTTGCTTTTGGGAGGGGGGAAGGTAGGGCAATCAGGGTTAAGTGACTTGTCCAAAGTCACATGGCTAGGCCATATTTGAGCTCAGGTCCTCCTAACTCCAGGGAAGGTACTCTGTTCACTGCACCACCCAGGTACTCCTAAAGAAGGATTTATAAAGGAGAAATAATATACAGAATGCCCTGAAAGAAATAGAAACAAAAATGAGGTACTGATCATTGGGTGAGAATGAAAGATAACCACTGAACAACCTCAGTGCTCTAATGCTTTCTTCACCATCTCAAAAGAATGTGAAGGCATTGAGCATATTGAGTATAACCCTCGTAGTAATCTTAGGTGAATAAATAGTCAAGCATTGCCTAGAATGGTCAGAAATCAATGTTTTGCCACCTTCATTCATTTTTTTTTAACACACTTTTTAATTCAAGATTGGGCATAGGATCCAAGAATGGCATATGGAAGAAGTGGAATCAAGTGGGTTTTGGAGTAGAAATTTAGATACCAAAATCAGATTAAGAAGTCAGAGGTGGAGAGGGGAAGGCAGTTCCAGGCCCAGGAAGATCCCTCTCAAAGTACCTGTGCAGCAGTGTCTCCACTTGGTTCTCTTTGTAGTCCCACACCTGGAATTGTGTCCCATCGGCTGCACCCCGGATCATGGCTGAGAGCACTCTGCCCAACTGAAGGTGGAAGAAGCAGAGGATTCTCTTGTTGGGGACCACAGTCCGGCTCAGCTCAAAGCCAACACCCAAGGAAGGCTAGGTCACTTCAGCCACCACATCTGCCTGCTCTAACCAAGCCAGATCTTGCTCCTGGATGAATCTGTCACCCCCTGCAGCCTCTTCCCCTAGCACCCAGCTCTGCGAGTGCCATGAGCTAGGTGAGCACCGCCCTGAAGCCCAGCAGTCTTCACAAGCTACACCAGTAGAAGGCCCTTAGCTCCCGGGCTCCAGCAGCTCTGCCCCAGGGAGCAGCTGCTGGCTAGGCTCCTGCCCAGGAGCTGATGCTGCTGCCAACCCCGCCTCTGGTACGTCTGCCCCATTTCCATCTTCATTCTTGAAGGGAATACCCATGTAAGTGCTGTCACAGATTCATGGCAGAATTGCAGTATGCTCTAAATCAAATTGAAGATGCCTAAATGAAAACAAATGATAAGACATTAAAAACATTTATATAACTTAGTCTTTCACTGTGGAGGCAGATACAGAAATGAAATCTTATCAGAGTTAACAGTCTTTATGAATCAAAGATGGGGAACTTTCTTTTCATTTCCTTGTAGTATGTACCCCTCAACTTTTGCCTTCCAGTAAAGGCAGGCACTGGCTTAAATAATAATGTCATTCTCTGTAACACTGGTGGAAAAGTGACTTCTATAGAAAAGCACCCATGCCAGGCTATAACAATGATCCCTAAAGTTTATTTTACCCCTAAGAAAAATGGAACTAAAGTAAATGAAGTAATGGCTTGGCAATTACTCATATCTCAAAGCTGTTTTATTCCGGATATTCTTTGCAGTCTTGAAAAGCCCCCTTCTATTCATTTCTTAGCTGAAGTTGAAGAAAAAGTTTGAAGAAAAAGTCAAATTTCAATTTTGCACATTGAATTCAAGGACCATATTGAAAACAAATGTGAACCTATTCTAAAATAACAACCTGGTACTGTTTTTTTTTCCATATGTTTTTCCCAATATCCTGCCCCACCCCCCACACACAAACACACACACACACACACACACACACATTCATTTCTTGTTCTTTTTTTTTTTCCTTTCTGAAGTTCTCTCTGTCTTGCTTTAAGTATTTTTTAAAGAGGCAGGCTGCCTGGGCTTTGTGAAATGAAAGCTTGGCAAGCTATACAGGTATATAACATTAGTAGACAGAGACAAGAAAAGCAGAAAATGTCATGTGTGAAATGCAGATCATCTGACTTTCTCGCTAACTCCCTTTTCCTCTTTTCCCTTATGTGAGGCTGTCATTCTCCAGCTCCTTGTAGATGGAAGCAGAGCAGACCCAGGCCAAAATTGTGACCTCTGGGAAGTTTATCTTTCCTGTCTTCCCACTTCCTTTCCCTTCATCCCTCTTCCTCTTGGTGGAGCTCCTGCCCCACTACCACACACAGGCTACTCAGACTAGGTCTTACTCTCTCAGATGTCACAGTCTTCACTAATGTATTAGATGACCAAAATAAAATAAAATAAAATAAAATTATCCACATTCCTGGGGAGAGTAACTTTAATTAAATTCAGCAAGTATTTACTTTCTCCTCTTAAAAGATAGTACTGAAAAGCCATCAGAACCTGAAAGAATGACTTCAAACGCAGGGCATTTAGACATCCTGGAACTCTATTAGGAGCATCATAAAAATCACAGATGCTGATGTAAAAGGGGATTTTGAGGGTTAACTCATACAACTCCTCTGATTTACCTTTGTGGAAACAAAGTTCTAGAGAGGCAAAAATCCCTTGCCCACAATCACACATGTACTCTTTTTGGAATGTTTTGTTTGCTTGTTTTTCCTTACAGGTTCTTCTCTAACCACTATTTGATGGTTATAATGAAATCAGTTAAGTTCCCTGGAGTAGAGAATGTTTCATCTTTGTACTTGTATCTCCATCAACAAGCAGTGTTTGAACAAGCAATGTTTGGCACATAGTACTTAGTATTGTTGTTGTTTTTTATCAATTGATGAAAAAGAAAAGCTTTAAAGAAATTATTCATGAGCTGCAAGCATTCTGTTCCTTAAACTCTTATCCCTTAGCCACTTTCTGTCCTTAAACTTCTATTAGCTTTAGGAAAGTGTTTAAAAATATACCCTCGATTGCTATTCATCCATTTTTGAGGCTCAACTCCACATTGTATGTTGAAATAAGTACTAGATGGGAGGGTTAAACACCTGGGTTTCAGTTCCAGCTACCTCATTTTAAATAATCTTCTGTAACCATTGGAGATTTGTTTCCTCATTTGTAAAATGAGAGGATTGAACCTAGATTAAGAGATCTTGATCTTGTGTGTGTAGAGTGTGTGTATGCTTCTGCCTGTGTGAGTGTGATATATCCCATTGACACTCTAGGGAAAACTATGGATTCATTTTCAAAATATGTGTATACATATGTCTATGTACATATACATACACACACGTCTGTGTGTGTGTGTGTGTGTGTGTGTGTGTGTGTGTGTGTGTGTAAAAAGGTCATGGACACCAGGTCAAGTGGACCTAAACCTAATCATCTCTAAGGCCCATTCCAAGTCTATGAGTTTATTAAATTTTCTCATATTGATACATGCTGGTTGGTTACTATTAGGATGTTTAACTTCTTAGCTTTAGATGTTACACTATGAAAAAAATTAAGTTCTACTTTCATGAGTACTGATTAAATAATGTTTATTATGGACTGAGCTTTGTGGAGGTAAAGCACTTTATTTTCACAGCTGCCTTTGCCCTGGATTTGAGCTAAAGCTACTTATGCAATCATCAGAAGAAGAAAAAAAAAAAGAAAAGAAAAGAGAAAACTACTCTGGGGGTATGCTTAGCCCACCAGGAAGCAGGAAATACTGAAAATCTCATAAGAAATCCCATTCTTATGTAATTTCCATTCTAATTATGCTCATTTGAGAGGTCTTGATAAGATTTCCAGCTTCTTATTTGTATGAACCAACATCAAGCTCTGAACCTTCCCCAGTTCACCCATCACTACTGGGGCCCACCCACCTGTTCCCTATATTATTGCCAATGCTAGTAATGTTTAGGACCAATGTTTTAAGGTGAAGAGCCTAAATAACAGCAACCACAAGGACATGTGTATACAGCTGTAACTGACTCAGATCTGAACAAAAGGTTTACTTGTTTCAATACCTCTTGGATTATCTGAATCACTCTGCAAGTGATTGAGTCACAGAGATACCACTTTTTCTTCTTCTAGGATGGCTTAACTTGACTACATTATATCATTCACATTTACATATGAAAGTTTAATTCTGTTTAAATTGCATTGACTTTGTCTGTTAAATGATTTTTTTTGGAATCTTTAAAACATATCTCACTAATTGTCCAGCATTCTTTGGAGGTGACTTTTATACAAAGGTAGGCCTAGATGAAAATGATAGAAAAAAATGTGAAAATAATAATAATGTCAGAAAATATGTGTATTATTATGTCCTTTTACAGATGGATAAACTGACAGGGAATAGGCTAATTTCAATGATGGAACAGCTATTAAGCATCAGAGGTGGGCTTTGATTCTAGAACTAATCATAAATCCACCATCAACTACCTCATTAATTTAAGAATGGACATCCACACAACTTATCACCATTTCTAATAAAGTTTAACTCATATAAAAGCATTACCAAGTTAAGAAGAATATAAAAAGGCTCAAAATTGCCTTAACCAACTAATATTCAATCTCCCTGTGGAGTAGAAAGAGATCGGAGTCAAAGGCAACAACAAAATTTTAGAAGAGAAACTTCTCTGTAAAATCTTAAAGAAGATATAGTGGAAGATTATGAGCACTGTAACTTCATAAAGTAGCAAGAAGAGACTCAAATAAGTAATTCATCTGAGTGGTATTAAAAAATGAAACTGAACCAAGAACAACAACCAGGAGAGAAATGGAAAAGATCTGCAAAGATTTCGATAAGAAATTCTTTTCCCTACCAATTAAAATGTAACCACCATATTTCAGCTGTAATTTCATGGTTAGAGAGGAGCTATATGAGAAACCTGAAACTGCACTGAAGAAAAAAAAGATGGAAAGAACAGCTGAAGTAGACCAAATATACACAAAGAACATCATTTTTATTAGAGGGAAGATAATTTTGAAGGTATGAAGGTATGATAGATGTAACAAATTAGTAGCATATATGCTATGTGTGGTCCTCAGTACTCCCAAGTGCAAACTGAACCAGATTAAAATGTAATTCAGAAATATTGAACAAAATAAGAACGTATGTATACATCCATGTGCATACATATGCAATTGTAAAAGTAAGTCAATCTGTGACCCACAGCATGCTTATATATAGATTAATGGCACCCATTTCCAATTCAGCTTGACATTATTAAAATATTTATTCATGAGGTATATGGAAAAAAGAGAGGATAACAGAGGTTTAGGATAAGAACATATTTAATTATTACAAGAAATAACTATTACAGAGACTATAGGATTGCATTTTGACTTTCATATTTCTACAGAATATCTATAAGAAGAATCATATATATCAAGGAAACTTTTGGTAAAAAACTAAGAAAGATATAGTTATGCTTTCTCAATAGTTTTTCTATATCAGATCACATCTCTAGCATTATCCAATTTACAGAAAGATGTTGAGGATAAAATATACCTTTGTGATTATTTATTCAATATTAAAAAGAAAATTATTTAGAAGGAAAAAAATAATTAAAAGCTCTCCTCAAATAAAGTGTCTCCTTCTTGTATGTCAAAATTACACAGGTTCTTTGAAATACATAATAAGAGAAATAACTTTGATCTTTCTGGTTATCATTATAAAGGGATATATATCATCTGGGGAGGTTTTGTTTGTCAAATTTATTTACTTTTACCACAGAGGGGATACAGTGTCCAAATAAAAAGAAAGTCTCTCTAAAGATGATGATGTCATCCAAATGCTACCATTTAGGAATAATGTTATGTTGATTGCTCCAAGTCCAAGCAGACTAAAGAGTGGCCAACACTAAAGAGATCAATTGTGCCAAATGATAAAAAAGTTTGCTTGGTTCTTGTGGTGTTCTTCAACTCTTGTTCTTTTAGTGGAATTAGATTGTTATTCATTCAAGAGACTGACCTAAATAATAACAGGAAAAGCTTCTTGTTTAAAAAATATTTCTATTTTCCAGACTATAATATTCATTTGAGAAGACATTCAATAGACACTGAAAATGAACAATGAGCTTGTCCCAGAATTGAACAGGAGAGGACATTGGATTGAATTTCTTTTATTAAAAATTTATTATGCCTTTTCAATGACCCTGATGTTTTGCTGAAACAAGGGGGCATGTTTTTATAGTCACTACTCTTCAGGCAGTGCTATCTGGCAACAAGACATGAAACACCATAGTCTTTGGAAAAACAAATCTGAAGATCATGCCAAAAATAATAGAAAGGAACCAGATAGGCATAAAAAGGCAATGCATTATAAATAAGATCATGTAAAGGACATAATTAGCAAGGTGTATGAGAAGGGGGAAAAATGGTTTGTTCTGGTGGACTGGTCATGGAGTGAGGGTAGAGGATAGTAAAAGGACAATTTGGTTGTCTATCTGGTGTCAATAATATATTTCTTACCTCTCTTGTGCCATGTACATAGTAGGTGATTAATAAATAATTGTTGATTGAATGGTTTAAAAATTAGGCAAGAGTACTACAGAAAAGGCAGTCATGAATGAATTAGGGTAAAATCTGCATTATCAGAAGGAGTATCCACATCATCTAGTGCATCCTTTTGAAGCAATTAAAGGTAGAAGGAATTATGGTGTAAAAGAAAAACAAAATCTGTATTAAAGAACATGCAATAAAGTTCCAGCTTTACTATTTGGTACACATGTGATCTTAGGAAACAAAGCTCTGCAAAGTAAAGATGGAGGAATAAAAGCAGGAACTTGCGTGAACCTCCTCACCAAACACCTCCAATACCTATAAAATATGACTCTACACAAATTTTAGAGCTACAGAAACCACAAAGTGACAGAGAGAAATAAATCTCTTGCTGAAGGCAGCCTGACAGGCCAACAGGAAGGGTCTATCACAGCAAGCTGGGAGCCAAGTGCAATCCCATGTGAGCCATGCAGGCCCAGACCCAGGGCAACCCCAAGCAGCAGCACAGACTGGGAAGAGCGAACTGCAGGAGACTGAATCATGGGTAGCTGTGGCAGTTTCCGGACTTCTCAACTCACTAACACAAAAGAGAAAGTAAGAGTTTAGTAGGGAACTCTATTCTCTACTGGGTAGAGAAGAATGTGGTCAAGGCCCTGCCCCTGGAGCGAGAGGTGGCAGAAGTTCCCTAGCTGCAGCTGCTGCTTTCCCAAACTCCTGACCTGCAGATTGTAAGGGACCCAAGCAACCATTCAGAGGATAAACAATCTTTCTTTGACCTGCTTGTATCTGGCTTGCAGTCTTGGGCAGTGCTCCTGGGTAAGGAATGCCAGTATGCCAAAGCTTGTGGTGGTTATAGAGAGGGGCCCCTCCTCAGATCTCTGAAAATATTTCTGAAAACCCCAGCAATTGGGAACACAGCTCTCTCCACTCTGGAAGCAGAGTTCTACTTTGGCAAAGAAGGCAAAAGTGAAGTAATTAGCTGGCAAGATGAGCAAGCACAGGAAGAAAAATCATACCATATAATCATTTTTGGGGGACAAAAAAAATCAAAACATGGAACCAGAAGAAGAAAACCAAGTCAAAACTCCTGCTTCCAAGCAAAGCTTCCAGGAAAAATATAAACAAGTTACACATCACGGAGGAGCTCAAGAAGGATTTTGAAAACCAAGTAAGAGAAGTGGAGGAAAAATTGGGAAGAGAAATGAGAATGATGCAAGAAAATCATGAAAAGTAAGTCAACAGCCTGCGAAAGGAGACATGTTAACACTTAATTATACTTTAAAAATAAACTAACTCAAATGTCAAAAGAGGTTCAAAAAAGCCAATGAGGGGAAGAATGCCTTAAAAAAAGTCTACATGACCAGATGGAAAAGGAATTTCAAAAACTCGCCCCTAATTCCTTCAAAATAAGATTAGAGTAAATGGAAACTAATAACTTTATGAGAAATCAAGATGCTATAAAACAGATCCAAACAAATGAAAAAAAAATAGAAGACAATATGAAATATCTCATTGGAAAAGGCACCGACCTGGAAAATTGATCCAGGAGGGATCATTTAGAAATTATTGGACTACCTGAAAGGCATGATCAAACAAGGAGCCTAGAAATCTTCCTTCAAGAAATTCTCAAGGAAAACTGCCTTGATGTTCTAGAAACAGAGGGCAAAATAGAAATTGAAAGAATTCACTGATCACCTCTTGAAAAAAGATGCTCAAAAGAAAACTACTAGGAATATCATAGCCAAATTCTAGAGTTCCCAGATCAAAGAGAAAATATTACAACCTGTCAGGAAGAAACAATTTGAGTATTGTGGAAATACAATCAGGATAACACAAGATCTATCAACTTCTACATTAAGGTATTGAAGGGCTTGGAATATGATATTCTGGAGGTCAAAAGAGCTAAGATTAGAACCAAGAATCACCTACCCAGCAAAATTGAGTATAATGCTTCAGGAGAAAATATGTTCACTCAATAAAATAGAGGACTTTCAAGTTTTTTTGATTTAAAAAAAAAAGAGCTAAACAGAAAATTTGACTTTCAAATACATGAAGGAAGAGAATCATGAGAAAGTGAACAGGAAAAAGAAATCATAAAGAACTTATTAAAGTTGAACTATTTATATTCCTACATGGGAAAACAATAATTGTAACTCATGAGACTTTTCTAAGTATGTGGATAGTTGAAGAGAATATGTGTGTATACATATATGTATATATGTATATGTTTTCACATATATACACACATGTATATATACATATATGCATACATACATGTATGCATGTAATGCCAAGCAAAGGCAACTTCCAAGGTTTGGATTACCAGCATAGTAACCCCATTTATTCAGCAAACATTCACAGAAAAGAGAAAGTCAGAATACAGTATAACTTGTTCCTTTAGTAAGTAAGTTCTCAATTCAATCTAGGTACTACTCCACCCCTAGAAAAGTACATTCATTTAGTCAGTCAAAAGTCTCTTCTCAAATGGACATTAGTCTCCAACCATAAAGTACATTCACTTGGTCAATCACAGAGCACAAAAAAAAAAAAAAAAAAACCAAAAAAAAACTCAAAGGCTTCCTGCCCCTGAATCTTAAAAGGGGCAGTACAGCAAAAAGGCCATCCACCCTTAAGTTACAACAAGGTTAAACTCAGCATTGAATACCCTAGGAAAGGGCATTCTTTCATCTTCACTTGAGGCAAGCCCTCAGCAATCTCAGTTCCAGGGGAGATCAACAAAGCCATAGCCAGTGTCCTCATCAAGTCATTCTCTGCCTGTAGAATAGCCCCAGAACCCCTGAAAACATCAGCAAGGCCCTCTTCCATGATTTCTGTGCAGGTACCACAAGAAAATCCTCCTTCAGGGCTTCTGAACCAGCGACCAGGTTCCAGTGACCATCTCTACAACAGCAGTACTGTCCTTCACCATCAGGTGAATCTGGCAAAACAACATTAAAACAGACAAAATACCAGCATCACAGCCATGCCTCCTCAGCTCTTGGCAGTTCAGGGTAGCTGTTCTCAAAGTCCTGGGCAGCTCCCATGGGCCCTCAGCAGTCTTTCTCTCAGCAACTCAGGCTCCACGATACTGGATACTGCTCTCCAAAACTCCTTCTGGCCTTCTCTGGGCTTGGGCCTCTCTCCCAATTCACGGCTTCTCCCAGTTCAGCCCTCTCTCTTCACATCAAAAAGTCCATCCCAAGTGGGATTCACAAGCTCTGGGTTTTAACACTTAACCCAAAATCCAAGCCAATATAAGGACATCTCCAAATTCCATTACCAATGTAATGCATGGGAGGGTGTATGTGTGTATAAATACGTATGCCAATATGTGGATATGTGTGTACATGTGTACATAGATAGAAGGCACAGGATCAGTTGAATAGAAAGGGATGATACCCAAAAAATAAATTTAAACGTGAGAGAGAAATATAATGGGAGGAAGAAAAGGGAAAGGTAGAATAGGGTAAATTATTCTACATAAAAGAGGCAAGAGAAAACTCTTACAATGGAGGGAAAGAGCAGGAAGCTGAAAGGGAATGGGTCAACCTTACTCTCATTAAATTTCTCTTAAGGAGGGAATACTATACACACTGAATTGGGTATCTTACCTTACAGGAAAGTAGGAAGGGGAGGGCAGAGCCAAGATGGCAGCATAGCAGCAGTAACATATCGCAGCTCTCACATAGTCACCCCAAAATACCCATAAAATATGACTCTAAACTAATCCTAGAAATCCAAAACACACACAAATATACCTTTCCCTAAAGTCAGCTCAGCTACAAGGAACCATATCAGAACTGTGAACTGAAACCAGCCTGGCCTGAAGCCCTGGCTGAGCCCCAGGGGCTCCTGGACAGGAGAAGCCGAGGAGACTCTCTGGTGAGTAGATTAGCAGCAACTGCAAGCAGCGTTCAGAACTAGGGCAGTGGAGCTTGCCTAATCAGAAGAGAAAAGCGGTCCAGTCAAAAGGCCTCCAGGGTGGGAAAGCGAAAGGCAGAGGTTTGCACCTGCCTCTTCACTGCAGCTTTCGCGCCCATAGCCTGCAGACAGCAGGGGCCTTAAGCGATTGTTCAGAGGCCAAGAGCTCTCACGTTGAGCAGCCTGGATCTGGATCACGATCTTGGGCCTTGGTCCTGGAGTCTTCATCATGCAGTGAGCCAGAAGTAAGTAGGAAAGGGACCCAGCACCTTCCTGAGAGCTACAGGAGCTGGGAGGACCCCAGGGATTTGGGACAAAGATTTCCCTTCTGGAAGCAGAACCCCACAGAGATTTAAAAAAAAAAAAACAACGACTGACCAACCATGACTAAGAATAAGCATAAGAAGCAGGGTAAGAACAGCAGCCAAACCCTAGATTCCTTCTTTCGGGAAAAGAAAGATCATGGCAAAGAGAGGGAGGAGGAGAGTGAAGCCAGAGCTCCCCCACCAGGGGCTTCCAATAAACATGAAGAATGCCTTAAAGCTAGAGATGAGCTGAAGAAGGATTTTCAAAACCAAATAAGAGAAGTGGAAAAAAAATTGGGAAGAGAAATAAGAATGTTGCAAGAAAATCATGAAAAAGAGAGTCAGCAATCTGACTGAAGAAATCAACACCCTAAAAAATAGATTAACTCAAATGACCAAAGAGGCCCAAAAAGCCAATGAGGAGAAGAATGCCTTAAAAAGTCGACCTTGCCAGATGGAGAAAGAATCTCAAAAAATAATTCTGTCAAAATTAGAGTAGAGCAAAT
>CM053589.1:64562627-64582210 GCA_028646515.1 Pseudochirops corinnae | reverse complement strand
AAAAAAAAAAATGATTGCCAATTGGGAAAAAAAAATTTTAAAAATAATTTGTTCAATTATGTATATTGCCATGCCTTGTCAATGTACTGGTTAATTTTAGTGAACTGTCTTTTGTTTCCTTTTGTTTTTATTCTTGATTATAAGGAATGACATTAAATTGAGTCATTCAGAAATGATGATGATGTGAAAACAAAAGATAAAAAAGAAAAAAAAATTATGTTGTCTTTGTATCCTCAAACAAGGACAATACCTTATACTTAGTGAATAATGGTGATTTACTTGAAGTAAAAATTCTCTAGTTTCCTACTTCTTTTTTTTTTCTTTTTAGAGGGGGGGAGGCAGGGCAATTGGGGTTAAGTGACTTGCCCAATGTCACAAGGCTAGTAAGTGTTAAGTGTCTGAGGCCAGATTTGAATTCAGGTCCTCCTGACTCCAGGGCTGGTGTTCTATTCAATGCACCACCTAGCTGCCCAAGTTTCCCACTTCTAAAGACAAATGCACTTCCTGCTAAACTCCAAGGCACTGCATTTGAAACTTGGTGATATCTGGAAGCCCAATCCTGTCTGGAGTTACTCAGAAGAAGCCTCTTCCAGTCCAAAATCCTCCCTCATTTGAGATGAAATTGAGATATAACTGAATTGTTTAATCCAGACAATTGCCTAAACATGCACTCAAACTAATCTGCGGTAGATAGAACAGAATCTGGCATTTTAAATTTTATCTCAGTCTAGAAACAACAACAACAAAAAGTTTGGACCTGATGTCTCATAGAAACTAGGGAGCAAACCTGGCTTCTCTGAGAACTAAGCCAATAAGTTGGGTATGGAGGATATAGGATAATATTAGTTACTGATTTAATTAGAAATGTCCTTTAAAATTACTTACTCACTTTATTTGCTTGAGTAATACAGTTGTTTCATCCATAGGAAGGCATTAGAAAAGAGCTGATTCGATTTGAAGAAAGAGTAGCTTACTATGTTGTGGCAAAGCCACAAGGCACATTTCAAGGACTCTTTGTAGCACTTGGTCTCCTTCAGCAGCTAAAAACAATAAAACTTGGGTAACAAAAATAATTTACTAAACTAGGAAGATATCAGATGGTAGACAATTGTGAGCTTCAGTTTGACCCCACCCCAGGCTTCCACTCCCCCTTCTTTACCCAATTAGCCTAATGACAGTGATTCTCTGCTTGTCACCCCCTTTTAATAATTTATAGTAACTAAAATCATCACACTAAGGTGGTTTTTCATATTTATTCCATTCCCCAAAATCTAGCAGCAACCTACAAAATTATGATAATTAAAAATCCTCCTCACTACCTTCAGCATAGTCAAATCCTTGCTGGAAAGTTCTGCTTAATTTCTATTTACACCAAGAATTCCTCCTCTTTAAGCAGATACAGGATTGAAGTGGTATATAATGATAAACAAATTACCCAACAGAATTAATCATCTTCTTCTGTTATTTCTGATCTATACTCAAATTATCCCTCACTTAGTACCAAATCTACTGTTCCATTTCAGAAAATGTACCCGCCAAAAAACCTACCAACAAATCCCCCAACAAATAAAGACCTGTAATATTACTGTCGTAACAATATAGAATATGAGCCAAAGAAAATTCCCTATTATATAAATTATATAATTGAGATATACAAATAGCTGGGTGGCTGGGGTGAAATTCTCCTTAGGAAGAAATGAGGAATCAAATATAATCATTATTCTGTTTGGGAAGGAGGACCTTATTTATTTTATTTGGGGAGTCAAAAGAAATAGAATATATGAAATGTCATAAAATATATTGAAGTTTTCCTTCAGATGTGTGAAAGTTCTAAAAGCATTTTTTTCCTTCAAAATCGGGTGTCTTTGTGCTAATGGGTTTGACTGACTGACAGTTTTCAGTTCAATGAAAAGGAAAGACATTACCTTTGAAAGCAGGCCCACTGATAGTGAGGCTGTGTGCATACCCCAGGTATCTGGATGAAAATGCAAGGAAGAAAAACTAAAATACTGTGTATATGAATATTTCCAAAGATGAAAGTGTCTGCACTGATCCAGAGAAATGACAAATTTCATTTTTTTATGTGGAGATTTAAGTTAATTTCATGGTATCACAATAAAACATACAGATGAAATGATTGAAATTTACTGGCACTAGTGAGAAACATATATTATTTGTATGGATAATACATATTAATCTGCCTGGATAATTTCTCCCAATCAATTTTCCTTCATTTCCATTACTTTAGAATTGAATCATTAAGTCAATAACAACACGTGTTTATAATAATAATAATAATATCACATTCATTATTTTACTTTACCTTCCAATAGCACCCAGATCTCAAAAGAACAAGTACTATCTTTTGGTTGAAAGAATTCCAAGTCAAAGTTGAGAGACCTGAGAGTGAGTCCAATGTACAATACTGAATAGATATATGATTATGGTATAACACATTGCTTAATTCATTTGTATAACACTGTTCTCACTACTGGGATTTGATTATTCAATGTCCTAGGACTCAAGGAGGAGCAGAGTTGGAAAGAGCTTGGAAGATGAAAAATTTTCCTCTTCTGTCTTTGAGAGAGAGAAGACAATAGTTCAAGATTCTTTTTGAGAAGAGGTCTCTGAAGAGAGAAAGCCTCTTAGAACAAGCTAAAATATAGAGGAGACTTTGATCATGTTCCTATCCCCAACTTACTGCACAAGAAACTTAGGACAATTTCCTTTTGGAAGACGTGGGACTCTCTCTCTCTCTCTCTCTCTCTCTCTTTCCCTCTCTCTCTTTCCCTCTCTTTCTCTCTCTCTCTCTCTCTCTCTCTCTCTCTCTCTCTCTCTCTCTCTCTCATACTTTTCTTTCATTGAGATGAGCTATTGCATTCCCAAAGAAAGAATTCCTTTACTCTGTTTATTGCCTGCTACACTTTATCCTATATTGCTTCTATGATTTCTGTTGCTATTGGCTTGGATAAATGGTCTTATTTATTATTATGTGTGGTCTGTGAGTAACTTCCTTTTGGTTAATAGGGAATCAAGCCCTGCTATATAGTCTAAGGTACTCCTCCACTAAAAGATAGGAATTAGGGTGAATATTGAATTTAAAATTATTTCTCCTATACCAACAATACTTAGAGAGTCAAATAGTTACAATTTTAGACCACTACCACTTTCTAATGTGAACAGAGTGGTCCACTTCATCATACCCATCTCCTGCTTGCCCTATTGGCAGAAATCTAAGTTGTCCTTAGAGAGGGATGGATAGAAGAGACTCTAGAAACGTCAATTACTTCCTCCCTTTGAGCCAGTAGACAGACCCTTGTGGACACATACAACTTTCATGAGCAGTCCACATACAACACATACTTACTACAGTAAATCACATAATCTTTCTTTTTCTCTGTTTTATTCACCTGCAAAATGAAGATAATAAAAATATCTAAAGGCATCCTGGCAGAGTATATAAGAACCAGATTCAGAGTCAACAATACTTGGATTCAATCCTATGGTACTTAGAAATACTGGATATGTGACCTTGGGAAGGAGAAGTGAGCAGAAAAGTGATTTTTATGCTTCAGGCAACTATAATTAGCAGAAGAGTAGTCAATATGCATGATAGAGGGTTTACTAAACAGTAACTTCATACATCAAAGAATTTATATTTTATATGCATATATATGTATATACATAAGTATTTTTATATAGTTATACATGTAGAGGTCTATATGCATGTGTATTTAAATATGTATATATATATATGTATTCATATATATATATAATTATCTCACAGCATGGTTGTAAGATAATCTTCAAGTCTGCAATTATTAAAATGTTATATAAACTATTGCCATCCACATTTTATAGATATGGAAACTGAGGCAAAATGAAATTAAGTCATAAAAATGTTTAACCAGTAATTGACCAGTTTAGGACCAGAACCCATCTCTCCTGACCCTGTCTGATATATGAAATGTGATCAAAATGAAGGGAGAATGGTTTTAAGTAGACATAAGGAAGAACTTACTGTCCGAAATTATGACTCAGTCATTGAACAGATTGCCTAGAGAAGCTATTGCTCCTTTTTTCCTTTTTTATTTTTGGTTTGTCTGCTAATGAAGGTAACCAAATCCAACCAGAAGCCCTCTCTGCATGGAGCCATTTCAGCACAGACGGAAACTTTTATTGTACCACAATTGACACAATCTGAAAGTGTCATCTTGTGCCATGTTGAACAGGGTGACCATGCTAATTCAGGCTGAAATAGGCCCAGAGAGACAGATGGCTAACTGAACCAAACTGAACATTTTCATGGAATTTAGTTCAACTCAACAAACACAGTGAGTACCAGAATAGGCAATGGGGAAGACTTTGTGAAAAGGAAAAAAAAAAAAAAAGTTTAAATCAAATAAGTTTTCTTCCCTTATGGAGAATCTTCTTTTTGATTAACTCTAAATCTTATAGAGTCTATAATTTAGAGTCATGCTTATTTTAGAATAAAGTTCTTTGTCTTAATATGCATTCAGAATGTTTCAGGATACAGAATGCCCAATACAAGGAGGCACGGCTCACAAGACAATGAAGAAAGTCAGCTTTATTGAGAGATACAAAACACAGGACAGTAAGAGAGAAAGATAGAAAGAGATATTCAGGGCTTCCTGGGTGTAGTTAAAGACCTTTCTGGGCCCCACATGGAATGGAACATTCTCTTCCAAAACAATAAATTCTTGCATCTTTTTATAGGCTTCTTATCTGGGGTCAAACAAGACCAGGCATTGAGGGAAGAAACCCTGACCTGGGGATTGAAACTGATTCATTCTGGGTTGAGGGAAGACTACTTAAGAATCTGAGAGGAAAACTAGTTTTGGGTAGTTACTGCTAATCTTACTCTGACAAGGTCATTGATTTTTCTTCTCTATAGTTTTTAAGTTTCTCCAGGACTTCATGTTTAGTGGATCTTGGTGTATTCTTATATGCTTAGAGGCAAGAGGGTCACTTGATCCCTTACCAAGATGACATCTTTTCGGACTCTGATTCCTAAAAGATTTAACTCTTGATTCTTTGGTGGATTAAGTTCAGCACCTTGCTTCAAATATGTAGGCTATCTTGGATTAAACATGCTTGTACCCTGATATTTGTTGTACTTGATCTACAAACAAAAAGTAAATGTGACCACATCAGAAACTTAATGTGGATCTTGAAATTATTAAGGACAATAGCTTCATTAAAAATATAAAACAAAACATCTTAACTAGTCACTGTCATGCTTGTTTTCTCTCAAATATTTCTTTTTGTTTTCTCAGTTAACTCTGAAAAAGTTGTCTACAACTCATGCTTCCACTTCTTTTCTCAGCTGTTCTAAACTCTGCAAACTTGGTTCACATTTCATCATTCAACTGAATTTGCTCTCACCAAAGTTACCAATCATTGCTAATTCCCATGTCTAATGGCTTTTTTTACAATCCTAATACCTTTCTAGGCAACTCTCTAGCCTTTGATGTATTTTAGGATACTCCATGTTTTCATGACACTGTTTTCTCCTGGTTCTCCTTCTATCTGTTTATTTTGTCTCAGTTTCTTTTGATGGATTTTCATCTATGCCAAGCGTCTGCTGTGGGCCCTTCACAAGACTCTCTCTTAGGCCCTATTCTCCATTTGCTCTATACTATTTTATTTGGAAAACTTAGCTATTCCTATGAATCCAATTATCATTTCTATGTAGAAGGGGAAAACTCAAGGAATATCCATTTCTATTGCATCTACTGTGGGTCAGTCACTGTGATAAGCATTTCTTGTCCTTTTTTTTTTTTTTAATAGTATCTCATTTGGTTGATTGCAGATGATTCAAAGAAATATATATCCCTGATTGATTATTGGGTTAAAAAAAAACTAGATGTTATATAGACATTGCAAATTCAACATGTCCAAAACAGAACTCATCTTTCTTTTTTTAACATTCATTTTTTTATTTTGAGTACCAAAATCTCTGTCCTTTCTGCCCCTCCCCCACCCATTGTGAAGTCAAGCTACATGACACTCATTATAGATGTGAAATTATGAAAAATACATTTTCATATTAGCTGGGCTTCAAAAAACAAAGCAAGAAGTAATATTATATATGCAGATATAGATATATACTACTGCAGTCAAAATAAGTAAAACAGGAAAATGAGGGTGGGGATTAGAGCAGGTTACTCTGATAATGGTCTCATTTTTCAAATATATAGGAAAGTGAACCAAATTTATTTAAAAAAAAAAAAAAACAATGATCTGTTCCACAATTGATAAATGGTCAAAGGGACAGTTTTCAGAAGAAGAAATCAAAGCTATGGTCAAAGTCACCTGCAAAAATGCCCTCAGTCACTATTGATTAGAGAAATTAAAATTAAAACACCTATGAGATTACACCTTACACCAATAAGATTGTCTAACATGACAAGAAAGAAAAATGACAAATTCTGTAGGGGATATAAAAAAAATTGCCCAAAGTCACAAAGCTAGAAAGTGTCTGAGGCCAGATATAAACTCAGATCTTCCTATTTCCAGGCCTAGCACTCTAGCCATTGTGCCACCTAGTTGTCAGATTGTTTAAATCTGTCTCTGTGAAAAGTGTCTTGCAACTGTGTCCATAAAATCCCTGGGTTTGTCATGGCAGAGAGACTTCAAAGTATTTTATATTGTCTGTGGTTATTTCAAGTAGATTTTCTCTATTACACTGGTTAAATATTGTAATTTCTTTCTCCACCGCATCTTTCATGTATAGCCCATTCTCTCTGTTCACATAATCACATCACCACTCTAATTTAGGTATTCATCTCTTCTTCTGGAAATTATTGAAATAGATTTTGGATTATTCTTCTTTCTTCAACTCTCTCCACCCTCCAGTATATCTTGAATGCAGGTGCTGGTGTGGTATTTTCTAACGTGTAAGTCACATCACACTCATACTCAATAAACTTCAATGACTCCCTAATATATCTAGCAAGGGATTGGAATAGGGAATAGACCTAAAAAATCATTGATACAAGGACCTTCCACGTTAAGAAACTGCCTCTACTCATAGATATCAGCACTTTTCCTTCAACTTACAGTTTTTAGAGTGTTGCCTAAACCATTGAGAGGTTAATTGATTTGCCTAGTTTCACAAAGCAAGTATCTTTCAGGGCAGGACTTGAACTCAGGTTGTCCTGGCTTTAGAGACCAATTTTCTATCCACTATGCAACACAACATCTTTATTCCCTCTACTATTGAATACAAACTCCTCTGTCAGTTAAAGCTCTTCCCATCTGTCATTCTTCATCTTTATCATTCTCTTCCACATACTCCCATGTTCTACTTGCTACTGTTAAATACACAACATTCCATCTTCTGCCTCCAGACTGTGTCACATGACTAGACTGCTCTTCATCTTCATTTTCAGTTAATTCAATATCTGTATTCCATCAAGACTCCATTTAAAAGCCTTGGGAGGTCTTTCCTGGTACCCATCTCCCACCCTGCAACCTTAGTTCTAATGCACATATATCTTAGATGTATCTAATTCTCTACATTTTGTTTCTTCTTTAGAATGTATGTTCCTTGAGGGCAGGAGTTGTTTTTTTTTTTTAATTTTTTTCTTGGTATACCTAGTGTATAGTACAATGTCTGATAAATACTAAACGCTTTTAAAAGCCTGCTAATTACTTGAGTTATAGCATAGTTAGACATGAGATTTAAATAAACAATGAAAAATTGTCTAGGTTTCAATTCTTTGTAAGGATTCATCAATTCAGTGTTAGAAGGGAATTGAAATATTTAGTATAACCCCTGTGTTTTACAAATACACATTTTCTAGTGAAACTCCAAAAATTTAGAAAAGAAGATATGTTACTTAACCTATTCCTATTTTTTACAGATGAGGCAACAGAGGACCAAAGAAGGGAAGTTTACAGTACAATAGAAAGTTGCTTGATTTGGGCTTTCTTTTCCTATATAGCCATGTCGCCTAGGCAGAGTTTAATACTCCTGTAGACTTAACCTGAAGTGAATTGTCTGAGGTCTCACAGCTAGTACATAGCAGAGCCTGAGAATTCAGAGTCATTTCACTCTAAAAAACTATGTTCTTTCTAATGAAGAAAGTCTCATTGATCTAGTTTAGCACAAGAGAAGCATCCATGAAGACATAAGCTAATAATGGCTTTCTGCATAAGTTATCAACCCAATATTTTTATTTTTATTTTTTTCCAGAAAGCAAATCATACACGCATAGATACAAATACCAGCATTTAGGTCTGACTATGTATCTCACGTATGATAAAAACTCCAAAACTGAGAAAAGAAAGATTGAGCTTGGAAAAGAAAAAAGAAAGAAAACTTTAATTGGTAAAAGGGCATTTGGAAAATACATCAGTCTCTTTCCTTTTTCAAAAACCATTCTTGCTAAAATATCCTGACGGCTAATGGGATCTGCACACTAATTCACTGCACACAGGAGAAGAATGAAATGGAAATGATGACTCCTGGTAGTAATTTGTAACTCAATGTGAAATCTCTTGACAGGATACGTGTTCTTGTATCCCGTAAACACAGTTAAAAGCTGCATTGTGTTTGCATCCAGAGGGACTAAACTGATGTGTCTGTAGACTAGAATCATAGGAAAAGATCTAAAAGGAAGGACCATTGTTGATAATTGAAAGACACCAAAATCAGAACAGATGTGCTAATGATCTGAGGATATCCAAACTTGTGTGTTTCTAGATTTGGACAACAGTGGCAAAATTACTTCAATAATATGAATAATTGGACCTGAAGTACAAATTAACCTAAGTAAATTTTTCTATTTTGGGGATCCTTATCATTAATTAACACTTCTTTCTCCTTTCTGTTCCAGGTCTTTGTGGTTTTCTTGGGGTTCAAAAGTGAGTAATGATTAAAATCTAGAGGAAATATTTTACTCATCAAATTTCCAACCTTTTGTTAGAAAGGATGATAGTTTATAAGAACAATTATACTTATTCATTTTCATTATTTGACATACAAGATAAAATAAATTAGATATAAAATATAAAGGCTAATTTCTCAGATTATGACAGGTACCTGAAAAGGCATGGATAGGTTGCCCAATGAATTTATTCATTGTCATGTAAATATTGGATGAGTGCTACAGATGAGCCAAATTCAATGTTTAGCAGGAAGAGATCTGTCTGGGTAGATCACATTTAGGAAATGGTGAAGTTCTTTCACTTGGTAAAATGGTGATTGCAAGAGATCTTAAATAAAAGGGAGGAAGCAACATGTGCCAGGCTAGTAAAACTACCCCCCCCCATCATCATTTTGACCACCATCAGACCATGGTGGGAATAGTGCACCTCCATGAGCTCAAGAGCCATGGATGTAATAGTGTCCTTCCAAACTATCAAACCTACTTCCAGTTCAACCACTACAGCCAACACTGAAGGGAGAAATAATTCTGAATCCCACTTTCCTCATCAATACAATCAACAAATGCTGTTGAAATGCCACAGACAGAGGAGAACACAAGGTCAAGGAGTTGCAGTACTCCCCCACCCCCAACTAAATCACAAGTCCTGCTTCTAGCCCAGTTCTCTCAACCATTATCCAGGAAAGCAACTCTTCCAGAGAAGGAAAGAATCATTCCAACCAACTGGTTGTGGTACATGAAAAGCAAGCCAACCTGGCTGAAGAAGCAAGGCTTCCTGAGGAAGAGATAGAAGGTACATGTGCCAAGGAAGTCAAATCAGCATTAAGACTTGACCATCATCTCTTTTCTTGTATAATTGATACCCTCACCTTTAAAACAAAACAAAAACTCTCTCTTTTTCTACTTCTCTCTCCTTTAATTCCATTACTTAAGTCAATAAACAAACGAACAAAACAAAACAAGTACCTATTTAACTAATGGATCTAAGAGAATGATGGGATCATATCTATATCAAGACAAGAGAAGTTTTGTATTTTGAATTGCAATAAGACATCGCAAAGAGACAGTGATATAAACTCCTAAAGACAATGAAAACAACCTATTTTGCTCTTCAAAACCTCCAGAATTTTCTCAGCTTACTTCCTCATCCTCCTCTAATTATACTTGCTTTTCCTACCATATCCTGGCAGTTGGTATGGATGACTGGTCTCTTCTCCAGAAGAGTTGCTCCCTGAATGATTTTTGAGAGAGCTGAGCTAGAAGTAGGACTGGTAGGAAGAGGAGGAGGTGCTGCCCCTCCATGGCCTCCTGTGCTCATTTGTCTATTGGTGGCATTTAGTCAGCAGTTAAATTAATATTGTACACATTTAAATTTTCAATTTTAGTGCTTTATTATTTTCATCTATTTTTTTATTGAAAATGTATAAAATTTTAGATATATTGTGGTTTCAAAGGGGGTTTTGTTTGTTTTTTGGTTAGGCAGGTAAGGAACCTATCATTTCTAATATTGTTTCTATAGGAAAACGTTAAGGCAAGGCTGGGGATGGAGACTGGGGAAAAAGGAGGGTAAGGCTCAGGTTTCATACCATGGAAGTTTTGTGGTTTCTTGGTCTGTCTTGGTGGCACCCTCTCAAAGAATTCAGAGTCAGATCACCTCTAATCTAAGTACATGCATTTGCTGAGATTGATGCCTCTCATGAAACAGGTTAAGTTCCAAAAAGAACCAGCAACTTAATAAGACAACACAGGCCAATTTATAGTGTAATGATGCTGATAACATAAGATAAATTATGAGTATTAAAAAGACAGGAGGAATTTGTTAAAGATTTAGCTTATGGGGAGGGTTCTATGGTTCTGTGGTCAAACATTCTGGTCCTGCTGCCCTCCAATTAGCTACCTATTATTGATTTAAATGCACCTAATGCTTATCTGATATGTCTGGTTCTCAACTACTATTGAAAAGAAAGAATCAATAGAAAACTTTGGATTTAAGCATTTGTTCTTTTGAATACAAAAAAAAAAAGTAATTTATTGGGGGAAAGTAGATACTTCATGATTTGATTGTCCCATTCTGTTCACTCCCATCATGTCTGCTCCTAGTAGATAAAGGTCCACGCCACTCTAGTGGAATTCGAATGTACTAAATACTATTCTCATCTATCATTTCTATCTGTCATCTGTGTTTCCTTCTTTGCTTCTCTATGCTCTCCTACAGAATGATTTAAAATCTCCCATTGGGGTAGAAACTACACCTTCTTATGCAGAGTTTGCAATAGATCAATTACCCATGTCTCCCAGACTGAGGAGGAAAGACTACTGCCTCTCGGACTACGAATCCCCAAATCCCTATCTAGTCTCTAGACATTTCCCCTTTTGGATACAGAAAAATCAGTTTCCTTCAAAGACACTGTTACACTACAAAATGTAATTATGCATATAGGTATGATGTAAAGAAAGTTAATGGTATCTCTCCTGTTCAAGAGAGTCAGAGGACCTAGGTTCATGGCCCAATTATGATGCTTACCTATGTGACCATCTATAAATGACAACCACTTAAGCCTCAGGTCTCTCAACTATAAAGTGAGGAGGTTGGAGTGGATAGTGCCTGAAATCTGTTATATTGTTTTATAAGATCATGGATTTAGAACTATGATTCTATTAACTAGCAACAATTTGTTTTTGTCTTGCAACTTCACTGTGGGATAAATTATCAAATTATATACAGATTGGGACAGGCAGAGTCTATCTCCACCACTTAGCACAGTGCCTGGCACTCAGTAAGTTAATAAATACTGCTGAATTGAATTTAGCTGAACTGGGAACCAGGAGGGCAGAGATTGGGTGTGGGGAGCAGGCAGTATATAACAAGATGACTAAAGCAGGCCAAATATTTGAAATGCAAACATCCCTCTGGATTTCATTTTTTATTATTATTATTATTATTATTATTATTATTATTATTATTATTATTATTATACTCCAGATTCTGTTGTTAAAGGGAAAAAATAAATCTTCTAAAATCTAAATATATGGAAACAAGTTATCATAGTACATTATATTCTGAGCTAAGAAATATAACTATCCAAGAAGTTTTCTGTGGGTTTGGCATGTTTGCTTCAGCAAAAACAAGATCCTCATGTCATTTCAGTTCCATGCTGTTTATAAATGTTTCTGGATTTCCTTATAAGCTGCTGATGTGGTATGGAGGTCTGGGTACTTAGACTGGCTTTTGATTTCTCTATCCAGATTCATGGCTTTTAAATCCCCAAGACTGCCTTTGAATGTTTTGGATTTACTCTCCTGATCTTTATCTTGAATGGTGAGACAGGACAAAATGACATCTGACCTTTTTTGAAAAGGAAGAGTATTAGTGTTCTCCTTTAGTCCACTAGCTCCCCAGGCTTTGACAAGGAGCGAGTAGACATAGGTCAGTTGTATTATTCTTTATGACCTGGGCAAGAACACATTTCCTGCACGTCACAACGTTACAGTAAAACTCTCAGGTTTTTATTTTTTTTAATAGAAAAAAATCAAGGAAGAAAAAAAAACACTTTTATTTGGCATTCTGATAGAGAATATTCTAAATAAGAGCAAGTAGGTTTTGAATATCATAGAGGAAATCACACATAGGAATATTACTCCTGATGGAAATACCTTCATAAAGAAGAAGAAGAAGAAGAAGAAGAAGAAGAAGAAGAAGAAGAAGAAGAAGAAGAAGAAGAAGAAGAAGGATGAGGAGGAGGAGGAGGAGAAGGACGAGGGGGAGGAAAAGGAAGAGGAGAAGGGGAAGGGAAAAGAAGGGGGAGGGGAATGTGTGGGAGTCAGAGGAGGAGAAGGTAAGAATGAACATTTAGAATAATATTCCCTTCAAGTATTTTTAGCCATCATAGTCCATGATCCTTGAGAATGAAACATATATCAGAACATATTTTTTATCAGCTAAAGAAAAAGTAAAGTTTATTAAAGATATGCCATATGATGGTCAATTATGACTCTTAAGAAGACTAAGCATTTGTGAGGTTCATATTGGTCTCAGCTAGACTGAATCTGAGAATACAGAATATACTTTCTTACTAATATTTAGGAAATCTGTGAACCGTGTTCTAAGAATAAAGCAAAGCAAATGTTTCAGTGACCATTATGGAATAAAAGAGCATAGCAATCATATTTTCTTCTCTGGTAAATAACCTCCACAACCCTAAAATGTCTATCAAAGTCTTAAGGGGTCAGCAGTAAATGACTTGAGCATACCACATGCCAATTAGGTTTCCATATGATATAATTTCTCTGGCTATAGGTTATCACAGCTGGGGAAACAATAAACCTATGATCTTGTCACCAGTGTATCAGTTTGCGCCTTCTCAGCTGTTTAGGAAAGGACAAAATAAAGAAAAATAAGGTTGCCAAGACAGAGTGTGAAAGGTTCGAGTAAATAAAATCTTTATTTTGTTTTCTCAGGCAATCTACAGTTTTCTGAAGGGAAGATTAGTTTACTGTATTTAGTAATTATCCCTTTAAACTATTAAAGTGTCAATTCATAAGAAAAAATTACTATATATGAACTCTTTTGTATTCCTTAAAGTTATATATATATATATATATATATATATATATATATATATATATATATACATATGTGCTAGTAATCATAATTATCACAATTTTTGGATTATTTTCTGTTAAGAAATATGCAAAATCTCAGTCAGTGTTGTCTTTTCCCAAAGACGTCAAACTTACTGGAAAAAAAATTTTTTAATGAATCAGTGTCTTTTCTTTTTTAATATATTCCAAATGATGATGCAATTACCTCCAAATGTGGCTACATTAGTAACAGGTAGACATGTTAGTCTACTAACTCCTTCATAAGGAGTTAATAGAATTTATAATAATTATGAGTCAAAGATAAGTGGTCAAAAGTTATAAGCAGAAAATACAGGATTTGAATTGCATATTCTATCCATTTTTGGATAAAAAAGGAAGGAAATAAGTATCTGTACTACATAGGACATAGTAGACTATGTGCCAAACATTGTAAGACAACTTCACAAATGCTATCTTGTTTTATCCTTACAACATCCCTGGGACATAGGTTCAATCATTATCTCCATTTTATGGATGAAGAAATTGATGGAAACAATTTACGTGGCTTGCCCAGATTCACAGAGCTTCTAAGTATTTGGGACTGAATTTAAATTCATCTTCTTGACTCCATTGTACCACCTTGTTACCAAAGTTTCTGAAGAATTTAAAAAAACTAGGGTTGGAGCAGGGTGGGAGGATTTGAAGGACAATGGAAAAACACATGGAGAACATGAGGTTTGACAAAGAAGAATTGTGCAAGATAGGGAGCATAAAAGATGATAAATAGCTGTATGATCAGAAATAAAAATGCGTTGATCTTGTGGAAGTGAGATAACTGACAGTTCGTGTACTGTACTGCATTGCATAATAAATGCTTGCTCCTTTCTTCCCTTTCCTAATTTTTAATTTAGTCTTCTTGTCCTTACAGCATTAATGTGAATTTCAATCAAAGCTTCCCAGTACAAGTTCAAGGAAGCCGTAAGAAAGTCCCTAATATGAAAGAATCAAGGGGAATAAAAGAAAATCTCCATACATGAAGGATTTATGGAAGAAAATAAAGCTAAGAGTCAGACAGGGTGAGAGAAAATAGATATGTTTCGATCATAGATCATGAAAGACAGCACATCTCTTTAAAATCACAGATCCATAGAAATGATAATCAATAAGAAACAAGTGTCAGATCAATAATAGGTTCAATTCCATAAGGTTATCAATATGAGTATGTTTTCATTACAATCATTGCTAACCAGAATTGAATACCCGTGGTTTGCAAGTCAGGGTCCTAGGAGCACATAAAGCAAAAGGCTCCCTGGACTCAAGGATCCTGTAGTCTAGAAGATGAGACACAACATTTAAATTAAGATGCTATTTAGCTATATTGTGTAATAATTTTTATATACCAATGTGTATTTGTTGTTATTGGTTAAGTATTCAGTCATGTTTGACTCTTCATGATCTTATATGCAATTTTCCTGGCAAAGATACTGTAGCAATATGCCATTTCTTTCTGCAGTAGATTAAAGAAAACAGAAGTTAATAGATTTGCTTGGGGTCTTAAACTAGATTTGAACTCAGGTCTTCCTGATTCCAGGTCTAGCACTTTCTACACTGAGCTACCTCGCTGGCATGTGTGTGTGTGTATATGTGTGTATGTATGTATATATGTATATGTGTGTACATGTGTGATATACATGATACACAGGTATATGATTGTTTATGTGTATGCATGTGCATAGGCCTTGATGTGTATGTGAATGGGTATGTGGGTATGTTTGTGTGTATTGTGTATCATCCAAGTCACTGAATCCAATATTCTCTACCCATGCCCATTTACCCAGTTCTGGTCTCCCAATTGAGAGTTAGAGAAAGCATTCTTTCTTGAAAAGCTCCTGCTGTCTTAAGAGGAAAATGAATATGACAGAGCTTGTAATTTAGCTTTCAAAGGGCTCTGATAAACTTTGAATCATTTTTCTGTGAAATTTGAAACATGTGTGGCAAGCCACTGGTTGGACAAGTCCTACAAATCTCCCATCCAATATCCTTGAGTATAACCCTCAGTGATTTAGAGAAATTAAAAGGTAAGATTTCTGCTTACTGTGGTGATAAGGCATGAGGCTGGTTTAACATGACTCTATTTGGTCTGGCACACAAATTTACTGCAAACCCTAACAGAAACTTTTGAAGAAATTCTTAATACAATAAGCATAAATAAATTCAAATACGCAAAAGATATATCAAGGTTTTTATCTCAGATATGAATCTAAATGGAAAGTTACTTTGTTGAATATATGAAATTCTGTCTGTATATATCTGTACACATGTATATTACTTTAATGTATACATAGATACATACGGATTTGTGCATAGGTCTATATCTGGACATTGTGGTACTTTGGCTGTATTTACATAATGGCAAAGGAACCGGATGGAAAATTAAACCTTTCATTAAATTATTCATTATTCAAAACAAAATATAGTTCTTCTGTATTCGACTTTTTTGTTATAAATTCACTTAAGCTAGATCAGGAATGTAGACAGAACCATAAACACAAATTTTATATGAGTTACATTCTGGGTCTAATTTTCTGGCCAGTTGGCCCCTGGCCCATGTATTCACGGTCTGTTCTCTCTCTGACCAGCCAAAACATGGAGGGAAATTCTTAATTCTGGGCTTAGGATCAAGACAGAGCCAGAGAATAAAATGATCAAGTATACTAAGAAAAAGGTGACAAAATAAAACAAATGAACAAAAAAATGCTATGAGATAGTTAAAATTCTCATAGCCCATTTACAACATGCTAACCATAAAACATTATTACGGGAGAGGATTCTAGCAATTGTGTAAGAGTACTTCAGTTGTTTATAGGAAAGTGAACCAAAAGCCAGCATAGCTAAGTCACTGAACTCAGTTACACAAGTAGTTCCTAACTAAGCAGAGATGACAATTTCTCAGGTCCCCTATCTTGAGTATCTCGGTGGCACAGCAGATAAAGCACTGAACCTGTAGTGAGGAAGACTTTAGTTTAAATTGGACCTAATATTTACTAGCTGAATGTCCCAGGGCAAGTTTGCCTCAGTTATTTGCCTTAGTTATCTCAGCTGTGAAATGGGTGTAATAACATCACCTACCTTTCAGGGTTGTTGTGAGAATAAAGTGCTTAGCATGGTGTTCAGCACATGGGAGGTGCTTAAAGAAAATTCCTACCAAGCAAAGTCTTTCTACCAATGCAAACTGACAAACCTTTCCCAACTTATAACCTTAATGAATTATCTGGGGCACTGAGAGCTAAAAAGTGACTTTTGGGAGGGGGATTCAAAGCCAGATTTTGTCAGATGCAGAACTTGGATCCAGATCATCTTGAAATCCCAGCTCTTTATTCATTCCAGTCTGTTGTCTCTGTATTAGTTAATTCATTAACATCTAAACATATGCACATAAATATATGTTAAATGTGTACTTGTTAATCAAAGTATCAATATTCATGGGCTCAATTCATAATTGTTATTGTTTAAGTAGTGCGTGTGTGTGTGTGTGCTTGTGTGTGTGTGTGTGTGTGTGTGTGTGTGTGTGTGTGTGTGTGTGTGTGTGTGTGTGTGTAGGGGAGTGTCGCTTAGGCCTAGTAAATGATATAAATTCTGATCCCTTGAAAAGTTTTAGAATACGTCCATACTCCTACATCTCTAGAGGGGCAGATTCTCCTCCAATGTAGGGGATGCTTAAATGGTATCTACTGTTATGGGCTTAGTATAATTTCTATAAATAATCAGTTTTTAGACCAACTCATAAATATAGGGAATGAAATGTACTAGAACAGCCAGTTGTTTTTCAACATCAGAAATCATCATTCTCCCTTGTATCTTTTTTCTTCCTCCCCCACATGATTAAAATATGGGAAGATTGGCATTCTATTCATCCTTGGCCAACATTTTATAATCTCTATTACATTCCTTCAAGTGCTTTTACTAAACTTCCCTTAAAAATTGGCACACTTAAATCTTTCTTAGATTGTATATTCTTCACTAAGTTTCTTCTCTTAGGTGACTTTATTCTGGGTTTGAGTTTCTCAGAATCCACCTTATAGGCATAGTCTATGTATGTGAAGGATGTAGGAGAGCTTAAAAGTTCATTATGTCAATATCATTTAAAATCAGAATATGAATCTGGCAGATAATTCACTTTGAAAAAAAGACTCAAAATTCGTGTCTCACTTTCTGCTTTTAGTTGGATCACGACCTCTATGCTCACATATTTCTAGACAAAAGATCAGGACAAAAAAGAAATATATTTCTCACCGTTTGGGAATGGGAAAAATTAAGGCACAGGATAGCTAAGTAAGTTCCTAAAACAATCTAAATGAATCCATGACTTCGCTCATGTTGTTGGTTCCATCTAGAAGTCCTTTCTCCTTTTTTCACTTATCTCAAATCTAAGTCCTTTTCAAGGATTAATTCAATGAACACGAATTCCATGAATTAACACCCCCAAATTCCAACCCATAAAGTATACATATAATTTTGTTATGCAATTTTTGCCATATTCTATTTATTTTTGCAATTTTACATTACATACTTCTTAAGGGTAGGAACATTTTTTCCCTCTCAGATTTCTTAATTCTAATAATAATATCTAACAAGTATATAAAACTTATTATGCCCCAGGCCCTGCCTTAAACACTTCAAAATCATTATCTTATTTGATCCTCACAACAACCCTAGAAAATTGATGCAATTATTATCTTCCCTGTATGTATCAGGAGGCAAACAGAAGTTAAATGACTTACCCAGGGTCACATAGCTAATAAACGTGAAAGCCAGATTTGATCTCATCTTCCTGATTATAAGTCCAATGCATTTATCAGTTATTCCACCTATGTGAGGGTTAATTGATGTTAAATCCTTTAAAAATAATTCAGAGGGTTTAATATCATGGAAGCACTAACATGTCAGATCTGTCATTCTCCCAGAGTTCTCAAACTTCCTTGGCTTTGAATAGTTTTAGACTAGGATATGTCTTCTTCCTGTAAAGAAACTTCAAAAGAATTGGCAAGAGAACAATGATTCCTTTTCCTCTGCTACTACTATTAGTCTCTGCAATTAATTTTGGTTTCTAGACTCTATCCACTGCTCTACTTAGATGAACCAGCATTTAGTACAATGCTGAATACAAAGTAGGGTTTGAAGAATACTTATAGATTTGAGTGACATATATTTTCTGCCATAATGTATTTGTCAGAACCCACAGATTTTCACCTCTGTAGCACATGACAATGCTATAGGATTTCTTGCATCCCCAAACCATTCTACCACCATGAATGTCAAGGAATTACCTTTAGCTCATGTGACTAACCCTACCCAATTGTCAGAGGAATTCGTGATGGCAGGGCAAAATTTGGGGGTTGTAAGCCTCTGGAACTAAGTGATATACTGAAGCAAATGGAAAACAAACTTTTGGGGAGGGAAATCTTCCTTGGAAGATGTGAAAAGGGCAGGATCTTCCTGAGCACTGGGGAAACAAACAGTCAAATAGACAAACAGGAAACTTCTGTGAGAGCAGAAATCATTAGGTGCTATACTGTAAGGCATAAGCATGTGTGTGCACATATACACCCAAACACATATACTTATATATATATGTATATATATATATATATGTGTGTGTGTGTATATATATATATATATATATATATATATATATATATATAATGTATGTGTATGCATGTGTGTATTGGTCCTAAGGAACTTCCTTAATCAGCTTTTGCATTCCGCCTCTAGGAGCATCCTAGAGTACAACTATCTGTCTCCCGGAGTTCACTCATTAAAGTCTAACCCCTACTAGAATGGGTCTCCCTTCATTAGAGGTCCTCAATCAAAGCCTGGAGACCCACTTGCTGTTATGGGAATCTAAAGATCTTCCCTGCCCCTAGGCCCTTTGCTAATGTGGCTACGTGACTTTGAGGACCCTTGGATATTTGAAAGTATACTCTGTTCCTTAATAGGCTGAATGTGGTCACATGGAGCCTGTGGCGCCAGGCTTGTTTTCCAGGAATGCCCGTGCCTTGTAGCTTTGTGATTGGGCAGTGGGTCCAG
>CM053589.1:64524067-64562127 GCA_028646515.1 Pseudochirops corinnae | reverse complement strand
TCCTGAACTAGGTAAATGATATGTTTGATTAAAGTAAGATTGTTAACCCATTTTGAGTTGCTTTCCTTTAGAAAAGCAGATCTAAGAACCTGTGCTAGTAGCTGCCCTAGGCATGCTAGGGTGCTTGTTGTTACACTTGCCAGATACAATATGATGAGAATCACATTGCAGGGGTGTGTTTGGACTAGCCAGTTACTCCTTTCCCACTCTAAATTATGTGAGAGCCAAGAACAAGTCTCCAAATTCCAGTCCCATATTTCTTTCACCAGCAGATACTCCTATTTTAAAGAGATTCTCAATTTAAGAAACACTGATGCCTAAGCCTCAGGTAATCGCCCCCCTTTTTTTCTTTTCTTTTCTACTTTTTTTTTTTTTGAGGTGGATCTGCTGTTTTACTTATTGTGCTAATCAATTAGGACTTTATGTTGATTTTTCCCTCCTTATGTTTAACCTTCCCATGTCTTTTCACTTTGTCCTTCATCTTTAGTATATGCAAAGATTCCTTATTTGGTAGCATTCAACATTTTAATATATGTTTGCCCCCTAGTCCAGATCATTAATAAAGAAACTAAATGAAAGCACACTTAACTTTGACCTGTTGGATCCTCTCTCACATTCTTGTTTGCATGGTTTTTCTTGATTTTCAGAATTTCTGAAAAATGTTTTAGTCCATGGGACAGGTTCACACAAAAGGCATCTGACTCCACTACTTAAGTAATCTGTCATGAGCCATACTTTTCACATGTTTCTATCATGCTTTTATTTTTAGCTTTATGACAGTACACAAAAAGATCGGTGTTCTCTATCATGGTTTGCTTTTCATAAGGTCCCAGGTTCCTGTCTGACATGGTTGTGTAGCTTTAGCTCTGTTTTACTGAAAGGAAGACCATGCTTTGCTTTTACTCATAATCTTTGCATCCAGGATGATAATTATTTGCTATGATCACCAAGAATGGAAACTTCCAATTACACGCACACACACATACACAGCCCCTCACATACACACATGGACACACACACATACACACATATTTACACCTGTGCATATGCACACATACACACATTGCCTCTCTGTTTGTATATATTTTGAATCATAGTGAGAATGAAATCCAAAAAGGGATATTGCCGGCTTTGTAATCCTTGCTTGTGATGCTGAAAACAAACAAACAGAAATATTTTCCCCTATTTTAAGTGCATTCTAGAGATCTAGAATGTACTCATCATTTCTAACATACAGATGGGAAAAAATGTTTAGGCCCAATTAGGGATTTGCTAAGGTAAAGACATTTCATTCTACACAAATGAAAATGAATATTCATGTACATATTTTCCTTTTTGACCTTTATGATGTCAAATGATATTAACAAATTCTATTTTTATTTTAAAATTTCATCTGGATATTTGATATTTTATATTCATAGCCCATGTTCTTTGTTCTCCTATAGGCATATATTAGAGATGGGTGTGAATCTTTCTCTTTTACTTATCTCCGTAACGTTGGGCAAATGCTAAATCTATTTGAACTTCAGTTTTCTCATCTGGAAAGGAAGCAAAATAATATCTCAACCGCATATCTCTAAAAGTTATTTGTAGGATCATTTAATTAAGATACACAGCGTTAATAAGTATCAGAGGAGCTCATGACTAATCTAATAAATCGTCAATACATCAATATATGATTATAGGGTATGGACACATGGCCTGAAGGTCAGACCTAAAGGGTCCTAGAACCTTACAGACAGGAAGCAGGAAACTCCTCTGATTGCTCTCCAGTGACTTGTGGATCCCTGCAGGACAAATGATGACTGAGAAGCAGAGGAGGTACAATTTCATCAAAAAGTTCATCTATTCACCATAAAAACGAATTTGCGAAATGATTCTGCCCTTTCTTTTCCCATGTTTTCTTTCCCTTGAATTTCCACATCAGAGAGGGTGGTATGGAGAAAGGGAGATGGAAGAGACATGCATTCACAGAGAGACAGAGACAGAAACAATGGTAATAGGCAAAGAGACAGGAAGAGAAAGAGATCGAGGAAGAAATAAATTTCTCCATCTACTTGTCTCTCCAGTAAAAAATGGTAATTTGAAAGAGAAGTGTGTGGGAAGCCTGAGAAAAAAGGCAATGGACCTCCAATCGCTGGCTGATTTCTTTTGATTTTCTACTTTTATATTTTATATTTTTATCTTTGGCCTGAGTGTGAGACTGGTGTCCCTGAGAATGAGTATGTGTGTCTGATAGATTTTGAGTTTGAGAGTTCAAGCACTATGGTCTTGAAGAGAAAGAATGTATATTCAATTCTGGGCTTCTAGAGAAAGAAGAAGACTGTGAATGCAATATTACACTATAGAATAATGAGGATAAGATCTATGCCATAGTAGGGGAGAAGATAACAGAACCGAGTGTGTGTGTGTGTGTGTGTGTGTGTGTGTGTGTGTGTGTGTGTGTGAATTTTGTTGCCTTGTACATTTTCCTTGGTGGATCAAATAAGGGTTATGCCATACTTGGTACTCATTTTGAATACTGAATACCTTTGTGGGAATTGATGACTCTGTGAACCACATATGGATGAAATGTAGAAATAAGTTTTAACTTTTGAAATCTGTCTAAAGAAATCAAAGAGAGCTTAAGGCCCAAAGAAAGTGTTCCTTTGGGATAGGACCTCCATAATCAAACCTGGCTCATGATAACCCAAAGGCAAGTGGGAAATTGCCCATTCCACATTTACAAATGTAAAGTATTTTGTATTTAAATATAAAGTATTATATAAATATAAAATGTCATTAATATTGCACAAGATGGCTAAAAGAAAATTTTATATTTTCCAAATAATTCTAATCTATATTTGCATAAAGTAGTTAGTGTTGCCAGGATCCTCCAAAACCCAGTTGTTAGTATTTTTAGTCACAGAAAAATTAAGCCATAGATAGGACAAATAAAATACGAAGTTTTATAGAACTTATAGGTGGAAGAGTTGGGATTCAGATCTCTGATTCTAAGATGAACATTCTTTTTACTCCAAGAAGCTGGAAACACTTTACACTTGCATGTGGTAAAGATGTGGTATTATGAAATCTGTAATGAATTCTTCTAACTCCTTTCCCACAGCTCCTGTTTCATTTGAAGGCTCTATGACACCCTTTACATTTTTATTTTATATTACTTCTTATTGTTCTCCAGGACCTTCTCATATATTAGCGCTAGGGTGGCCTCCAATTACTTCCAAGGTTCTTGGGTGCAGTGATCTTACATTATTCTTTTTATCCTACCAATCATCTTTCTCTCATTTGCACTAAGGTGGACCTTGTCTCAAAGAATCAACATTTAGAAGGGTCCACTTCCTAATATGAGGTCCCGTAGTTCAAGGTTTATACATTTGCTGGCCTCTTCTCCTTTGACATGACTCCTTGCATCTCTATCTCAGTCATCTCTGTTCCCTGGCCCAGAACTAGCCTAGCATCCGCGACAGTGGCAGGACTCTGTCTCTGTCTCTGTCTCTGTCTCTGTCTCTGTCTCTGTCTCTGTCTCTCTGTCTCTCTCTCTCTTTCTCTCTCTGTCTTAGGCCTCAGAGACTTGCTGCTGTGATTGTCACTCATGTTTCTTTTATCCTGAGGTCAAAGATGATGACTATCACCTTTACCCCCTCCCACCGTGCAAGTCTGTTGTATCTCCCCTACCATTTGGGGGGATTTAGAATGTTGGCAAAGCCTGGGGATCACTGACTGTACTTTGGGGTTAAAGGCTAGACTCTCAGGGCAATATGTCCAAACCTAGTGGCTTGCACACATCTCATTCATGGTACAGTTAAGACTAAAGTCAACATTCTTTGAAAGTGGGATTATAAGTTCACATTGATAATTCCTAAGCAGTTGCTTTATGATGGCTTTCTCTGGTATTACCCCTAGCCTCAAATCAATGATTGTCTTAATTGTCATAATTTCTAGTAATGGATCTTTTCCTTTCAGCTCTCTATGATGTCTGGCATAGTGCCAGACAACAGGAAATTAATAAATTCCCATTGGCTGACTGGTGAATAGACACCAATGTGGTAACTAGGAATAGTGGAACATTCTTTTCATATTGTTAAGTAGTTCAAACTCTTTCTTAAAATGTTAAAAAAAAAATAAGTACAGATAATTGATCTTAACATCTTTAAAATCTCTCTGATGTAGCATGTGGAGGTTTATTGTTTTTTTCATAGTAGTTGTCATAGCCTCACATCAATCAATCAGTCAGTAATCATTTAAGTTTTCATAAATGAGTTGAGAGGAAGGAAACAATAAAACTACCATTCCTAATTCCAGCCATGACTGGTAGCTTGGCTCTTGGACATTCTAGTGATGATAACCCCTCATCCCCGCCCCCCACACACAAACACCCCTTATGTCTGAAATATTAAAATTATCCTCTTTTTGTCCACAGAACAAGAAGAGCTGATGATTCACTGAACTTTTACAAAAGGAGACTCCAAACTCTCTTCTCTTCTTTTGAATTCTAGTTATTGCAGACCATATCAGGACAGTTCGTAGTAATTTTCTATGAAGAATAGGAAAGTAGGCAAATAGTGCTATGGGGTTACTCCCCTTTTAAAAATCCACTGAGTCATCAATCATCCTATTCAGTGGCCAATAAAAGTGTTACTTTGACACGTGAAAAGTTCAAGAGTGCTAAGTCATACTTGGATGGGAGAAAGAAGTCAAATAGTTCATTGATCATCCTCATGGTATGCAAACATGATATATATGGGCAGAATCATTAAGAGAAGCTTTGTTCATTCCCTGTTGCAACCTTGCTTTTATGCTTACTATTTGTTAGGCACTGTACTAAGTGCTCAGTATATGAAAACAAAAGTGAGAGACCTTGTGGTTAAGAAAGTCACTTTCTAATGAGAGAGACACTAGCGTGTGTGTGTATGTGTGTGTGTGTGTGTGTGTGTGTGTGTGTGTGTGTGTGTGTGTATGTGGGGGTAGAGGGAGAGAGAGAGAGATGCAAGAATTTGGAGACATCAAGAAAATCCTCGAGTAGTAGATTGCAATTTTAACCAAGATTAGTAGAGTAATAGAAAATTGGGGAAAAATTTTTATAACCAATGTCTCTGATAAAAGCCTCATTTCTAAAATATACAGGGTACTAACTCAAATTTATAAGAACACAAGTCATTTCCCATCTGATAAGTGGTCAAAGGATCTGAACAGGCAGTTTTCAGAGGAAGAGATTAAAGATATCTATAAATATATGAAAAGATACTCTAAATCACTATTGATTAGAGAAATGCAAATCAAAACAACTCTGGGATACCACATCTCACTGGTCAGATTGGTTAACATGACGAAATAGGAAAAAAAGATAAATGCTGGAGAGGATATGAGAAAATTGGAACACTAATACATTGTTGGTGGAGGTGGGAATTCATCCTACCAATCTGGAAAGCAATTTGGAACGATGCCCAAAGGGCTATAAAAATATGTGTACCCTTTGACCACTTCTAGGATTGTATCCCAAAGAGATTATTATAGAAGTGGGAGGAGAACCTGTATGTACAAAAATTTTTATAGCAGCTCTTTTTGTAGTGACAAAGAATTGGAAATCAAGGGGATGCCCATTAATTGGGGAATGGCTAAACAAGTTGTGGTATATGAATGTAATGGAATACTATTGTGCTATAAGAAATGAGGTGTAGATGGACTTCCTAATAACCTGGAGATATTTATATAAACTGATGCTGAGTGAGAAGAGCAGAACCAGGACATCATTGTCCACAATTACAGACACATTGTATCTGTGATGACTGACTTTGACAGACTGGGCTCCTCTCAGCAATGCAACACTTTAAGACTACTCCAAAAGACTCATGAAGGAAAAGGATATCCACATCCAGAGAAAGAATTATACAGTCTGAATGCCAATTGAAGCAAACTACTTGCTCTCTCTCTTTTTTTTTGTTCCTTCTTTCTCGTTGTTTATTCCATCAACTATTATTGTTCTATACAATTTGACCAATGTTTAATGTGAAAGCATTTTAGAAACTATATCAGATTGTACACCACCATGGGGGGAGAGGATGGAGGATAAGGAGGGGGAGAAAATTTGGAACTCAAGGGATTGTGGAACTGAATGTTATGAACTAAAAGTTAATATATATATATATATATATATATATATATATATATATATAAATTACTTGAGTCTTAAAGGAAATAGGACTTCCAAAAGATGAGGAAGAAAGTATTCTGGTCATGGAGGAGGATAGCTACTGCAAAGGTAAATACATCAAAAGATGGAATGAAACATGACTATGCTGTATGGCTGAATTACAGAGTGTGATGCAAAAGGCCAAACACAAGAAGACTAGAAGTCAGGAAGGTGCCAAGTTATGAAAAGATTTTAATGTCAAACAAAGGATTTTTATTTTATCCTAGAGAAAATAGTGAGCCACAAAACTTCATTGGTCAGGGGAACTGAGAGGTATGGAAAAGGTGGGGTTCATATGACCTGTTATTTAATAAAATCATTCTGGCTATTGAATGGAAGATGTACTGGAGTTGCGAGAGATTTGAGAATGGGATACTATCAAAAGAGCTATTGCTATTGGACAGATAAGAGAGGACGAGGGCTTGCACCCTATGCACAAGATGCTGTGAAGGTAGAAATGACAAAGTTTGGCAACAGGAATCATTTGATTCCTAAAATCCCACCTCTGTAAGAAAACTTTCCAAAAAAAAAACCAAACCTTTCCCTGTCCCCTTTAATGATAGTCGTCTTTGATTATCTCCAATTTCTCACACATATATGTGTCTATCTATATAATTATCTCCAATTTATCATATATATATGCATATATGGATAGACAGGTAGATAAGTAGATAGGTAGATAGATAGGTAGATAGATAGCTAGATAGACAGACAGACAGACAGATAGATACATAGATACATAGATAGATAGATAGATAGATAGATAGATAGATAGATAGATAGATAGATAGATAGATAGATACACAGATAGATAGATAGATAGATAGATAGATAGATAGATAGATAGATAGATTGATTGATTGATTTAGGTTGGCAGAAGGTTTGAAACTTATAGTCTTTGATAATTGTCTCAGACATTGAGAACTTAATGGACTTACCTGGGGTTACATAGCCAATATGTGTCAGGAACAATTTGAACATGGATGTTCCTGAGGTTGAGACCAGTTCCCTATCCAGTGCAATCCAATCTAATAAACATTTATTAAGCTCCTATGATGTGCCAGGTACTGTACTAAATATTGGTAACACAACTAATAAAAAGAAATGTAGTATCCGCCCTCAACAAGCTTACAATCTAAATAGCAGGGGAGGGGAGGGGGACAACATATAAAAAGGCAGAAAAGGGAGAATGGGAAGTAAGCTACATGGCTGGGGGGGGGGGGGGGCAGATTTCATGGACACCGGGAGCATCTTGTTCTGTGGAGTTGAAACCAGGCAGAACAGCACAGGCAAAGTGTAATAATCTGAGACCAATTTCTTCTGCGTGTAAAGGAAGGTATTGGGAGGATTTTGGTACTATGGCCTCCAACTCTCTAAATAGGGAAGAGGAGGCTGAGAGAGGTGGAGTCATCCAAGGCTTGAGTTAACAGAATGACAGTGAGTTTAGAAACAATGAACCTTACCTGGGAGGGGCACCTTATTACTTGGAGTTGAAACCAGGCAGGGTAGCAGATGCACGGTGGAGTGATTAGTCACTACTGTGTTGCCCATGATGCAAAATAACACTGAATAACTACAGATAATCAGTTATTATTAGGAGGTTTTCAATTTTCAAGAGCATTCTTAGAAATCTCCCCTGTCATAAAGAAATTTATGCTCAAATTTAAGATTTCAGGGCAAAGGCCCTGGCAGAACCACAACTTCCTTAGCCTCCTGTCCTGAGCTGGGTACTTTCTATGCTCTAAAGACAATCCAAAATCACAAAGCCAGACATTTCTCACACAATTTCCTGAAAAACCCAGACTTCTCTAAGGGTTTGGCTTTGATTCCTTTCATACTGGTGAAGTTCCCAAAACTCTGGATTTATATCTCCCGTCGAAGACGAAGTAGCAACATATCAGATTTTCTCCTCCAGAGTGGAGCAGTTTCTAATTAGAGGGTTTGCAACTATAAACCACTTGGAAAGATATATAGGCCTTCTCTATTTGGTGTTTTATTTTGTTTCCATTCAGATTGGTACTTCCTCACTATAAAGATATAAACATTAGCCATCCATAGGAACTAAAGAAGGCACGCTTCAGTCCAAGCAAAGGGGACTTACAAGCTCCCCTCCCCTCCCCTATAAAACCTGACCTTAACATCACTCTACCCAGGAAACCTCTGCTGTCTTCATAGAAATTTCTCATAGAAAGCAGTCAGAATAGTCAGCAGGGACATATATCTCCATTCCTTCTCACCTACTAGCCTGTCTCTGAAAGAAAATGTGAAAGGGCTTGACATATTTTCTCCTTATTTGTGGTCTGATACCTACTTCAGAAAAATATCCCAACAATCTTTTTTTGTGTGGAAGAAAATATGTGAGAGCCAGAGCAAATATGCTGGGGAGAGCCCTTCTGAACTTCCATTTCCAAAGAATTTGAGGAGTACAAGAAATCAGAGGAAGAGCTGAATTTCAAATATATTAACTTTTAAAAGCCTGCCTTTCAAAATTTGGATCTATTTTCCTCCCCAAACTCAAAAAAAGATGAGAAAAAAAAATTATTCTCTAGCATACTGCTTTCATGCTGAGACTGAGACACTAAAGAACCCAGACATCTGCCAAGGGAAATGGAAAAGTTGGGAAGTTATCTGAGGCAACTTAACTACAGCCTGTAGGAGAATCACTGAATACATCGCACATTAAAATAATAACAACAATGATATGATTTTGTATGTTTGGAGTATATTTCAACAAAATATCTCAAATTTATTTTTTCAATACTCTGTGTAATACCCAGTAGGGATATGTAAGACTCATAGTTTTCCCATGGTTTTCAGCCAGGTCCCAGAAATTAGGGCCAAGAAAACAGTGGGAATCTAGCTCTTCTCCATTTTCTATTGCTAGGAAAAAAAAAAAAGGGAACAAAAAGTATGTAAGAAATTCCCTCTGCGATATAAAATCATTTTCGTTTAAACCCACATACATTCAATGAACTACTCCTATGTACAGAATGATATTCAGCATGATTACCTGGGAAAGAAAAAAGGAGTGGGTGATGTATGAGAAATTCTTATTTCATTCATGCCAAAACTCTTGAGGGTCTCTGTCCCACCAACAAAAACATAATAAATAATGAAAAGAGTGTGTAGCAGGATGACCAAGCTGTTGAAAGGGGGGAAGCAATAGCAACCTTTTCCTGTGACCCATTTCTCACCTTTAATCTGATCTCTTACAGTCCATATGGAGAAAACATTAAAGATTGTCCAAAAACAACAGGCATGTCAACACTTTGAAAGATTTCTATCAATCTGTCTACCTACTAAATGTAATAAATAAAATAATGTTATGTATTGCGGTAGGTAGAAGGCCAGAGTTAGAGTCAAGAAGACTTGAGTTCAAATCTTATTTCAGACCCTTATTAGCTCTTGGAGACTGGGAAATGACATCTTCTGTATGCTTCTGTTTCCTCATCTGTGAAAAATAGGATATATTAGCACCTATTTCCCAGGGTTGTTGTGAAAATAAAATGAGATATTATTTGTAAAGTGCTTTGAAAATCTTATAGGACAGTGGTTCTCAACCTTCCTAATGCTGCGACCCTTTAATATTCATATGTGGGCATATCTGTGTGTGGGTGGACCCACCTGGACATGGATAGAGGAGCAGTGAGATATGTGTTTTCCGATGGTCTTAGGTGACCCTGTGACCCCTGTGAAAGGGTCGTTCGATCCCCAAAGGGGTCGCAACCCACAGGTTGAGAACCGCTGTTATAGGACTATATAACAACTATAAACAATGATTCATGTTTATATCATATTTTATGGCTGTAAAAAGCTTTACATAAATTATAGTATTTGGCATTCAAAGTATCTCTATGGAGTAGAAAGGACAAGGGCTATTGCATCAATTTTACAGCTGAAGAAACTGAGTTCCAAACTGGCTAAATTATTTACTTAAGGTCACACAGTTAATAAGTTTCAGATTTAAAGGTAAAATTGGGGTCTTCTGAATCTAGGCCCAGTCTTTTTTTCTTTTCTTTCTTACAAGACCAACTTTTTATGAGTCATCCAGGCTTGAATTGTTTTAATCTGATAAACAAAACAAAACAAACAAACAAACAAAAAGTCTGTATTGGAAAATAGCAGACTAGTTCTCATTAATCAGAAGGTTTTATTTGTTTTTGTTTGGGGGGTGGGGGGGGGGGGTTGGTTTTGTTTAATTTACTAATATAAACAATTCTATTGACTTTGAATGGTCCAAAATGTTCTGGACCAGTTTCCCCATTTGGACTGAAAGGTATTACTACTAATTAATACAAAAAGTATTACATACTTTTACTATGATAACAGCAGATGTACCATAGTATGTTAAGTTTTGTAAAGGATTTTATGTAGATTAGTTCAACTGAGCTTCAAAACAAGCTTTTAAAGTAGGTATTACTACTTTTTGGCATTATTATGCCCAATTTGCAGATGAGGAAAATTTAACTCAAAGTGGTTCAGTGACTTTCCTATGGTCACTCACCTAGAAAATGTCAGAAGCAGAATTCAAACCCAGATGATCTTGATTTTAAATTTAGTACTCTATCATAATGCAGACTGTACCACCTCACTCTGGAAATGGGTTGACCTTGAAATCTCAAAAGACTAAAGAAGCTGAATGTGAATGCCAATGATCATAGTAAGAGTAAATAGTTTAATGTTTGGATCTTACAATAGAGGGTTTATCAGTCCTATGAATATTTTTTTTTCTGCATAAGTAAAGACTCATTAACAGAAAACTGACCATTAGCAGTTAGGTGGCATAGAAGATAGAATGTTGGACCTAGGGACAGGAACACAGGAGTTCATATCTCATATCAGACACTTATCAGCTGTGATACCTTGGGCAAGTCATTTAAACCCCTCAACTTTAGTGTTTTTATTTGTAAAATGGGGATAATATGACCTCTTTTACAGGATTATTGTGGGGATAGAATGAGACAATATGTGTCAGGTATTTTGCAAGTTTTTAAGATTCTATATAAATAATATTGTTATTGTTATTATTTATTATTTATTTTCAAGTCATGACAGCTAGGTCACTTATTGAATAGAGCAATGGAGTTTGTATCAGGAATCCTACTACAATACTTACTAGCTCTGTGGACCTGATAATTTGACCTCCCTCAGGCTACCCTGTCTTCATTTGTAAAAATATGAACAATAGTAAAGCACCTACTTCATAGAGCTGTCATGAAGATCAAAAGATAAGATATGTAAAACATTTTGTAAATCTTAAAGCACAATATTATTGTTATTATTAATTATAATTATTGCTGTGGACTTTTGGAATATTCTTTTGGATTTTGCCATAGAATCCAAGGAAATAGAATGGTAGGGTTGAAATCTCTACTGGTAGAAACAAAAAGATACATACGTGTGAAATTAAACAAGGGAGGACCCATATCTATGAAATCATGAATTTTTTAAGCAAATGAATTATGACTTAGTTGACAGGAGAACATTCAAGAATGTGGATGGAAGAAAGGAGGTGTCAGAGATAACAGGATAAGTAAAAGAATGTCACACTGCCTTAGAAGGAACTATTTGCCCTTTACCCTTGATATTGATTCCTTTGAAAATTCAAAAATGACTTTTTAAAGGGGTGAATATGAACATTCAGAAAGGGAACTGATAATGACATCAGCAGGGGTCCAGGACAATCCTATACTAAACTCACCTTCTTAAATGGTGAGTAGACTTGAAACTGTGAAATTCAGTGATTGGCTATGAAAATTGGTAAAGGAACTAGGGAAATTCAGCCTAGGGATGAGAAACTGCTTTATTTGTTTCTTTGCTTTTTGTGGGGGAGGCGTTATGATCTCTGTATTGAAATATTTTAACAGCTTTCATGTATAAAAGGGATTAAGTTTATTCTAAGCAGAGAATAGAAATAGGACCAATTGTTGGAAGAAATAGAAAAGCAGACTTTGGCTCAATAATTTTTCCTTCTATTTTAAAATTAAACAATGCCTGATAATCTATTACCAAGTATCAGCATCACAAGAAAAGAAAATAAGTAATTAATTGTCTTACTGACACTCAAACAAGACATGAATAGTAGGAACAGGAATGATTTAAATTTTCCTAGATCAAATTTCCTTGTTATTTCTTGTCCATTGAATTTCTGTACTCATTTTCTGTCTTGAGCACTGTATTCAAAATTGTATTAAAATTACACATTGAATCCAATTTTTATAATAGCAAATGTGATTTTGACTAATAGGTTTACTCATACTTTCTTACTGTGTTCACTAGGGTAGTTAATCAGAACCAGAGTAAGTCCAGGGTTGTTTATCAAGTCATATTATCTAGCTAAGACAAAAAGAAAAAGAAAAAAAAAAAAGAAACAGGAGTCAATGCACATTTGTTTTTCAATTATTTCAGTTGTGTCCCCATTTGGGGTTTTCTAAAGATACTAGATTGGTTTGCCATTTCCTTCTCCAGCTCATTTTACAGATGATGAAACTGAGGCAAACAGGGTTAAGTGACTTGCCCAGGATCACAATCCAGTAAGTGTCTGAGGCCAGATTTAACTCAGGAAGATGAGCCTTCCTGAATCCAGCACAGGTATTCTATCCACTGTGCCACTTAGCTGCCCTGAAAGGAAGAAAGGAAGACCTGGATTCAAATACCAACTCTAACGCAATATCTTTGGAACTCTGTGAAAGTTATTTAAACTCTTTTTTACTTTAGTTTCCTGATTTGTAAAATGAAGATAGTGTTAATACTTATCACACACGGTATTTTTGAGGATCAACTGATATAATATTTGCAAATGCTTAGAACAGTGTCTAGTGGACACTTAATAAATAATTGTTTCTTTTCTTCTTTCAGCAATACTTAAGTTAGAACATTGTCAATTCCACAATCATACATTTCTCCTCTAGAATAAATGTTTAATATGAACTATTAATGGAACCCTTGGCAGTGGGAGATTCTCTCATCTACAAAACATAAAAAAAACAGAAACCTAACAATTCCTCTCTGAAATGAAATCTGCTCCTTATAAACTGAAATCCACTAAGTGAGCAAATCCATTGCCAGTAAACAACTCTTAGTAACTAGTAACTACATAAGTGTATTGAGCGTGTGTGGGTGTTAGGGGCAGGGGGAGGAAACTTGAGATGTGAACTATTAAGAAAGCTTATATGTACACAGCTTCTGGGGATGAGAGTATGGGCAACAGGACTCTTTGACCACTTACTGAAGAGAGAAGCAGCTTGAAAACCATAAACAAATAAATAATATTAGAATATTAATGGCAATATTTCCTAATTTTGGATTTTTTTTAAGACTTCAGTCTTCTTTTCTGTACAACCTTATCAAGCTGATTATCTCTCTTTATAGTAAAGTTAACCTAAAGATAGAAAAAAAGATAAAGGAAAGATTAAAACAAAGATGAGTGGGAAAGGCAAATATAAAAGGGATCCCTAAAAAAAGAGTTAATGACTTACAAGGAAGCAAAGAAAAGACGGACAGCTCTCAACACAACATGTAGTATTTGTTATACAGGCTTTCTTGAAAAGGAACTTTATTGCTATATATTATGAATCCTCTCTTGTTCTGCTGTACACATGACATGTTTTTCTTTTCTTACTTTGTATTCAAGTTTCAATATTTAAGTGTATAACGTTTCTTTTTTCTTTTGTCTAGTATGTATTTGAGTTTTGGTGTTTGAGTCTAAAATAATGATGATAAAAGAAAGGAACAAAGAAAGAGTTAACAAGAGAAAAACAAGGAAAACAGGATTAAAATAAAAGAAAGTTTGACCACTGAGGTGATCTTGCCTTCAGTAAATAAATGTCTGGTTTGATATGTGCTTGCATTTTGACACCACAAACACACACACACACACACACACACACACAGTGACAGAGCAAAACAATGAAAAGAAAGAGAGACAGGATCATTCTGCTTGTAATGGTTCTTTTATTAAAGAAGCAAAGTGAAAGAGCATGAGTAATGCCCGTTATCAGAGAAAGGGATTACTTTCAGTGTCAGGAATATTTGAAATGTCACCCATTGCTGTCTAAGAAAAAAAAAAAAAACTCCCCTGTACAAATGTTTCCGTCTGCTCTTTGTTTTATGCACTACTTCTTTCAAATATCAAGGTTATTGCTTTCCTTCTCCAATATTTATGGAAAATTCATACAGTCCTAGCTGCAAAGCTGTAAAAATTTGAAAACATAATATAAAACATCCCAGGACAGTGTATCACCAAGACACAAACACACACACTAAACTTGTTAGAATAGCAAGTCTTACAATGTCAAGAGTACCATACTGTAGGTGCATTGGTCTAATAGAAGATAAATAAAATGGAAAGGTCATATAATTTCCCTAACACTAGGCGTAAAATAAGGTAGTGACATCCCAAGAGCAGACAAAAACAAAACTTTCTGTCTAAAGTTTAGAGGCACTCATCCCGGCAGCTGTCCTTTGAACCTCATGAAAATAAATTTTCACTGATAACATAAGGGAGAATAGCTATTTCCTCATAAAACATTTTAAAAGTTTCACTAAGGAATACCACGATATCTAAAAGGGACTATAATGGGGATATGAAACCTTATTTTTTTTTCTTTTTTGCTTTTTTTTTCCTCTTCTATCTAAGATCAGGAGCTAGAAATGAATGCAACTCTTTTGACTATTTACTGCCCTTAAACAAAATTTTAGTGTTTCTCAATTGTATTCCTTTTGAGGCAGTTTTCTATATAAGATTAGGAGAAACCTTGTAATAGAGTTTCTTTGAAGAAGTCAATCATTGGACAACAGAAGAGTGACATAAATTTAAAATACCCTATCCAAGGTTTGTTTGTTTTGTTTTGGTTTTATTTTTCTTTAGTTTTCCTATACAAAATACAAACTGGATACACTATTAAAGTTAGACTCAATATGAAGTGCACTAAAAATTGGAAAGGTTTCATGTGGCTAGATGAATCATTCTCTCTTTTACTTCCTCTACATTCCATTTCTATACTAGTCTTCTGAAAGGGCATATAAGAAGACAAAGACAGGAGGAGAAAGATAGGCAAGGAAGGGACGAAAGAAAGGAAGGAGGGAAAGAGAGAAAAAAGAAGAAAGAAAAGAAGAAAGGAAGGAAAGAAGGAAGGAAAAAGAATTTAAATTATGTCTATCTGGTAAAGAGATTTAGGATGTGGAGCTGAAGATTCAATCTATCTAATTTTCTCATGATTGTTGTAATGGTGTGGTAGCAGTAAGGCATATCTCTTCACCACATGGCCTAGTCAGAGAGGTAAGTTGCACCATATTAGAGAGGGGAAATATTTTGATCCCATCTTATAAGAAATCATTGAAGGAAAGAAAAGATTCAGCTCTCATAGCAGTATCCCAAACCTAGTCCCAACTGAGAATTTCTTAACTCATTCACTGAGTTATATCCCAGAGCTTTTTTGCTGATTTGTTAGTTTTTGCTGTCTTCTGTCTTTCAAATCTTTTTCCTGTCTCCTAAGGCTAGGTCTGGAGTACAGATAAAATAACCATACTTTGATGGCTGAAGTCATTATTTTATAAATCCTTTTTGACTCTGCATGTTTGGACATTCCTTAGTGCATGGGTAAAGGCAGTAAGGTGGCACAGTGCATAGGATACCAGACCTGGAGTCAAGAAGACTCATCTTCATGAGTTTAAATTTGGCCTCAGACACTTCCTAGCTGTGTGACCCTGGGCAAGTCACTTAACCCTGTTTGCCTCAGTTTTCTTCTCTGTAAAAATTATATGGAGTAGGAAATGGAAAACCACTCCAGTGTATTTGCCAAGTAAACCCCAGAGTTGGATACAAATGAAAAATGACTAAATAACAACAACACATAGACAGAGACCTGGATCTGAGGTCAGAGGATATGAGTCCAAACACCAACAGGCACTTATGTTTGTAATCTTAGACAAATCCTTTAATTTCTTTGTGAGTCAGTTTCCTCATATTTAAAATGAAGGTAGTGGACTGTGTGGCCTCTAAAATTCCTCGTAATTTTAAATCTGTGCTCCTATATCTATTTTTCCCCAGAAGAAAATGAGCATTTAGGACAAATTCTTAGTGACTTTTAGCTTGGCTCTATCTGGATGAAGGATACTCTGCAATGTACAGAGGATGAATGTTTTCATTTCTTTCTCTGCTCAAGGACACAACTTTGCTTTCCCCAATGATGTGTATATAGAGCTATGATTTCATAAGCACACACACATGCACACACACACACACAGAGCTACCTCCCAGTGATTTAGCATCTTAATTTAAAACTCAAGTCAGACTTATCTTTACTTAAGTATAGGATGGTTTCAAATGAGAGATGGTTTTCTTCCATTAGAAACAAACAAATAAGCAAAGAAATAAAAACTGCAGCAATGAATTAATCCAAATATCCTAATTTTAAAAGAACTATACATCTAGGCACAAGTTGTGACTTGGAGCCAAATACATAATCCTGTCACCACCTTATATGTGTGTAGAGTGATGTATATGTTTCACAGTATGTTCTTCTGTACTCTTCATTCATTTCCCATAAAAAATATCAAGCCCTTGAAGCAGACAGACTAGGGGTTGCCATCCCCATTCTATAGATGAGGAAACTGAGGCCCAGAGATATTAAGTGATTTCCTCAAGGCTATACAGTGTGAAAACCAAAACTAGAATAAAAATTCCAAGCTCTATTTGCTCCACCATCCTGTCTTCCCTCTCTAAGAATTATTTTTGACTTGCATTTCCACATATTTGAAAGCATGAGGAAAATAATTATACTTTTCCAGGTTTTACACACGTTTTCAATTTTTTATTGTTTAAGAAAGTCATTGAAAATAAACATCTTATTTCTTTAGCATATAGTTATCCTTGTTATTTACATGAAATAAACATGCAAATATATTCTCTTTCTCTGTCTCTGTCTCTGTCTTTCTGTCTCTCTATCCCTCACACACACATTCTGAGTTAGCATCATTCTTAGCGTAGACAAAATAGAAGTTCTACGTATTAAATAACTCACAAATGTCCCTTTTCTAACAAGTCAAAATGTAAAGATTTTTAAACTCAGTGCCATATCTAGGGCAAGCCAATTAAATCATTGTCTTTAGGTACTGAAATTTAGAATAAAATAATAGCACTCACATTCTCCTTAAACAAGGCAGGAAGAAGTAAGCCTAGCACCTAGTAGCAACTAAAATTAGTAAAAACAGTAAACCAGCAGGTAACTCATTTCTTCTCTACCTGGCAGCCACACTCTAGTTAAGCTCTTCTCTTTCCTCCACAAACATACTGGAAGCAGCTAATTCAGTTGTTGTCTCATGGCATGCAGGAGTTGTTACCAGTAAATAAGAACTAAACATTACCTAAATAGTGAATTTATGGAAATGTTTCATAGGTCTTTCCTTGGCCAGTCACATTTCTAGTTATGGAGCTGTTCTATAATTAGAAGTTAGGCTGGGAGTCAGGAAGGAGAAATCACCGTATAATGGGAAGAATGCCCAATAAGTAGTCAGATGACTTGGTTTTAAGTATTAGTTCTATGACTAATTGACCAAGTGACCTTAGGCAAGTCACTTCACCAGTGTGTTGGATTAAATGATCTCTAAAGTCCCATTTAGTTCCAACATTCTTGGATTATTTCAATTTCCTGACATATCAGACATAATACTGCTGAATCTCAGTTGTGTGGGAAACTGTAACTAAATATCATCGTAATCACATGTCTTCTCTCACTGTCTAATGGAGGATAGATGACTCTAGGTTTCAGCATCACCAATCCATCATAGTCTATGTTACTAACACTTATAAAAACAAAACCAACAAAATTGCTTGTGTAAGGATGTTTTCTACAAAGCATAACATGCCTTTTCAGAATTATTATTATTATTGTTATTTTTAAAGAGGACTCTATGGGAGAAGGAAAGGGAATAAACATTTAAATAGCTCTACTATGTTCCAGGCACTGTACTCAGTGCTTTAAAAAATATTTACTACTTGTTTACAACATTCAGTTCCACAAGTTTTTGAGTTCCTGTACTCAGTGCTTTTTACAAATATGATTTCATTTGGTCCTTACTCTAACTCTGTGAGGTAGGTGTTATTGTCATTCCCATTTTATAATTGAGCAAACAGAAAAACAACAAAGGTGAAGTGTCAAAAAAGCTTCAGAGTCAAAAAGATAAGAAGCTTCTGAGGCTGCATTTGAACTCAGGTCTCCGATTCCATGCCCAGAACTCAACCTACTGCTCAAACAGCTTCTTCTGGGACAGGGATATTTGCCTTTGAAAATTCAGGACTGTCAGAGGTCAAAATCCTGGAATTCAAATGTTTTAAAAATGAAAGAAATACATAATCTGGCTTTTTGTGTAGGCAAATGAATAGTCCTAGGACAGTTTAAATATCCCTAACTAGACTGTCAACTGGTATGAAAAAGACAAGAGCTCAATGAATTTAAGCTAATGAAAATAGCTTCAACCCTCCATGATGGTCTACGCTTGATATATTGAGTAGGGGAATAGTTTCATTAAATCTCACTGAAGGGAGTAACTGTTTTAGGTGCTACTGCTTATTATCAAGAAAAATTGCATAACAGAGTCCAATGGAGTGGGTTCTATTATCTACTAGTATTCAGTAATTTTCTGAGACAAACGAAAACAAAAAATCAAAAATGCACATTTTATTGGGAGAGAGACTGTTTTAGAAATGGTACATGCTTGTGTTTGTTAGTGTGCATCATACAGACTGACAGTCACCTGTAAACCACTTTAGGATATAGATCGTAACTGAGGTTATAATGTTTGTGAAAATAAGAAGATAAAACTCCAAAAATGAAATAAATAGACCAGATAAGTAGAGTTCTCATAAAAGCCTTTGTACATCTAATCACATAACTAGTAAATAAGCTTTTCTTTTCTTTTCTTTTCTTTTTTAAAGTTCTTGCTAATGGTCATAAAAAGGCCAGGAAATTTTCGTGAGTGATAAGATAGCTTCAGGGCTTATAGTCTCTTCCTGATGAAAACAGGAAACCCACAAAAGTATGACACTGGCCTCAGGATTCTATAGAATCATCAGGAGAATTTTCTTGATGTCAATTTAAAAGAGAAGAGACATTAAGAAGTTGAAATAACTTTGAGGCCCTAGAGAGTTGAGATTGATAGATAGAGGCACAGATATGAAACCAATTATTGTTACCCTATGCTATACTTGCAGGGAAAGAAAAAAGGAGGGACTGGTAAAAAGTCTTGTTTGTATTGGTAAAGATGATCAATTGAGAACCAAGAAATCTAGGTCCTATCCCTGCCTTTGATGCTGGTTAGTTGGGTAACTATGAGGCAAGTCACTGACTCTTTCAACCTGAGTTTCCTCACCTTTAACATGAAAGTCTTGGTCAAAATTATCTCTAAGATCCTTTCAAGTTGTGAAATTTGGCATTATTGTTGGAAAATATTTACTCTATTTTGCACTCCAGGGTTCCAAACAAACATTGTAGACATTGTCCAATAATAAGAATGCTGCTCATTAGCATAGAATGACCACATTTCCCCAAAGTCACAGAATTTCAAAGTTAGAAGAGATGGCAGAGGTCATCTAGTTCAACCCATATTTGATCCAACAAGTATTCAACCAATGGTTTACTTGAATACTTCCAATGAGGGAGAATCTACCAATTGAGCTAATCACAACTGTAAAACCTCTAATTGCTAGGAAGATTTTTTTTTTGTTCTTATTTTTGCCATGTTTTGTTTCCTATGATCAGTTCCAAATCTATCTCTTTCCAACTTCTATCCATCATTCCTAGGCCAAACAGAACAAGTCTAGCTCTTCTTCCCCGTGGTAACTCTTGAAATAGATAAAAATCACAAGTCTCTGATAAGTCATGATAACAATAGCCATAACATCACAATCAGCATTTATGGCTGCTGCTGTTGCTGACAGACAGCTAGGTAGCATTGTGCGTAGAGGACTGGACTGGGAGCAAGTAAGACCTAGATTCAAAACCTGCCTAAAACTCTTATGATTTAAGATGTCATTTAACTCTGTTCTGCCTCAGTTTCCTCATCTATAAAATTGAGGTCATAATAGCATCTATTTTCCATGGTTATCATGACAATTAAGTCACCTACTATTTGTAAAGAAGTTTGTAAACTTTAAGGTACTATTTAAATGTGATCTATTTTTATAGCTTCTCTTCTCTAAGCTAAATATATCAGATTCCTTCAAGGTAACCTGCAAAAGCCATGAACATATAACCCTTCACTGTCTTCATCACACTTTTCTGTACAATCTCCAATTTATCAGTACTTTTTCTAAAGGGAGACATCTCCATGTATCCTGACCTATATATATATTGCCTCTGAACCAAGATGACTGTACAGGAGAAAGTGAGGCAAGCTGATGACCTTGCATAGCCCTCCTTCACTGAAATACAGTTCGCTTTCAAGTCATGGGATCATCTTCCTGGTGGCATGGTCCTTCTAGAGATCAAAGGAAAAACAACAACAACCCTTGCCAAAAGAAACTGATTCTTGAATGCCCAACTCTGGATGTAGTATGAGCAGGGCAAAGTTCAGCAGAACATCTCTCAGCATCACTGAAAGTATATAAGCAGAGACTACAAATGTAAATGGGGGTAGCTCAGTGGCACAGTGGATAGAATGCTGGGGCTGGAATCAGGAAGACATTTCCTGAATTCAAATCTGGCCTCAGGCACTTACTAGCTGTGTGACTGGCAAGTCACTTAACCCTGTTTGCCTCAGTTCCCTCATCTGTAAAATTAGGTAAAGAAGGAAATGGCAAACCACTCCAGTATCCAACTGAACAAAAACAATATAAATGAATACTTGCCAAAAGTGTTGAAAAAATGATTCCACGTTCAGAGAAGAACTTCAACTAGGTTCCCTTATCTGTGATTCTATGAAATAATATTTTGTCATGTCCATGTGGAGGTGTTGTTGATGAGTTGTTTGTTTCAGTCATGTCTGACTCTTTCTGACCTCATTTGGGATTTTTTTAACAAAGATATTGCAGTGGTTTGCCATTTCCTTCTCCAGTTCACTTTACAGATGAGGAAAACTGAGATGCAAAAGGTTAAGTGATTTACCCAGGGTCATATAGCTAGCAAGTGTCTGAGGCTATATTTGAACTCAAGTTCTCCTGACTCCAAGTACATGTACTCTATCCACTTGCCACCTAGCTGCCCTAGGTGTCCATGTTGAATGTCTGGACAAAAATGGCAGCCCATTCCAGAGACAGACACTTGTAGTTTTTTGATTGATTGTACCTTACTGTGCAAAGAAAATAGCACTAGACTTGAATTCCAGACTGTCATTCAATCCTGGCTCCAAGGCTTTCCTGTTTTGTTCCCTTAAACAAGTAACTTCGCCTCTGAGACTCAGTTATTTTGAATATAAAATAGGAATAAGAATTCACAACCCAGGTATTTCATACTGTTTTGAGGATCAAATGAAGTTTCAAAGTGTGTGTGTGAATGTCAAGTGAGCTATTTACAGTGTTATGTTAATGTATCATGAAAATGGGGGAAAATGTATAGGATTTTGAACGGGAGAACTTGGTCTCAAATTCCAAATCTGTTCCTAACTTCTATTACCTTAGGCAATTTATTTAACTTCTTGGAGCCTCATTTACTTCACCTGAACAAATCAATGGACTATATTAGATCAATGAATGAATCAATATAGATGCATTTATTAAGCAATCACCATGTGTAAGGCACTATGTTAGGCATGGGGACACAAACACAAAATAAAATGTTTCCTGACTTCAAAGCACTCTTCTATGCTAATATGGGAGACAAATATGTACATCAATATGTGACATGACATAACCCAGAAAAGAAAGACACTAATAGATGGAGAGGACCAGGAAAGGATTCTTCTAGAAAGTAAAAGTTAAGCTTACCAAAATATAGGTAATACAGTGTAGAAATGATTGGAAAGTAGTAGATGGATGGAGAGCTGTGTGCATAAAGGAACATGAGAATCAAGACAATCAAAAGAAATTACCAAAAGAGAGCCTGGAGAGAGGTAAGAATAGTATCCCTATGCGGGGAAAAAAAAACTTAGGGAAACTTCTAACTGTAGGGGAAGGAAGAAGCTAGAGTGGGAGGAGAAGGTGTGAGCTAGAGTCAGATTTGATGATGCATATTTGTTACAAAAAATTTCTTTTTCTTTTCTCTTTTTTCAATGAAGTGGGATTTGGAAAGGAGAGAAAATAGATTTATATTGATTAAAAAATAGAGATATGGGCCACAGATGGGGAATGCTGAATTCCTTTTCTGATGTGGTCATTGTATTGTCAGTTTTACTTTGTTACAAGAGACCTCCAAGGAAGAGGGAATAATCTGTGTCTGCAATATAATAATAAAGCAGCAATAAAGCTTTAAAAAAATTTAAGCTGAACCTTGAAGAAAGTCATGGATTCAAAGAGGTAGGTAGCAGAACATTCCAGACATATGGGAAAGCCAGGATAAAGACATTGTATGACTTTATTATCATCCATTAAATTTCCATTCTGATACAAAATTAGATAGTGGAATTGATTCTGGATCCTTGATGTCTATGTCAATTTAGGGCAAGCTATGAAAGTCACTGATTACCTATCACTAAGTATTTTTATAAGTATTGAATAAATACCTACTACATCCTGGAGTTGAAACTTGACAATGTAGATATAGCAACAACAATGGCATGGTCCCTCTCTCAAAAAACTTACATTCTTAGGAAAGGGAGAACATCTGTAGAATGGAATGAATTTGCATTCATTCATCCCACTTGCATTATGTGTGCAGTTTACGTTGCTGAAAGGGAGAATATTAATTCTACAGTCAAGGTTCTATGGGTAACTAGAGAGGTTGTGGCTCCTACTATTATTGCTTATAAGCTCCCCTCTATGATTAATCAGTTAGCATTAATTAGTTTCTGTAAAAAGGATATTCACTGAGAAGGCACAGTAAGAAGATTAGCTACAAAACCTCTCAGACTAGGGAATGCACTCTCCCCTTAAACACACAGACACACACACAGACACACACACAGACACACACACTGAAAACTAAAATAAAAGTAAGGAGGTATACTAATAGGAAATAATTTAGTCATAGATGACCTTGCAATTTAACCTAATCAAGTTTGCTTTCCAGTGAGGTATTAGTGATGTCTAAGTCTCTTTACTTAGCTGGGATGGTTCTTTTTAGAGTGTGGCTTCTGGGTTCTGCTGGAATACATCAATGAGGTTCCTTGAGTGCTGAACTGGCTCTTTTCTGGATTCACTTACTGCTGCTTTCAGATCTAGGATGGTTTCAATAAACCTCCAGATCTCACTGATTATTTGTACACTGTCCTCAGAGTGTCTTGTAGACCTAAGATCAAGAAAAGATAAAGACAAAAGAAATGAAGGTTCAATGTATTCAAGGCTACATGAACCACATGGCAACCACAAGGAAGATAAGGCAATGACTGTGTCTCTTCCCACACTGAACTTCACTATCACCTGTTGGTAATAAATGTGTGTTGAATAAATGACCTTTTCTGAATTTATTTAGTCAAGTCCTTAGGTAATGCAATCTATCATGAAGTTTTTGTTTCTTTTTTTTCCAGATTGTTTTGTATTTATTTTGCAAATACCAATTTGTAATGCTCCCTCTATCTCCCTTTTGGGACATGTTCAGCTCACATTCCAAAAAAGCAGATGGAATTTTGGTGAGTTCTTTTTCTAAGCATGTGTAATGGAAAGACCATTCTCTCTCTTCTCCCCAGGTCAGAGCATGCTCAGAACTATTCTGTTTCTAGTCTAACATAATGACTTGGTAAACAAAGGGTCTTTAAATTGACTGCTAAAAAGGAATTCTGTGGATCTACTAAATGCACAATTCTTATTCCCTAGGGATCTCTATTCTTTGTCATGTTTAGATAGATAGATAGATAGATAGATAGATAGATAGATAGATAGATAGACAGACAGATAGATAGACAGGTAGAGAGATAGAAAATATCTAGTTAGGTAGATAAATATGCTATTCTCAAAATTAAATAAAATCCCTACTAAGGGTTGGGGAATTTATATTATGTTTTAGTATTCTGAATTTCTATATTTATTAAACATCTACTATGTATCTTACAGTATAACAGGTGTTAGAAATATAAAATAAAAAATAGTACCCATTGTCTCCCCCCTTTCGCTACACCCTCACCCACCCACACACAAAACGCCCACAACCTTCCTCTCACACACACACTTGTTTGTGTGAGTATAATTATACAAATTATGCAGAGTTCAGAGAGCACTAACAATTATAGGGATCAGAAAAGGCCTTCAATAGGAGGTGGTAACGGAATTGAATATTGAAAGAAACTAACAATCCTTAGAGATACAACTGGGGATGGAGAATATTCTGGGCAATGAAAAATGGTAGAATGTAGTGTAAGTGAAAATAGTCAAGCCAGTTTAGCTAGAATATAGAGCATACCTGTAGTGGGAAATCAGTCCAAAGGATTAGTTAGAACAAATTTATGAAAAGTTTTATATGTCAAATAGGGAATTTTAGATTTTCTTAGAGAGTCACTGATGCTTCTTGACCAAATGAGTGACATGGTTAGGCTTGTGCTTTAGAAGTATCACTTTGAGAGCTGTGACAAATTGTTTAAAGAGAGGACCACAATTCGAAGGCTACTAAAATAGTCCAGGTGAAAAGTAATGAAGGCTTGTGTTCTGTAAGTAGAGGAAGGGAAAAAGGCGAGAGATGTAAAAATAGAATGAACAAAACTCAGTAACTGAACGAACATAGGAATTGAGGAAGAAGGAAGAGTAAAAAAATCATTGAGGTTTCAGACCTTGGAGACTTAAAGAATGTCTGTGCCCTTATCAGAAATAAAGAGGGATGAGTTTCAAGGCTATTAGTGGCTCTGTTTTGGATATGTGAAGTGTGAAATGCTTATAAAGGGAATCTAAAGAGTTGGTTATGCAAGATTAGAGTTCAGGAGAGAACAAATGCTGAATGTGAAGATTTGATAGTAATCACCATTGATAATAATGAGGAGGGTGAGATGTGTGGGAGAGAGAGAGAGAAAGAGAGACAGAGAGACAGAGAGACAGAGACAGAGACAGAGAGAGACAGAGAGAGAGACAAAGAGAGACAGAGAAAAAGGCAGAGACTGAGACAGAGAAACAGAGGCAGAGAAAGAGACAAAGACAGAGACATAGAGAGGTAGAGAGACATGAAAAAGAGAGAGATGTAATATAGTCCTGAGATTCACTCATAATCAACAGTGAATGAACAGTATATTGATGACAATCTAGCACCATGCAGTTTCTGGCACACAGATGCTGCTTAATAAATACTTCTTGGTTGGTAGGGAAAGATGGTTAATAAATACTTACTGATTAGTAGGAGAAGAACTAGGAGAGAACTTGGTCACAAAAAGTTTAAGTCTATATATGAGGCAATAATGTCAGAGATCAAGAAGGATGTGCGTAGACAAAAGAGCATCTGCTTTAATGTTTATGAGTTTAGTAACCTTGGAAAAAGTGGTTTCCATTCTAATGTAAAATTAGAAGACAAATTAATTGCAAGCAGTTGAGGAATATTAACCTCTTGTTCATCTTAGTATCATGGATTTAGAGCTCACTAGGACCTTGGAAGTCATGTAGTTCAAGTCCTTCATTTTGCAGATTTGCAGATAGGGAAACTGGGTCCCAGAGGGACTGATTAAATGTATTCCTTGAGTTCACCCAGAATGGAAATCAGCCGAATTTGTCTTTTTTTCTTATAGTACCCTTCCTGTATTCACTTATTAATGATGTATTCGCAGGTTTTGTGGCTAATAGAGAAGTATAAGACAAGATCCAAGAAATTTATGTTTGAGAGAAAACAAGATTTACATAATTAAAGAAAACTTAGTAAGTGAGACAATGAAAAGTAAAATGAAAAATCTTGGAAAAATATAAAATTGAAAGGTGAAAAGTTCACTTTTTTTATATTACCCAAAACGAGTAGATTTCACCAGTGCCATTTACTCCTATAAGTTGTGTTTTTAGAAATCACATTATTTATTAGCATGCCAAAGGAACTAATTCAAAACTACTGCTTTATTTTTCTTAAATAGTCCTTTAAAGGGTAAAAAGAGTTAATTGCTACAGAATCCAGAGAGAGGTGGCATGAAATAATGAAAACTTTGCAGAGTTGCACACTTAATTCTAAAGCAACAATAGAGGTAGGGTTCATGTAGGAAAATTTAGGTGAACAATATAATCAGAGTAATATACAATTACAACAGAGAGAGACAATTCACATAGAGAGAGCAATAGGCAAACATGGACAGGTTGTTCTATTTACATCACTATAATGTTAGGAGAAAATTAGAATTGTCCATAGCACATTATGTCAATACTCCAAAATGGATTTATGTAAAGAAAAGAATGAGAATTTCAGAAATCAGGCTGTTAAAGAAGGTTATGATCTGTGCTGTTCGAGATATTGCTCACATTGAACAGATCACAGATCCCATGCCTAGTAAATGGGAGTGACACACTGATTTGGGGCAGGGAGGATTCTTCCACCAAAAAACAAAGGACAGTAATATTGTTTTAAGGGAAATCAACTTATTTAGAGGAATAGATGTTGTCAAGAGGGAGATCTTAGTTTCAATCCCAGCTCTTCCACTGTCTATCTGTATAATTTTAACCCTTCTGGACATTATTTCCCTCATTTGTAAAGGTAAAGGACAAGCCTAAATGATCTCTAAGGCTCCTTTTGGCTCTAACAATCTATAAATCAACTAGAGAAGTGGTGTTAATGCACATGCAATATTTTAAATGTCAGGTTTCAACACTGAATGCAGCTACTTTGGGAAGGGTAGGGGTGGGTTGGGAGGCAATGTGAAATACAGCTATTTCCATAACTACACTGAAGTAGTGCCTCAGCACCAAGGACAGGAAATTATTTTTGAAAAAGAGAGTGAGAGAATGTAACTAAGTATTAAACATAATAAAAAATGTGATGAAGTAAACCTAGTTCCCAAAGCAATTGAATTCAACATTATTCAATTCCTTCACTAATTATATACATGGTTAGAAGAAAGAAAGAAACATTCCACAATAAGTAGATAATTAGAATCTACAGAATCTTGCATTGTGTGAAATTCTTTATCCTCATTTCATATAATAATAGAGCCCCATTATGGGGGAGAAAGCTCTGTATCTGGAACTAAAAGAATAGTAATGCTATTTAATAATTGTCACTTAGTCACCCTGGTCCTCAGTTTCCTCATTTGCACATGAAGGGGCTTGGCCTGCTTATCTCCAAGATGCTTTTTCCATTCACATATTTTGACCATGCTACTCTTATGAAAATGCTTTGACAGTAGGCAATTTTTTATTAATTTAAGAAGTTTTAGCATCTAGCAGAATGTGAGGCACATGGGAGGTTTTAATAAATCATTACTGATTCATTTATTGTGTGGATCTAATGTACTAACAAAATGAAACAACAGCAGCTGTAGGGGGTGGGGCTGGAGGTGGGAAGGGGGTTGTCAGTATTAAAGGCATTGACTTACTGGAACATCAAAGAAACTATGAGTAACAAAATTTGGGGATAGTTTCCAAGTCTAAATGACTTCATTGTTTACAAAGTCCTTTCACATTTATTGTCTCTCTCAGTAACTCCAACAATCTTATGAGGTAATTTGTACTAGTGTAAGAGTGGTTATCCTATGGAGTGGCATTGGAGACAGGCCTTGACCTGATCACTTTACGTGACATGTTTGGGACAATCCCAGTGAAATACTGTCTCTGCCCAGGGTGTTTTGGGGCAGAGACACCCTGACTAGCCTTTTAGGCTGATAATCACATATCCTAAGTGGTACTTTGCATGTCCTCACCAAATCTAACCCCTTGTCCATTCCATTACTACAGTGAGATGTAGTAGAGGGGGAATGTGAATGCCAAAATTATAAAAGTGTGTCAGATGAAACTGTTCATACATCATGAAGAGCACCCCCATAAAACAACAACTTCATTAATTTTTTCCCTTGAGCACAGATAATTGAACAAGACAAGCCATGAATTATGCTCCTTTTCCTCTCAGTGGTTCTCCTTCTCCAAGAACCATTATAGCATCTATCACTTTAGCTACTAAATCAGCAACCAGAACAAACTGAGAAACCCAGAAACATTTGAATTCTTGAAATCAAAAGGATATATCCCAAAGATCGCTATGTAATCACCTGAGATTAGATAATAAAACACAAAGCAAAAGACATTCAGAGTCCCATACTCAATCTCACATAACTGAACCTCTGTTCTAGTTGCCATGTGTACTCCTTTTTGAACAAGAGAGACTGTGACAGGAGCAAAGGGAGAGAGAGACAGACAGACAGACAGACAGAGAGGAAGGAAGAGGAGGAAAATCAGGAGGAAAAGGAGGAGGAAAAAGAGGAGGAGGAGGAGATTATTGGTGATGATGTTGTTAATGATGTTACACTTTTCAAAAAGGAGAAGGGAGAAACACAGGGCAGGTTCATTCCTTTTAAATACACTGAGTAGGAAACTCTTCCTGGCTCAGTGGTACAGGTTCTCTGAAAAAGACTCTCCATGTGGCAATCTTGGGGCCAGAATTTGCTACATTTTCAGTTGCCAAGTTCTTTAGCACTGTGTATATATGACCCTGGAAGAAGCCAGGGTACAGGCTCCAGCATTTCATGGGAAGTGCCTCAAATAAAACATGAGTCATCAGAAATTTCCATGGGATTTTAGTGCATGGTTCTTGAAGTTGTATTCTAGCAAGAGCTAGTGGCACAGAGCAGAGAAATCCCTCTATTTTATGCATTAATATATTCCCACTGTACAAATTAGGAAATTAAGGGCTATTAAGTCATAGTAAATGATGTATTTGGAACCTACATCTTTCTATGGAAAGTACATTCACGCTTGAAGCAGAGGGCTTGGGTTTGAATCCTGACTCTGACACCTGACCTTGTGAAGATTAGTTTGACCTTGATGGGCCTAAATTTCTTCCTACAAAATGAAAGTGTGATAGTTATCAGTCTATGGGTATCTTCTGAGCACTAATCTAGTATTCTTTGATTTAAGATTCAGTGATTTTCTCCATACACTGAACAAACTAACAGATACAAATACAGATTTCTATTTCATTTGCTTTCCACAAAGCAAACATTCTCTTCCCCCACCAGTAGTGTTATGTTTTGCTATAATTTGGCCCCAAGAAGATACTATCCAGGAAATAAATAACTCTATGTAACCTGATGAATACAGGAGTACTTTTGCACACCATAGAAAATTGAGTTTTGTCTCTAATCTGCTAAGGACAGAAGTGCCAACGAGCCCAACATAACCAGTGTTTTGCCAGTGCTGTTGATACTCTGGAGCACTGCTAGTGTTTATGGAATAATCATACTGTAGAAATGACTGTGCGCCAAGGTATTTATATAAAATAGCAATATTTCACTTTACCCATGTAGACACAGACTGTGACTAAGGCTAGACTAATACTTCAAATTTTAGAGCTAGAAGAAACCCTAAAGACAATCTAGTCTAACACCCTCATTTTGCAAAAGAGGAGACTGAGAATCAGGTTTTAAAAGACTTGTTCCTGATCCTTTATCTCATGTTAAAGTAACAGTAGAAGCCATGGCAAGTCTCCTTTACAATGTTCCAAAGTGAATTGTTGTAAATAATTATTCTTGGCTTTCTCGTGGCCATACCATATTCTATCTTTGTCTAATTAATTTTTATGGAAAAATGTACGTCTCTATGTATCCTTTTAATACAGATTTCTTAGGAGAAATTAACATAATATTTACTTATGCAGCACATTTGACATCTACTCTAAATGTGACCAAGTAGTTCTGAGAGATCTCAGAATTGCATGATATAATTCAGCCCAATTTTCTCACCTTTATTTCTCCAACCCCATCCTCCAAGATCCAGTTCTGATGCCTCTTCCTCCATTCCACATTCTCTGATTTCCCCCTTTCTCTTTAGAAATCATATGGTACATTCTTTTGACCTCTCCTATGCACTTAAATTTCGTTTTGGATTTTTGCTGTCTATTTTTGATTATACAGGCGGCAGGCCCTATGTCTTATTTACTTTGGTATGTCTTAAGGAAGGGTAGCTGGGTGGGGCCACAAGTAGTTCGAGCAGTCAGGAAGACCTGAGTTCAAATATGGCCTCAAAAACTGACTGATTGTGTGACCCTGGGCAAGTCATTTAACCCTGTTTTCCTCATTTTGTGTCATCCATAAAAAGATCTGGAGAAGGAAATGACAAACCAATCTAGTATCTTTGCCAAGAAAAACCCAAAATTGGGTCAAGAAGAGTCAGACATCACTGAAAAATAAGAAAAATAATCTAATGTCTGGGGTAGAAGGACAGGGGAAGGGAATAAACATTTAAACGCTGTCTACTATGTGCCAGACACTGTGCTACAGACTTTTTACAGTATTATTTTGTTTTATCCTAACAACACCCATGTGATAGGTACTATTATTATTCTCATTTTAAAATTGAGGAAACTGAATAAAATAAAGGTTAAGTAACTTGCTCAGGGTCATACGGTTAGTTAGTATCTGAGATCACATTTGAACTCAGGCCCTCCCAATTCCAGACCCAGTGCTCTACCCACTGTGCAACCAGCTGCCTTTTTGTTTAACATAGTAACTGCATGTTTGCTTTTAACTGAATCTGTGGTTTCATTAATGGAGGAACCTCTTAGAAACACTTAAGTATTTCTTGCAGCAATTCAGATCCAAGCCCTTTCTGCAACCTCTGGTCTCAGAGAGTTGCCTGGAATGCTAAGAGCATGGTATGTGTCGGTATTGGGGCTTGAATCCAGTTTTTCTTGACTCCAAGATCAGCTTTCTCACTTTGATTCTATACTACTTCAAAGGTGTTTGATAGGTTTTTCTTTCCTTACAAAGGAAAATGATATCTATATTGGTAGGCTAAATGCTACATGAAAATGACATGGACAAAATGGATAATTTTGACTACATTAAATCGAAAAGTTTTTGTACAAACAAAGCCAATGTAACCAAGGTTAGGAGGGAATTGGAAAATTGGGAAATAATTTTTACAATCAGTGTCATTGATAAATTCTTCATTTCTAAAATTTAAAGAGAACTGACTCAAATTTACAAGAACACAAGTCATTCTCCGATTGATAAATGGTAAAAGGATATGAAAAGGCAGTTTTCAGAGGAAGAGATTACAGATATCTATAATTTACATTCAAAAAAATGCAAATCAAAACAACTCTTAGGTACCACATCTCATAGGCCAGACTGGCTAATGTGACGAAAAAGGAAAATGAAAAATGTTGGAGAAGATGTAGAAAGATTGGAACACCAATGCATTGTTGGTGGAGTTGTGAATTGATCCAGCCATTCTGGAGAGTAATTTGTGACTATGCCCAAAAGACTATAAAAATGTGCATACCTTTAAACCCAGAAATATCACTGATAGGGCTGTATCTCAAAGAGATCATATGAGGTGGCTTGGTGGCACATTGAATAAAGCAGCAGCCCTGGAGTCAGGAGGACCTGAGTTCAAATGTGACCCCATACGCTTAACACTTACTAGCCATGTGACCTTGGGCAAGTCACTTACCCCCAATTTCTGTGCCTTCCCCCTTCCAAAAAGCAAAAAAATATAAGTCAAAGAGATCATCCAAATAGGAGGAGGACCCATATGAACAAAACTGTAGCAGCTCTTTTTGTGGTGGCAAATTATTGGAAATCAAGGGGATGCCTTTTAATTAGGGAGTGACTAAACAACATGTAGTATATGAATGTGATACAATATTTATTAGTTGTAAGAAATGATAAAATTCATAATAACCTGGAGAGACTTACATAAACTGAGTGAGGGGAGCAGAACCAGGAGAATATTGTACACAATTACAGACACATTTTATCTGTGATGACTGACTTTGATAGACTGGGTTCTTTTCAGCAATACAAGGTTACAAGACAATTCCAAAAAACTCATGATGGAAAAAGCTATCCACATCCAGAGAAAGAATTTTGGAGTGTGAATGCAGATTGAAGCACACTACTTGCTCTCTCTTTATTTGATTTTGTTTTGTTTTGTTTTTTCTTTCTTTCTTATTGTTCATTCCTTTGGTTATAATTCTTCTTTACAACTTGACTAATGTTTAATGTGAAGGTATTTGTGGAACCCATATCAGATTAAATGCCAGCATGGTAGTGGGTGGGGGGAGGGGAGCAAGAGGGAGAAAATTTGTAACTCAAAATTTTGTGTAACTGAATGCTGAAAACCAAATGTAAATAAATTTTTAAAAAGAAAATGACGTGGAAACATTTTTACTACTGCAAAAAAAAAATTCATGTATATCATTATACAATTAATTCCACCCTTACGCTGAACATTGATTCCACATTTTTGGCAGGTAAAATACATCAGAAAAAGAAGCAAATCACTTATTAGAGCTTTTTATTGATGCAACATAGACCTGAGGTGAATAAAGTCAATGCTAGGGCAATGGCTATGTTTGGTAGAATTCAATAGTAAAGAAAAAAAAGTAGGAGATTACCATCCTCAAGAAATAATGGAAAGAGTCAGGATCTTAATTGTACCCCTGTGCTACATGTCCACATAAAATGTGACGTCTTACTGAACTAAGCTGATGTTTTCAGCTTTGTAATGATGCTAATGCCTTGATAAGCTGAATAAATCAAATGGAGGGTATGTGGGGTGCTCAACAGTGCTAGCACATTTGGTGTGAGGACTTGCCAAGTCCTTTTCAAGCATGCTCATCAACCTTTTGCATTCATCTGATTCACCCAACTTTTACCTGTTCCTTCAAGAAGTTGAAGCACGTGCAGCAGCTAACCCTCAGTAAATTGTCTTGGCAAATAGGATAAACCAGACTGAGGGAAACTGACAGGCCTCAGAGCTGTCAGTGAGTTAGGGGAATGTCTACCCCAAGCATGTGAAGACTTCCCCTGTTGAAATGGGAGGATGAAAACAATTTGCACCAACAACTATGAAAGTGACTGAAACAGGTGTTTGTAGAGCTCTTGGAACTTGTTCAGGCATCAATGACACTAAGGTCATTCACTGCCTCCTGGACAATTGTAATGGTAATGGAATTTGAAGACCCCTTTGTATTGGAAAGCTGACAGGTACTCAGCACCTAGTTTCAAATAAAGCCTCTGTAAAGAAACAGAAGGTATGAACCCAGGTTGCTGATATAACAGGAAGGGGCTGAACAGGGAACCTCTGTTGCTGACATGACAGGTAGGGGCTGAACAGGGAGAAGCTATACCATATATAAGGAAGAGAACAAGCTGGACAGTCAGAACTTCTTGGGATAAGCATAGTGGAAGCAGGGCACCTGCTGCTGTACTAAAGACTGAACTGAGAATTAAAAAGAACTGAGAAGAGAAATGAGAATTGAGAACAGAGACAGAATTTCTTGGAGAAAGCCACTGGGAGCCTGGATAAAGTGATTTTGATTTTGTGAATGGAGCTTATGGTGCTGAGGATTTCCGAGGGCCAGCTAGAGCTGTTGAGGATTTCCAAAGGCCAACTGGAGCTGTCAAAGACTAAGGAAGCATGACTGTGGTGCCTGTATTTTGTACAAATGTTGTATACTTTGTGTTCACACACAAAGTGTTCACACTTTGTTTCAGCTATTGAATTGACACCTTGTTACACTTCAAGTTTCTTTTGAGCCTTGTATCAAGTCTGTTAAGAAAGAATTGTGAACCCCACAACTTGTGAACCCTAGAAACTGCAAACTTCCTGGGTGGAGCTAATGACCATATATGGGGAGAAGCCTAGGCTAGAGACAGCAGAAGTGAAAAGAGGAGTCTTGTGGTGGTAGAGTCAACAAGGAGAAAACTGTGGTATCCAGCACTCTGTTTGTCTCCTCTGTCTGTGTTGATGTTTGTTTGTGATACTTTATACAGAAGTCCTGGGACCTTACTGGAAGCCCTGAAAGAGGATTTTCTGGTTGTATGTTTACAGAAGTCCTGAAGGAGGGTTTTGGAGCTCCTGGGACTTTACTGATGATTTGTGCTGATCTCTTGGACCTTATTTATGGGTCTGTGTTGATTTCTATGTTGATGATTTGTGTTGTTCTCAGGCCTTGTTCGTGGGTCTGATTTGATTTCACAAGCAGATAGTGAATTGATGATGGTGCCTGCAATTTGTATGAATATTATTGTGTCTCTGTAAAGCTTGTCTTCCCAGAAACAGGAACTGTGAAGGACTTGAGAAGGACTGGACACTGTGAACTTCAATATGGAATAGGAACTGGACAAAGAACTGGACAAGGTGCTGGACAATAAACTGGGAGCTGCCTGCCGTTGAACACAGGTGACAGTTGGAGCTGGCACCATGGAAGAGGAAACATGGAAGCTAAGAGCCAGCCTTGAGTCAAGCCAAAAGAAGACTTTACTTGGATATTGTGTACTGACTGAGAAGATTATGATTTACTGTGACCTAGGGTTACTGAACTTTGACTTTTGTACTTTGTGATCAAATTGAGGATTTTGTGATTGACTATATGAATTACTTTCTTTAAAACCATGTGACCACTTTGGTGAAAACTTTGTGGCCATTTTAGTGATAAGTTGTTGAGTTGTGACATGGTGAATTCTGTATTTTTATTTTCTGTGATAAGGTGTAACATTGTGAATGCTGTACCTTGATTTTCTGTGAATGTTTTGCTCTGATTTTTTATTGAATAAACAGAGAGTTTGCTATACTATGTAATCAGAACCTTAAAAGTTGTTCACAGCAGCAGTCCTTTAGAAAGCTGCTTATGTGTGGCCTTACAGCCTCCTTAAGGACAATTAAATGATTGAGTTACTAAATGACTGTACTTTGTTGAAAACTATGTAACCACTTTGGTGAATACTATGTGGTCATTTTAGTGATAAGTTGTTGAGATGTGACATGGTGAATGCTATATTTTGATTTTGTGATAAATTGTAACAATATGAATGCTGTCCCTTGATTTTCTGTAAATGTTTTGCTCTAATTTGTTACTGAATAAACTGAAAGTTCACTATACTATGTAATCAGAACCTTGAAAAGCTTTTCACAACAGCAGTCCTCTGGAAAGCTGCTCCTGTGTGGCTTTACAGCCATCTCCAGCCATCTTAATTTTTGTCCTGCCATTGGACTTCAATGACTCTGGAAGAGAGAGTGAGGCTGATGACTGTTCATCTCTGCCTTGCTTACATCCAATTCAAACACACGTTAAGATTTCACCTGGGATGTCATTGGTCTTCTTTGAAAATGAAGGACAAACAGCAAATCAAAGGGACATCTGCAATTCCAGGTTCATGCATTTCCCACTTCTAAACAAAGCACTTTCTGAAAGATCTACATTGTTAATTTATTTTCTCTAATTAAATTAAATTATCAGAGAGACTAATTAAAAATCTCTCTGATCATTTAATATTAAGAAAACAACTTTTTTTCAGTAATCTAATAACATGAAATTCCCCTTTAAGAAAGCAAGAAGTATCCTAATTAGGATGGGATTTTTATGTAAGAGAAAACCAAAGGAAAATCCTATCTCTAAGATGGCATGTTTTTCTCTCTTTGCTCCAGGTGCTAAACAGGTTGTCTTCCAGGGGAAAAAAAAAAAAAAGTTATCTATCTGACAATATGCATATCATACACAATACCAGTCTATCTGCCACTTGGGAAGTGGGATTTTCTTGTTGTTGTTAATTCCTTTTAAAATATGTGCAAACCACCTAGCTCAAGAATTAACATATACTGAGAAGGTGTGAATTTATTTCTAGAAAAAAATAAAACAAAGACCATAAATTTACATAACACATAATTCCCTTTGTGGAATTTATCTCATGTTTCCTTTTTTGTAATTTATCTTATGCTTACTTGTTTGTTTATCTTATTCTACCTTCCACTTAGTACACAATACTCTCCAATCAAATTCATAATCATCACCATCATAATACCTACCACCAACACGGTGTTTTAAAGTTTACAAAGAACTTCATAAATATTATCTTATTTTATCCTCATAATAATCCTGGGAAGTAGTTACTATTATTATCCCAGTTTTACAAATGAGGAAACTGAGATAAAAAGGGATAAAGTGACTTGCTGAGCTTCACATAAGTTGTATTTTGAGTTAGTAAGTTTCAGAGGTCAAATTTGACTTTGAGTCTTCCAGACTCCAGATCCAATGCTCTATCTGGCCACCTTAAGCTGGGGCTAGTGACCCTTTCCTACAAGTTTTAATCCAATCAGCTCCATAAATTCTGCCCGTGAGTCAGCACATTTAGTACTTCAGGCAAGGCCCAGCTATGCTTCACTTTACTCCTTTTCTCCCTGACAGTCTCCTTACCTACCTTTAGGCAGGGGCATTCATTATCCCTTCCTCTTTTTAAATCTGGAACAATAATCAAATCAATATTTTAATTAGTGCTTGAAAGGGTGTTACCCTTGCAGTTCCATGTGTTATCCCAGTAACTTTTCAAAACAAAATTTCCCTTCCCTAGCCATAATTCTCTACTCTATGGGTAATGTCTTCGAATTAGAATGTTCCTTGAGGAATATGTTTGAATAAATAGATAGATAGATAGATAGATAGATAGACAGATAGATAGATAGAGAGAAAGAAAGAAATGTATATACACATATAATATGTATACATGCATGTGTAAGTGTGTGCATACAGATACATGCATATATATTCATACACACATATTTGTGTGCATATATGTATACATACACACATGTATATACAAAGATATATATGCACACATACATATATTGCATGTTATTTTATGTATACATTTATGTATATACACACATGTGTATATCTATATACATATATATGTGTATCTCTGTATCTCTACCTATAAATATAAATATGTATCAATATACCTAAACATATATATATATACATATACACATATATAGATGTATGTGTATGTATGTACGTGCATATATGTGTGCATACATGTGTGTTTGTGTGTATCTATGTATGTATGTACATAGTAATTTTTTATGGAAGGCACTTGAGCTGAATCTTAGAAAAACTAGGGATTCTAAGAGACAAAGGTAAAGAGGGAGTACACTCAAATCATGGGAGAATGGAAGGCAGGGAGGAAGTAGAGAATGGCTGAGATAACTAAATTCCATTTAATGTGAATAAAGAATCCCTTGAAGTGGTTTCATGTATTCAGATTTGTACTACTTTAAACTGTGATTACACAAAATATGTTAATTAGTGACAGTCCAATATAAATATGCAGTGTGAATTTGAATAATGTGACTTTAGGGGATTAATTATTCTCACTAATCTGGATCTACAGAGGCATGGACGAAGAAATGGAATGACATGAACAATCAACAATATGTAAGTCATTTTGGCTGTAACATGATAAGTAGAGTAATGCGCAAATAAGTTAAAAAAAATAGGATGAGACCAGATTGTCTTCTACCAAATAGAAGAAATTATAATTTAATCTCAAAGGCAATAGGAAGCTATTGGGACTTTTTGAGTATGGGATTGGCATGTTCAGACATGATTTGGCTCAAATATTGGCTCCATATTGCCTGTGGGTCCAAATATAAATCTTCTATTAGACATTTAAATTCCTTCACAACCTGACCCCTTGCCTACCTTTCTAGTCTTCTTACATTGTATTCTCATTTACATACTTTATGACATGGGAACATGTTATGGGAATCTAAAGATCTTCCCTGCCCCTAGGCCCTTTGCTAAAGTGGCTACATGACTCTGAGGACCCTTGGATATTTGAAAGTATACTCTGTTCCCTAATAGGCTGAATGTGGTCACATGGAGCCTGTGGCGCC
>CM053589.1:64488447-64523567 GCA_028646515.1 Pseudochirops corinnae | reverse complement strand
ATATATATATATATATATATATATATATATATATATATATATATATATATATTAAACTATCTGTCTTAACTAGACAGGACCACAGTGGCTACCTAGTTGGAGGGCAGAATGACCAGAATGTTTAACCACCAGACCATAGATAGGACCCCTCCTTCATTACTTAGTCCCCTAACAAATTTCTCTTGCCTTTTTAATATTAATTATATTCCTCTATTCTATGTGAATTTTTGTTATATAATTGCATCTTTACCCTATAAAAATCCATCTTGCTTTCTCTAAAGTTGCTGTTTGCTCTTGGAATTTAGCCTACTTCATAAGAGGCATCAATCTCAATAAATACCTGTACTTGGATTAGAGGTGGTCTGACTCTAAATGCTTTGAGATGATTCTACCACAACACATCATGAAACCACAACTGTTTTGGGGTGGGCATATAGTCCACCTCTATAGTTTCTGCCATCCCTAGGTTTAAACTGCAACAGGGACCTTAGGTAGATTTGGAAACTTTGTACTTTGGAAGGAATGGGGTGCTTTCACCCCAAAAACTAAAGTCTGCTGAATTTCATAGGGTTTTTATCTGGTCTAATGGGACCAGAAATTTGGAGAAGAAAACAAGGAGTTTAAACCTGGGGGTCATCCTAACTGGGGAGGGAAGATGATTGAGGAAATGGCAGACAGTTGATACATAACCTCACCAGTGGGGAAAGGGACTTTGAACAATAAATGCTACTCTTAGATTTCTTGTCAGGACACTTGGGCTTCCCCATACAACACCTAGGAGGTATAGTGGGTAGAGTGCTAGGCCTAGAGTCAGGAAGATCCCTCTTCTTGAGTTCATAAAATGACCTCAGACACTTACTAGCTAGTTGACCCTGGAAAAGTCAACTTAACCCTATTTGCCTCAGTTTCATCATTCATAACATGATTTGGAGAAGAAAATGGCAAACCATTATAGTATCTTTGCCAAAGAAACCACAAATGGAGTTTCCAAGAGTCAGACAAGACTGAAAAATGACCAAACCAAAATATGGAAACTCACTGGCAAGGCTACTTGTATTCCATTTATTTTCTCCCCTGGTTCTGCTGGCTTCCTTCAAGACTCAACTCAAATCCCAACTTCTATACTATTTTTACCTGGTCTGCTATTGCCTTCTCTCAGGAATGACCTTGCATTTATACTCTATATAGTATGTGCATAATAATTTGTTGTTATTTGATTTAAACTTCTTGAGGACAAGGACCATGTAATTGTGCTCATTATATTCCCAAATTTTAGGAGTGTGTTGGAAAAATTAATGCTTTTAAAATGTTTGTTGAATGACTGTTGAGAACTGAGTACAAAATAAATTATACAGATGAAAGATTTCAAGGAGAGAGAATAATTTGGAAGCTATTCTAACAGCAGAAGTAAGAGATTATTATGCCTTAACATTATGAGGCAATACAAGTGAAGAAAGAGGTATGGATACAAAAGGGAAAAGAGATATAGGGCAAAGGAATTTAAAATTTGATGTCATTTAATTTGTCTCAGTTTGAATCAATAAGTATATATTAAACATGAAATATATGTAAAGTACTAGAGGATGAAACTTGCTCTGAATCTCAAACCTAAAATGGTTTTACACAGACTGAGTATAGTCTTAGGAGACTTCTCACAAATCTTTCTGTTTCATACCCTCCTCCTCATCTCCTCAGTGACCCTAGGAAAATAAAGATATGTTTTGGGTCAACAACTCCATGGAAAAGGTGGAGGGGGTGGGAGTAGGAGGGAAGGCTCTTAGTTGTCATGTAAACATTAAAGTTAAACAATAGTTTTTAATAAAAGGTAAGTTTTATTTTTCCCCATAGAAAATACAAAACACAAAGGATTTACACATGCTTACATAAAAATCAGATATCTCCATTTCCCTTTCTCATGAACTTCACCTTCCCCCCAGGGTCCTTTATTATGAGGTTCTTCCTCAGAGAGGAAAATTCTTGGAATTCAGTTATATTCTTTCTGGGGAAAGGAATTAAGTCCTCCACCCTAATTGTGGTATCCTAAGGATGCAAGGATGAACCTTCCCCAAAATAAGAAAGGACTAGGGGTGGGCATGTGTGTGTGCACATGTGTGCGTGCGTGCGTGCGCATATGTGTGTGTGTGGGGGGGTATGGGTTAGGGTATTGACACCTTCCAACTCAGAGTATTACTGGAGGACAAGAACCACATTCCTCCCCCTGCCTTTTGCTCTTCTATGACTCCATCTCTGCCTCCTGCTCAACTCTTTCTCCTGATAGGTTCTTCAGTGTTCCAGGAGGCTTGTTAAAGGAATTTTATGCGTAATCACTGCTTCCCAATGCTGGTATCCAAAGGACCCTTTGGTTCTCTACTTTTGTTTCTCTTTCAGAAAATCCTTTTTCCTCTTTGTCACTACTTCCCTGGAATCACCTCTAGCAGGCCTAGGATCACTGGTAGCACAGGTTTTTTGATCTGCTTTTCCAAAGGAAAGCAACTCAAAAGGGGTTAACAGTTTTGCTTTAATCAAACATATATCATTTACCTAGTTCAGGGAGAAATGTCAGCACCCGGAACCTATGAGAAAATACAAACACAAGGCACAAGCAGACAAAAAAATACAGACAGAGAAAAATAACCACAATTCAACAGACCAACAGATAGGGCTTCTAGCTATCTGACCATCATATACCTACATAGTTAGGTACTAGATAGAGAAGCACCAACATCTGGCTTTTCAAAGCCAGGGGGCTAAATGGCTGACCAGAGTCTCATCTGGCTAAATCATACAACTTTTCCCATGAGTAAGCCACAAAGCAAAATCTCACATTAAGGTATGTATATAGCCAGGGTCAGAAGACATTACAACCTCTGTGACCTACTGCTGCATTACAAAGTAAGACAAGGTGTACCTTCCTAAAAAACAAGCCTACCCCAAGTAAGTTTCTCTTATTGGCCTCCAAGTGAGGAACATTAAAGGGCAGGGAAGATCTTCAAATTCCCTTATCTTTCCACTGGGTACTGAGATTTCCTAGAAGGCAGCTTTCGCTTTCAGTCTTCCCATTCATCAAGAATCTTATTCTATATTAGAGGTATAGCCTCTTTACAACTATACCCCTTACAATAAAGTAAGTTTTCTTTTCTTTTTCTCAATACATAACTCAATTTGCCAAAGCCTAGTTAATTATCTAAAATGATAGACTACATTAAATCTCTCTAAGGTTACAATTTATTGACACATATATGGAAGCAAAAGTGTGATGTGGAAGTTGAAAAAGCTGATGTAATCTAAGTCTGAGTAAATAAAAATATAACTATAGTGTCCAGAAAGAGGCAAAAGGTAGCCCATGTGAAGGTCAAATTTTTTCCATGATATTTTGGAGAGTTCTTAGCACAATGCTATAGTATGAACTTTAACAAAATGAAAGAATCCAAATGAGGGGAGCAGGTGATTATACTGATAAAGAATCTCTAACCTGACCATAGACATATCAGTAAATGAAACTTGGTATGTTGAAGCTGAAGAAGTAGATTTAAGGGAACATAACTACCACTAGTTTTTGAAAGTCTGTACTAAGAAAGAGAAATTGCTCTTATTGTCCTTGGTCACAGGCTTAAGAACTAGACTAATGGTTAGAAATCCATGAAGTAGATTTGAGCTTATTATAAGAAATTTCTGTTTGACTTGTAAAATTATATAAATATCTAATGAATTATCTTAGTAGTGATGTTCCTTTTTACTAAATTTACTTGGGTTAAGACCGAATGAATAGTTTGGGGAAGTAGAGTTAAGATTTGAATCAGTGATCTGTGAAGGGCCCTTTCAGCAAGAGTATTCCATGATTTATGTACCATAGTCCTATTAATATGTTATTTGCAGAAAAAAGTGTTCATAATGTGTGGAAGTTAACATTTTTCAAGAACAAGCATATTATATCACACAACAGAAGCATATATTGGTTTACATACATGTATGTATTTGGGTATGCATGTATATATATGAACATGTGTGTACATATAGACATACTATATAGAGTGTACACAAACATTGTTCGTGGTTCATATGTGTTTGTGGGTATACATGCATATCACAGATATAAAGTTAAGTATCTTTGGTCTCTTGCTTTACCTTTCCTGGTACAGTTGCTCTTTAATAAAATGAGGTAGGGGAATATATCTATACCTATATCTGTATCATCTAAATGTTTATCTATATATATACTATATATAAGAATACACTTAACGTCTATTCCACCTTTCACATTTTGTGGAAATTAATTTCCTCTGGTGTCTTAACACAAAATCCCTGTGAGTTTCCCAAATGTCCATTGGGTTAGGTGAGTCTGGTGTATAAGGATGTAGTACTGGTAAAAGTTTAATAACTATCACACTTTTAAGTATAATTTTCTTCTCAAAATTTTATTTTAGACTCAAATGCCAGAGCACATACAGAATAGAGAAAAGAAACATAAATATATCATAAACTTAAATATTGGAACTTATATTCAAAGTTAGAAAAAAAGAGCATGTCATGTGCATTGCAGAACATAAGAGAAGATTCAAAATATGTAACAATATATCATCATTTCAAGATACCCTATATGATAAATAAAACTCTTTGTGTTGAGAATTGTCCATCTTTGCTTTTTTGTGAGTTTTATTTTGTTCCCTACTGTACACTTTTTAATTTTGTTCTTTGCCTCCTCCCAAATTCCCCCCGGAAAGCTACGATAAAATTTAGATATGTTTCTCAGTAGCTATAGATATATATGTGCACATATACACACATACATACATGCATGCACACATACATACATATATAGACACATTCTCTCCCAAACCTATTCTACTTCTGATCTTTGTGTTTTTTATGTACCATGGAGGTGTTTACTTTTCAGGTGACCAAACCTGGATCTGGAATTGTTCTTCTGATCTTCTCAAATTGTCCCAAGAGGACCCTGGTTATGCCCCTGTTCTTATTTATCTTCACCCACACTTTGTTTGCCCTAAGGTCTGATTTTAACCGTTTTGTGGGGGAAAATCTTGAGAGTTTGGAATCTTCTGACCTACTTTGCCATCTGCCCAGAATCCTCTCCCCTTCAGTTTAATTTTCTCCATCCCTTTCATAACTCTAGAGTGACTCCTTTTATTAAGTGGATTTACTCTGTGAAGTTTGAATTCAGTCAAAGTCCACATTTGAGGAGCTAGAGGGCCACATGCAGCCTTGAGGCCACAAGTTCCCCACCTTTCATTTAGATACTCGGCAAAACAACAAATCCAATACTGCTTTGTATCATTTGCCAGAATTACAAGGTACAGATGCTGACACTGAAAATTTAACAATTGCCTCTCACAAGTTGGCATAACCTGTCTATAGCACTCCCCTGGCCTAGTCCACTACGATGAATAATGACAAGTGAAAGGCAGAAAAAGAAAGAGGGGAGGAAAAGAGAAGCAGAAGCAGAAGCAGAAGAAGAAGAAGAAGAAGAAGAAGCAGAAGAAGAAGAAGAAGAAGAAGAAGCAGAAGAAGAAGAAGAAGAAGCAGAAGAAGAAGAAGGAGAAGAAGAAGAAGAAGAAGCAGAAGAAGAAGAAGAAGAAGAAGAAGAAGAAGAAGAAGAAGAAGAAGAAGAAGAAGAAGAAGAAGAAGAAGAAGAAGAAGAAGAGGAGGAGGAGGAGGAGGAGGAGAAGGAGAAGGAGGATGAGGAGAAGAAAAAGAAGATAATGAAGAAAAATAAATGGAGGGAGGGAGGAAGGAAAGAAAGAAGGAAGGAAGGAAGGAAGATAACAAGGAAGGAAGGAAGAAAAGAAGGAAGGAAGGAAGGAAGGAAGGAAGGAAGGAAGGAGAGAAGGAAAGAAGGAAGGAAGGAGGGAGAGAGAAAGGGAAGAAATTATATTCCCTTCAAAATTGTCCAACACTTTTAAAGTATTCTGTATATAATAAAAGGAAAACCATGCTTTTAGTAATATGTTTCCTTTTTGTATCCCAAAGAAAATGCTAGCTGTGTATGTCTAGGTTATTTTTTTTTTTTTGCTGACTGACTAAATCATTAAAATATTATTTGAGAAGAATTTAATATCTGAAGAGCTTTGTAAAAGTTTTTCTGTGTTAAAAGAGGAACTTTAAGTTTTTAGAACAACAGGAAGCTTCAATTACTAACATTAAAACCCTCTTTTCTATGTTTTGTAACTGAATTCATGAATTTTAAGAAAAATAAATTTGGGAGAAGTTATTCCATACATAGTTAATAAAACCCTGCCAATACCCTTATAGGTAAAATAATATTTTCATACCTACCTAAAGGATTCTTGCTGTCATGAGAAAATTTAATTGGTCCCACATTAAATTACTGTGATGTAGTTGGATCTTCATTTCTGCATACTATTGTGATTTACCATCTTTCCATGTGAGGTGAAAGAGATGGCAGGAAAAGAAAAAATAATGTAGGGGTCTGGAAAAGACCCACACTGAAACTTGGTTAATAGCTCATAATCAAGGTTGTCTCCCATTAATTTGGCAGGCTGGATGTTGTACCAGCATTTAAAATAATGAGCAATATTTATTTGATTGTCAGACATATTGATTTTTCTATAAGTGAGTCAAATTTAATGTACTCCATGAAAATAATTAAGTCCATTTAAGAAATGGCACTACTGATATCTGGCCAAAAAATAGCATCACAGAAAAGTTATAGGAGAATACTCAATACCAACATAAATTTATTAAACTTAGTAGAAGAGAAATTAGTTAAGGATTCGACACATTAAGGGGAGATTTTTTTTTAGAAGAAATGATGTAAACTGTGAATAAGCATAGAACAAGTGTAGAGCAGCAGGAGGATACAATTTAGCCAATATAAAGTATTCTGCAGTTATGAGTGAAATTGTGTGTGTTTATACATACGTATATATGTATATATGTGTGTGTGTGTCTGCATGCACACATTGTGTGCATATACATGTATATTAACAAATAAATTACTGTCTTTAAATATTTTATCTCTACCAAGGGGGGGTAAAAGTTGAAAGGATTTTTAAAGATCATTAAGCGCACCCACCTCATTCTATAGATGAAAAGAACTAGTCTTAGATCAGTTAAGTGACTTATCCAAGGTCATATAGTTAATAAGTGACTCTGAAACAATTTGCATGCTGGCCTTCCTCTTTCCAACTAAGTGACCGCTACACTACCCCGCTCTGCCTCTAACTATACCTTTTCTAAGTACTTAGAAATGCAGAGTACTATGGGAGTTCAGAAGAGGGTGAGATTACTTTCATTTGAGGAAGGAGTATGGAGAGAAGAGATAGAGGAAGAGTACTTACAGGAATTAATTATTTATAGGTAGGTAATTGTAACTCCTTCTTCTGTTCCTTCATTGTAACACAGACATGAGTCTGAATGCTCAGACACTTGGTCAATATATTGAAACCTCAGTCAAGAACTACCATGGTGGAAAGGCTTTCAGGAAAAAGACCAGAAACCAAATTTAATCCTGCCATTGAAGGAAGGAGCTCATCAATAGAAGGTTAGCTATGATGCAATAATTACATTTTTAGTCAGAACTTAGAGCTGATGTACTAAGTCACTGAGAGAGGTTGGGATTTGCATAAGACATATCACTAGTTGCAAAATAGTAGATGCTTGAAGTATTGAAATATATAATTAGTTGTTCACTGAGTCCCCAGACCAGCAGAGGCAGCAGCTGGAGCAGGGGCAGCCCGCACCCTCCCCCCGCCCTCCACCTGTCCTGGGGTCGCTCTCCCCCCTTCCTCCTCCACCCCCTGCTTCCTCCTCAGCCCGCCCGTGGGTGCCCCCTCGCCTTCTCGCCCATCTCTATTGTTCCTCCCCGGCCTCCCGCCCTTTCCTTTCCCTCCCACTCCCCCTTTTCCCTTCACTCGCCTCGCACCCGAAGTTTTGGCTTCCACTCCCACCAGTGACCAAAGACTTGACCACTTTACAAAGTCCAAATCCCCAGAACACTGCTCGACATGAACTCCGGTGTGATTGAAGGTGGATTAAATGTCACTCTCACCATCCAGCTACTTATGCATGGAAAGGAAATTGGAAGCATTATTGGAAAGAAAAGAGAATAGGTCAAGAAGATGCGTGAAGAGAGTGGTGCCCGTATCAACATCTCTGAAGGGAATTGTCCTGAGAGAATAATTACTCTGGCTGGACCCACCAATACCATCTTTAAAGCCTTTGCAATGATTATTTACAAACTGGAAGAGCACATCAGCAGCTCTATGACCAATAGTACAGCTGCCAGTAGACCCCCAGTCACCTCGAGGCTTGTGGTCCCTGCTAGCCAGGGTGGCTCTTTCATTGGAAAAGGAGGATGCAAGATCAAGGAAATCAGAGAGAGTAAAGGAGCTCAGGTCCAGGTGGCAGGGGATATGCTACCAAACTCGACTGAGCAGGCCATCACTATTGCTGGCATCCCGCAATCTATCACTGAGTGTGTCAAACAGATTTGGGTGGTCATGTTGGAGTCTCCCCCGAAGGGAGTGACCATCCTGTACAGACCCAAGCCATCCAGCTCTCCAGTCATCTTTGCAGGTGGTCAGGACAGGTACAGCACAGTCAGCGACAGTGCGAGCTTTCCCCACACCACCCCGTCCATGTGCTTCAACCCTGACCTGGAGGGACCACCTCTAGAGGCTATACCATTCAAGGACAGTATGCCATTCCACAGCCAGATTTGACCAAGCTGCACCAGTTGACAATGCAACAGTCTCACTTTCCCATGACGCATGGCAACACCGGATTCAGTGGCATTGAAACCAGCTCTCCAGAGGTGAAAGGCAATTGGGCAGGTTTGGATGCATCTGCTCAGACTACTTCTCATGAACACACCATTCCAAATGACTTAATTGGCTGCATAATTGGGCGTCAAGGCACCAAAATCAATGATATTCGTCAGATGTCTGGGGCTCAGATCAAAATTGCCAATCCAGTGGAAGGATCTACTGATAGGCAGGTTACCATCACTGAATCTGCTGCCAGCATTAGCCTGGCCCAGAATCTAATCAGTGTCAGGCTTTCCTCGGAGACGGGTAGTATGGGGAGCGGCTAGAACAATGCAGACTCACCCATAACACCCTTCTGCTGTTCACCACCCATGATCCATCTGTGTAGTTTCTGAACAGTCAGCAATTCCAGGTTTTAAATTGTTTGTAAATTTTCAGTTTCTACACAACTTTTATCATCCACTCGTGATTTTTTTCAATTACAGAGTTTTAATTCCTTTCTCTGTTCAGCCTTTAACGCTGAGAACCATATTTACTTTTATAAGCTTCTCCCTGTTTTTTTTTTGTTTGTTTTTTGTTTTTTTGTTTGGGGGTTTTTTTGGGGGGGCTCATGAATTTTTTTTTCTGTTTTTGTCATTGAAATGTTAAGAGTGGAATATTAATACATTTCAGTTTAGTTCTGTAATGTCAGGAATTTTTCCAAAAAAAATTAAAAGATGGACTGGAGCTTTTTCCTTGTGAATAGAAACTGTATGCCATGGTGCTTCATGTAAGTTTTATTCCTGTTAACTTCCCTTCTGTCTGTGTCCCTCTCACTTGAATCACTGTGGGATCTGTAATCTTAGTCACTGAGAATTGGAATATAGAGTCCTTCCCCAACTAAGAATTTTGCCTTCATCTCTTCTGTTTTACCTCAGACTTAGGTTTCCAAAGCCTGTTGATCTTCCCATAACCTCAGTCATAGTTGTTTTTCAAGCTGGTAGTGGGGAGGAATCCTGTGTTTCATTCCCTAGAAAGGCTATGAGAACCACCATAGTTGGCAGTTCTTGGCTCCCTGATTAAACTTTATTTTTGCCAGAGGGAGGGAAAAAAAAGTTGTTCACTGAGTGAACTACAAATGAACATATTTTGTCATATTATTTTCTACCTATATCCCCTCACAATATTTGCTATTTAGGGGTAAGGATAGGGATTGAATGTAATATTTCATTGGAAGATATTTCTGGTCATGGGCACACCCTCTCCCAATGTGGGCACACATTTTCTCTGAGAGCTACAGTTTAAGAAAGCTTCCTGGGGCACTGCTAATTTAAGTGACCACTATCCAGCATGTTTCAGAGTCAAGATACCCAGAAATATTCAAGTATTCCTAGATTTGATGTTCACTATTCACTGTATCACACTTTTTTTTTTTTTTTAGCTTTTTTTGGAGGGAGAAAGCAGGGCAATTGGGGTTGTGACTTGCCCAAGGTCAGAAGACTAATAAGAGTTAGGTGTCTGAGGTTGGATTTGAACTCAGGTCCTCCTGACTCCAGGGCCAGTGCTCTATTCACTGCCACCAAGCAGCCCCTACCTTCTCTATTAACTAGTGAGAAGTCATTGCCTAATTTTACTTATTATTTTCCTTTTAGGAGTAGGCATGAAGAAAAAAGTCATACCTTGACTGACAAAAAGATAATTATTTTCTATTAAAAATTTTGATGTGATAGTAACCATACTAAATTAATGGAAGATAACTTTAACATTAGTTCTGAGTTTAGTGTAGGTTTTAGCAGATTCCTTCATTTTCATGAGTACCTTAGAATTCCATGCTACTTGGATTTGGGCTAACACATTTTACCTATGACAAAGTTTTTCCATTATTATCTTTTTTTTCTTAAATTCACTAATTTAGTTTGGCAAGACTGAAGTCATATTTGTGTACATATGAGAAAAGTAAATGGAAAATTGTGGGAATTAGAATATATTTCATAGGTTAAGAGCACCACCTGTATTTTCTTTTGTATGTCAAGAAAAAAATTAATTTTAAGTGTAAATTGACAAAACTGTAAATCTTCTATTAAATTTCTGGGGCCCTGTGTGTAATATTATTTTGACACATAATCACATTCTTAATAAAAGCTATGTGAATGCTCCTGTGCTATGAGAAATGATGGGCTCAACAATCTTAGAAAAACATGGAAGGACATACAAAATAATGAAAAATGAAATGAACAGAACCAAGAGAACATTGTATACAGTAATAGCAATATTGTTTTAAGAACTTTAAGCAAATAAGTCATTTTGACTACTGTAAAGACCCAAATTAACTACAAAGGACATATGAAGAAAGATACTATCAGCATCCAGAGAAAGAACTGATGAATGTTAGTATTTATAGAATAATTTTGCACACACACACACACACACACACACACACACACACATACCCCTACACACATACACATCTTCATTTGTGTCTAATGGTAACCATCTTTAGGACAGGGGGGAAGGTGAAGAAAAAAAGAAATTTACATGACAGCTTTATTATATATTTAAAAGAAATAGCAAGTTGTACATAACAGATTTGCATTTCCATGTGAGTCATCTTTTTTATTGTATTATGTTATGGAAATACTTGTTTTATTCCATAATTGAAAAATAAATAAATAAAATGTTCTGTGACAATTATTGTGATGATGACAATGATGGTGAGAATAGCATCATTTTACATTTTGGCAAGAATGTTACAACTATACAGACAGGGTGAGGTTGGGACAACATTTGTGAATCTAGCATAAGCTGACATTGCTCTCTTTGTGGGATGTTTGTCAAGCTACAACTTTTGCAGTGAGTGGATACTAGTTTACATGAAAGTCAAAGAGAAGGACACAAAATGGGTTGAGTAATGGACAGCTTAAAATTATTGACTTTATGCTCCAGAAGCCATAGAAGTTGGTCTTAACTCAGTTCCATCTATTCTGTCTAGTCAAAGTATTTAAACTAGTTCAAAGTCATAATATTTCCAAGTGGAAATGGACCATAGAAATTATCTAGTCCAATTTCCTCATTTTATATAGAGAGAAGGAAAGTTAGCCTAAAGAGGTTATATGACTTTCCTGAGATTATACAGATAGTAAATATGAAAACTGAAATTTGAATACAGATCCTCCGCCTTTTCCAGGTTTTTTCCCTCTGTTGTTCCAAGCAAACTGGACCAGATACATTCTCAGATAAAAGATTAAGTTAACACCATATGCAGCTTATTGAGTTTATAAATAGAAATTATTATGAACAGTATATATATATATATGTATGTATATATATATATCTGAATTTAATTAGCAAAGGATTAAGAAAGCTTTAGATTTCTAAAGATTAAGAAAGATTTAAAAATCTCATTTAGATTTTATAAATGCTCTTTGTGTGGTGGCAAAAAAATTGGAAAACAAGGGGATGCCCATTAATTGGGGAATGATTGAACAAGTTGTGGTACATGAATGTTATGGAATACTACTATGCTATAAGAAACAAGGAGCAGACGGACTTCATAATAGCCTGGAGAGACTTATATATACTAATGCTGAGCAAGAAGAACAGAACCAGGAGAAATTTGTACACCATCACAGACACAAAGTATGTGTGACAACTAACCTCAATAGACTGGGCTCCTGTCAGCAATGCAAGGTTATAAGACAACTCCAAAAGACTCAAGATTAAAGGAGATATCCACATCCAGAGAAGGAGATGCAGAGTCTGAGTGCAGATTGAAACAAACTACTTGCTCTGGTTCTTTTCCTTGTTTTGTTTTGTTTTCTCTTTCCCAATGATCATTCCATCAGTTACAATCCTTCTTTACAGCCAGACTAATGATTAATTGAAAGATATTTGTAGATCCTGTATCCAAGTGCATGCTGCCATAATGGGGGTGGGGGGAGGAAAGGAGGGAGAGCAAATCTGAAACTCAAGGGACTACAGAACTGAATGTTGTAAACTAAAAGTTAATAAACCAAAAAAAAAAAAATTGAATTTTCTTTTCAACTCTGGTCTTTTCATCAGGGAAGTTTGAAATTTCCCTATTTCATTGAATATCTTTCTCTTCACCTAGAAGAATGTTTTCAGTTTTGCTGGGTAGTTGATGCAGGGTTTTAACTCAAGTCCTTTGTGTTAGGGAATAGCATATTCCGAATAGTCTGATCCTTTAATGTAAAAGCTGCTAGGTCCTGTGTAACCCTAGCTGTGGCTCCTTGATATGTTAATTGTTTCTTTATGACGCTTATAGTATTTTCTCCCTGACCTGATAATTCTGGAATTTGGCTACAATATTCCTTGGAGTTTTCAATTTGGGATCTCTTTGAGGAGGTGGTCAGTGGATTCTTTCAATGACTATTTTACCCTCTGGTTGTAGGAACTCATGGTAGTTTTCCTTCACAATTTCTTGAAAGATATTGTCCAGGTTCTTTTTTTGATCATGACCTACAGGTAGTCCAATAATTATTAAATTATCACTCCTGGATCTATTTTCTAGGTCAGTTGTTTTTCTAGTTTGGCATTTTACATTTCCTTCTATTGTTTTCATTCTTTTGATTTTTTTTTTTGCCTGAGTCCTGATGTCTCATAGAGTCATTAGCTTCCACTTGGCCAGTTCTAATCTTTAAGACATTTTCTTCAGTTAGCTTTTGTACCTTCTTTTCCATTTGGCCAATTCTGCCTTTTAAGTACTTGTTTTCTTCAGTTAATTTTTGAGTTTCCTTTCACATACCGTTTGCTCTTTTTTTCATAATTCTCTTGTATAGCTCTTATTTCTTTTCCCAGTTGTTCTTTTCTCTAATTTGAATTTTAACATTCTTTTTGAGCTCTTCCAAGAAGATTTTTTGTGTTTGAGACTGAATCATATTCCTCTTTGAGGCTTGACATGTAGGTATTTTGAAATTGTTGTCCTCTAAGTTTGTGTATTGAGCTTCCCTGTCACCACTGTAGTTTTTTCTTGTCAGAGTTCTTTTTTGTTTATTTGTTTTTTACTCATTTTTAAAAGTTGAGTTCTGCTCCTGGAGTACAGCGGGCATGATCCCAAGTTATTTGCACTGGAGGTCAAGGGTCTGGTAACTAGCTTTCCGGCAACTTGTTTCCTGAACTAGATTGACCAGTCTAGTCACACCTGTTGTGCCCTGGGTTGCATTGCTGCCATTTTACATGGTGCCCTGGTGCTGGGCATATCACATTCGACCTGCTGTGCTACTTACTGGTCTAGTGAACCAGAACTATAGGGACTTGGTTGCTGATCTGTGCTGTGGCTAAGAGCCTCCTAGTACTTTTCCCAGATTGCATCTGTGGTGGACTATGCTACTCTTTTACCCTAGTGAGACACTGAAGTCTTTCTAAATTTTCTTGGGCTGGAAAATTGTTGCACTCTATCTTTCTGTAGATTCTGTTACTCTAGAATTCTTTTAAAAGCTTGATTTCATCTTGTTTCTGAGGGAAACTTGGAAGAGCTCAGGAAACTTCTTAGCTCCTTTATGCCATCTTGGCTCTTTCCCCCTCCTTACCTTTTTAATGTAAAACCAGACCAGTCAACATAAACAAATGTCACTCCAAAACTCTTAATTTCTTTAACTAATACAACATTCCTTAATTTATGAATAATGTTTCTTGTCTCTTAATTGACCTTGTCATTCTTCTCTAAGATGGGGCACTTATAATTGATCATAATATACCAGCTATAATCTGACAAGGACAAAGTTAAATTGGGCGTTTGCCTTTTTCTTTTTTTTGTTCTGGGCAATTTGCTTTTCTTGATGTAGCCTAAGACTTTTTAAATTTTATTGGTTACCTTGTCATGGTCATACTGAGACCTTAGTAACTAAGGGCTAAGTACCTCTGTGAAAGAAACAGAAAGTGTGAACTCTGTCTCCTGTTGCTGACATAACAGAAGGGGATTGGCTGAGACAGGAAGCCAATGTATGTGCATGTATATAAGAAGAACCAGAGAGAGAGAGACAGTCAGAATCAAGAATATTTACTCCTGGTGCAGGAAGCAGAATTGTTCTAGCATCTGTGATCTGGACTGCTACAGGACTGAGAACTGAGTTGGAGTTTTCTATTAGACCACAATCAATTGAAGGCTGCCTGGAAGGCAGAGATTTATTTCTTCTGGGTCCTAGGGCCAGCTGAACTGCTGGAGGACTGAAGAAGCATGACCAGGATAAGACTTTGTTTGTTTGTGGCTTGGTTGATCTTTGAGTTCCCAGCAACAGAAGTTGTGAAAGTTTTGAGATGTGCTGGATGCTGTGGACTTCAGTGTATAGCAAGAACGGCCCAGAGGACTGGACAAGAACCTGGGAGCTGTCTGCCTCTGAATCCAGGTAACTGTTTGGTGGATTCACGTAGGAACTGGGACCACGGAAGGGGATCCAGGGAATCTGAGAGACCACCCCAAGTCAAGATGAAGAACAGGCCTCTCCTTGGATATTGAATGCATGATGAAATTGAAGTTTACTAGAGACTGAGGGGTGGAGGGTTTGTGTAATTTTCTAATGATTGTTTTTAGTGATTAAAAATACTTAGTGACTGATTGCTAGATAAGTGACTGATTGCTAGATAAGTGACTGATTAAGTTAATCTGTAATTGTCCCATGAGTGGAAGATTGATTATTGTTATCTTGAGATGGCTGAATGACTGAGTGAGGAGGCAAACTTCCTTAGGGATACCAGATGATTTTTCTTTTATTCTTTATTCTAAATACTGTGATCACTTTGTTGAAAACTATGTGGCCATTCTAATGTTAAGGTTTTGTGAACACTATATTATGATTTTCTGTGATAAGATGTACTGTTGTGAATATTATATTGTGATTTTTTTGTGAATTTTTGCCTTGATTTGTAATAGAATAAATGGAGTGTTCACTATGCTGTGTAATTAGAACCTTAAAAGCTGTTCATAGCAGAATTCCTTTGGGAAGCTGCTTGTGCATATTACAGTGAGAATGAAAGAAAAAGGCAAAAGAAAGCGATTGGTAGAAGAATAAGGAGTGAAAAACTAAAAGAAGAAAAAAAAGACAAAAGAAATAACAGCTGGGGCAGCTGGGTGGCCCAATGAATAGAGCACCTGTCCTGAAATCAGGAGGACCTGAGTTCAAATCTGACCTCAGACACTTGACTTTTACTACCTGGGTGACCTTGGGCAAGTCACTTAACCCCAATTGCCTTGCCTTTCCCCTTCAAAAAAAGAAAGGACGGCAAATACATGGGAGGGAGGGACCAATACTACTACCCATGTCCTCAGGTGCTACTGCCTAACAATGCCAAAGATTTCCTAAGCTGTATTAATATAGGTGTATTGGTAAAATGTTTGACTTAGGTCCACGATGCCTTACTGGTAATCACAGAATTTCAGATTTATATTGTTGTGCCCAAACCCAAATCACAGGTTATTACACACCACCTGATTTGTGGCCTACCATTAAGCCCCTTTAAATTTTGGTCTTTGTCTCTATCCTGTAATAGCTTGAAACAGCTTAAGGCATAGCCCTGGGTAGTGCCCAAGGCTTAGACCCCTGACTCCCTCCTTCCTGAATCAGCATTCTGTATATTCTCCCTGAATCAGCATTCTGTACCAGGACCAGTCTCAGGGTTATGGTGCAAGACTATCTTATGTATAGACCACCCTGTTCTATTCTGCTGACTAAGCAATGTCCCCATAACCTTCACCCAGAACATGACTCTGGCCTGTTCCGGGGAATTGCCTATTCTCCACCCCCCTTACCAAATAACCCTCCACCCTATACCTTCCACCCTGTCCTGGGAAGCTGACCACGACCCTCTACCTTGTACCCTCCACCCTATTCTAAGAGATTCCCCCTTGTTCCAGGAAAGTTACACCCTTGTACCCTTGAGCCATATTCCCATATTAGCCCTGAGTTATAGATCTAATCAATGATTGTTCTTGTCTTCTATACATCATTGCTTATGCTAGCTCCCCTCTCTGATTGTGGTTTTTGTGGTTTTAGCCTTTTAAACACTGCTTGTACCTTCAGTCGGGGCTACTTGATTTGAGTTTACACTCTGGGCAGCTGTGTGCTTGATCAATAAATCCACACCTAAATTTACCTAGAACCCAGGTCTTGGCTTGCTTATTCTCTGCATAACAATATCACTTTTTATTTTTATTTTTTTTTTGAGCTACAAGGGAAATTAATGGTCATATACTTCAACTTCTGGGGTGCTCATGGTGGGCTAACATCTCTAATGTAAGAGCTTACTGAGCCCTTTCCAAGTCTGCTTATCTGCCATTGGTATCCACATGCCACCCAACTTTCTCTTGTTACTCCAAAAAGCTATAGCATGAACTGTGCCCACAACCTGGTTAAACTAGTCTGGTAGATTGTCTAAACCAATTTGACAGCAACCAACAGGCCTCAAACCCATCATTGAGTAAGGGGGATGTCTTCCTGAAGCCTGTAAAGACTTCCCCCAGCTGAATGGGTGAATGAGAATAATTTGTTCCAAAGCCATGAGGCCATTAAAGCAGGCACTGTAGAGTGTTTCGAATTTGGTCAGACATCAAAGATGCCGGCATCTTCCACTGCATCTCAGGCCATCATCCACTGTTCTGACATTTTTGTCTGGTCATTCCACTTTGATTACTCTGGAAGAGAAAGTGAGACTGACAACTTTGTGTCTCACTTAAATGCAATTCATATGAAAATCAAGAAATCACCCCTTGATGTGTCACTTGTCCTCTTGGAAAATGAGGGACCAATAACGACTTCAACTTCCACATTCTTTAGAATTTAGCATTATAGTACATATGCCATATAATATAAAACTTAAAGAATTTCTTTTCATTCTTAAAAAAATCATAGATGAAAGAAGTATAAGTAGCTATGTTTCTGTAGTATAATTAGGTGGACTTGAAAGTGATTGACTAGTAACTCCCATGAAGGAGCCAGAACTTGAGTGAGTCTTTAAAACTAAGTGCAGTTAATGCTTGGTCAGACTCCTTTATTCACAGCAAATTACATCATTCAGTACCTTGGAAGGGGAGACTCATTTCTATCTCACCACACCTTTACATCATACATCCCAAAAAAACTGGACTTAAGTTTTTGGCAAGTTTTATTTACCTCTTTCAGTTGTAAGGGCAAAGTGTGGAGTTTCCCAACCGGAAGTTGAAATTGCAAGGTTCTTTCCATCCCAGGAAATTAGGTTGGGCATTGCAGCCAACCCAGCAACAAAACCCCAAGGAAGAAGGACTTTGTAACTGGAACTTATTGGGATTAATTCTATGTAGGAACTAAGGTAATTTGTAAATTTAATCCTCTTCTTTTTCCCCTGAGACTGAGGTGGTATGGAGGGGATATGCCCATGAGATTTTGGGGAAAATGAGCATATATCTATATCTATCTATATCTATATATACATATATATATATGTATCTATATGTGTGTATATGTCTACACACACATACACACGTACCTATACACAAAGGAATGCTTACTTCTGAAGATATGATCATAAATATAATAACATTCTATCAAAACATGTGAGGTGTAATCCTCCCTCCTGCATGAACTACTTCATTCCTTTTGGAGGGGAAGGAATCAAATCCACAACTTTGTTCATTTTCTATACAGCACAGTCCCAGTTCTAAGTTCAAAATCATCTTTGGGTTCAGGTCCTAGAGAGCTTGGCTTCTCAGTGCTTCCAGGCTGGGCTGATTTGCTGTGCCACTCCTGGTCATGAGGATCACCTCCCACACCTAAAACTGAAGAAAAGAAGTAATATAGAACAGAAACAAACACCCCTAGGCCCAATTCTCAGAGCCAGGGTATAAAAGGGAGAGCAGGGGAAGGATAGTCTTTACCTTTTAACAAACTCAGTTCATGGTTTCCACTCTGGATGCAGAAGGTAAGAGTTGCCAAAAGTAATAAAACTGGAATAAATGGTGGAGAACAGTGTGCATGGCTCTGGGGGAGCTAATCAAAGGAGCTGACTCCCACCCATAGTGTATTACTTAGAAGGCTCCATTTTAAGTTAAATAGGAATGAGAACCCTCAAAAGGTCCCTCAAGGACATCTCCAGGTGTCCAAACGTGTCTCCATGGCCCCTGGGTATGTCCAGAGAAACCCAGTTTGCATATCTCTAAAATAATAAAGCTTAAGTACATATGAAGGAAATATGGCTTGGTAGAAGCTAATCTTAAGTGACTGAATAGAACTGGGGTACCTGTCACTTGTCCCTAAGGAGAGGGTGGGGAGAGATGGCAATTTTTGGTGGCTTAAGGCAATGGAACGGAAGTGATTCACCTCAATCTTCTCAGGATAATGGAGAGGGGCCAGGCTTATTCATGTTTCATAAGGAGCTGGGAATTAGTAGATTGGAGAATAAAAGGTATAGAGAGAACAGGATAGCTATTTTCAAGTATTCCAAGAACTAGCACATGAAAGAGGCATAAGACCTGTTCAGTTTAGCTCCAGAGAACAGAAATGCTTAAAAGAACAAAAATTGAAAAAAAGATAAATTTAAACCAAAATTAGAGCTAAGAAGGAAAGAGCATATAGGGACTAAAAAGGTTGTGAATCCTCAAAAAAAAATTGTGATGCCCAATCTTGGTAGTCTTCAAGCAAAGGTTGATGACCATTTATTGGTTCTGCTATAGAGAGGATGTTTTGAGACATAAATTGAGCTAGAGTGTCATTGTCCCTACAAACTCTTAAATTCTGCTGTTCTTTGATGTGAAGTATTTTCTGCTTTTTCAGGTATTTATAGAATAGAAAACAATGTAAATCATTAAGCAATCTCATTTAACTCTGTAATCCGAAGAGTATATGATGTGGAACTGGACTTGAGAGAAAACTATGGAGCTGGTAAAGTCTTAGCCTGTTTCTTTTGTGACTCTCCTTATCCCACAGGATTGCTATCCTTGGTTGTTCAGGAGTCCTATTGAGATGTGCCACCAGGTATGATTTCTGTGACTTATGCATCCATTTTTCCTCTTCCCTTTTACTTTTTTCCCCCTGGATGTGGGTATATATAGCATACAGTATCTATTTTGATGGTCTGCAAAATGTCCAAGATGGTATCAAAGTGAATACTGATAAAAAATACTTTGCTGATTAACCTCTGGTCACTTTCCCAAGAATTTACTATATATCAAAAAGAAAGACATAGTTTCCTATAGAAGCAGTGTATTTTTGTAAATGATCTACCATACCAACGTTGTATGCTCTATGTTCTCTAGATTTTTTATGTGGCTTAACTAGAAAAAAGAAATGGGGGGAGGGGGAGAAAATAGGCAAATTCAGTGTTCCATCAAGAGACTTGTAGAGGAATTTAGAGTAAAGATGGAGAAATTAAAGGGTTCATGATTTTGTGATGAAGGAAGCTGCGCTCTCCATCAAAACTTGAAAGAAATTCTGTCATGAAAGCAAATGATAATGAAATCTCATAGCAGAAAAATCTGTAAGTTAAAAAGGCAATTAGCTTGTCTATCTTATTCACCTAAAGAGGTAAAAAAAATTCAGCTCACACTCTTAAAATGGATTGTAGTCATATTGGATTTGAAAACCTGACTTTTTAAATATTTATGAATATCTAAAACCTACATAAAAGAAGAAAAAGGGCCAAAGACAATTCAGAAGCCTTTCATTCAGATGAACGACTCCGTAGTGAAATATTTTTCCTTTCAAATACAGTTTAAAAGCAGATTGGAATATAATGTTTTCTATTACCCCTGCTAAGAAAAATAAAATAAAGACATTTCTGATGAAAAAGAAACGATTACTCCCATGCTGCAGACATATTATTAAACCAAAGGAATTCAAGAAGTGGTTTTTTTTGTTTTTTTTGTTTTGTTGTATATGTTATAAGAGGTTTCATAATGCAAATAAATTTGGCTGGAATAATTCTGTAGAAAGAGCTGTTAATGGAGATTTTGCTTTTTCTCAAAACCATCTTAATGAAAATTTCTCAATTAATATTTCCCACAGATAACAGAGGAAATATGTTGCTCTATGAATTTGAACTCCTTAGAAATTTTGTGATTTTTAATATCTTAGAAAATATTCACCTCTCTAATGAAATGTTTGTATAGATTTTAATATACATATGTTGGAAGTATTAAAATTAATTCTGACTGGAATATATGATGTGTCATTTGGTTGAGAAGCAAGCCATATTAGCAGAGAGATCCACGAATATGTTTATAATCCATGTGATAAGATTCCTGTTGTGAGATCATGGTGACTGTATTCTTTTATGAAGATCATTCAATGATTGAAAAGTGAACATACAATTTAGGATTCTGATTATATAACCAGCAAGATGGCAAAATAATTTTTGTTTCTTTTTTCCCAAAAAACTTCTCCAACCCCAAAATCTCAGAAACAAAGAATTACACATCAAATATACAATAATTACAGCTAGGTCTATAAAGTGAAATAGAACTCCAATGCAGAATAATAATTTAATATTAATACTTAGTTCTGTCATTTGGAATAGCTACAACCAACCAATTTCATATGCCCACCACAGTGAGAATAAATGAACTCTTAGGCTTATGACTCAAGGTTTTTCTGTAGGGATTCCCAGTGTTAGTAAGTATTTTCAAATATCTCCACACCACACCTCCTCACATGAGGAGGCCTGCACTAATATTGTCCACCTACTTTAATATATATAGATATATATATATGAAATAAATTGGAATATAAATAAATAAATAAATTGGAAATAAATTGGAAAGTCAAAATACTCAATAGGTATGGAAGAGATTTAGGCCTATCAGAGCCAGAGGTTCGGGTAGGGGGATAGTAATTGCTAAAACATATAGGGTTTTGCAATATGCTTTACTTATATAAACACATTTGACCTCCACAACAACCCTGGGAGATAAATGATGTGATTACTCATATTTTACAAATGAATAAACTAAGAAGAAAAGCAGTTTAACAACTTTCTCAGAGTCACACAACTAGTATGCTTGAGAAAACATTCAAACTTAGAGTTTGAGCAGAGTACACTACAGAATTGTATCGATGTTATTACCCTACCTTCCTCAAAACTGCAGAGCTGAAAGAGAATTGAATTGAAATCCAAGTGGATCGAGTCCTTTTCATCTAATTACTCAGAGAACATACCCTGTTCTGTAGACCTTAACTCAAGGAGACTGAGGATACCCAGGAGTCCAGCCTTAGAACTATATTGCACCAGGAAGTGGGTGGGGGGAAAATGATGAGAAATAGAAGATCAAACATCAGAGACCGAAAGACCATGCGAGAAATTCTAGTAGGAAAAAAAAAATAAACAGATAATCCAACAAAAGGAAACATTTTTCAAAACAGATAGAAAAATGAATATAACCTTCAAGAGAAAACAAACATTTTAAACAAATATTGTATATAGGAAGATTAGTCGATTTTATCCATTGAAAGAAGGAATCCTAGGAACTCCTTCATCATCACAGTATAACAACAAGGAATCCCAGGATAATGCAAAAGAAACAAAATATCTGAAAAGATATTAGGAATGTATTTAAGTCAAAGTTTAGAGAACTCAACACAGGACTCAAAAAACATGAACATCTGAATGGGAAACCTTGAATTCACATTAAAGAATATCAACAAAGAAGGAGTAGATTTGAAAGTGTGAGAAAATAAGATAATGGTAATGCAAAAATATTGAAGAGGAAGGCATCTTTCTTGAGAGAAAGAAAAATAGCATGAATATAAAAGCATGAATAAAAAACACATTAATCCTATATAAACCAAAGTTGCTGTATTTGAAAACAGCATGTATAGAGACAGCATGTGGACCATAAAGTTTCCAAAAAGTACATGACATGAAAACTGTTTCTACATCTGGACAACAAAGCATAATCAATAGAAGCAGTGGGGGGAGGGATGTGAGGAGGAAGGTACAGAAAATTTCATGATTTCAATAATAACATTTATTTAAGCAGTCAAATGAAAGATCTTAAATATAGAGGAAAGTCAATTTCAATAAAATAGCCTTATTCTGTATTTTATTTATGAGAGAATTACAAGAGAGAGTAGAATTATACAAGCCCTTAAACTACAACTCAGATTTGTATATACTAAAAACTTAAACCTAATCATCAATAGAAAAGATAGCTTTGGAGGCATTTTTGGAAAACAAAGCAATAAACAAACAAGAAAATAGAGATGAAGAGAATATTACATTTGCACATACTCCCAAACGTATGTGGCACAAAAAATGGTAAATAAGTACAATTACTAAGAAAAGATAAGTAAGGAAATCAATTCTCTTGTGTTTATTGATTATTGTTTTAAAGATTGATATACATTATCTTTATATCAAATGATTTAAATAGTCTGCTAGTAAGCAGTTTGGATTATGTAAAGAAAGTAATTTAAATGTCCATACATTGCACCCAGAAATTCTACTGCATAAACCCCAAAGAAGTCAGTGACAAAAAGTATCAGGATTATTATTTTATTAAAACATCAGTAAAGATATTAAAGTGACATATTGACCTGCACAATTTAATAGTTTCCTAATTGACCTTCTTGTCTTCATTCTATCTCATCTTGCACCCCCTCTCTTCTCTTAGCCATTTTTCTAATGTAACACAATGATCATGGTGCTCATCTAACTCAAAATCTTTTAAAGAATACTTATTGCCTTCCAAATAAAAAATAAACTCATTCTGACATTCAACACTTTCTACAATTTGGTTCTAGCCTTTTCTCATACTATTATCTTTTATATTTTTGTTATAGCAGCAAAATTCATTAAACACTGCACCTTTAAGGACCTCCCTAATCTTTGCCCTTATTTAGCAGTCCTGTATGCTGGAAATGGATTTCCCCCTACCATGCCCTCATCACTGTCTTCTAATACATTTTCCCATCTTCAGAACTCAATTCAAATGCCACCTATCCCAAGAAACAGTTCTGCATCTTGTTTGGTCCTACCCTTTCCCTCAGTTTTGTCAAAAATAAAACAATAAGAAGCAAACATACTTTGTGTTAACCTTGTATTTTTGTGCTCTGTGTATGGGGTTGAATGGGTGGGTGGTGGGGCAAAGAAAAGCTTGGGAACATTGAAAATAGTATGCAATGACCAAACATTGTGCAATTATTGAGAGACAATGTCTGTGGGGGGGGGGGGAGGGGGGATTGAATTTTGCATTTGTTTTAAGAAAGATAAAATTCAAATCCTAAATCTTTTTTTAACAGAACATTTTGGTTTTTCTTCCACCAATTACATGCAAAAATGATTTTTGGCATTCTTTTATTGTTTTAAATTCCAAATTCTATCCTTCCATCCCCCCTTTCACCCTTCCCTGAGATATTAAACAAACTGATATAGATTATAACTGTGTAATCATGCAAAACATATTTCCATATTAGTCATTTTGTGGAAGAAAACTCAAACAAAAACAAATGAAAAAAGGAGAGTGAATAATAGGATGCTTCCATCTTTATTTAGAGGCTATCATTTTTGTTGTTGTTCTTTATTTATTTCATTTTTTAATTTTTTGTTATTTTTTTTTGCCCAGGCAGATAACATTTTTCATCAGAAGTCCTTTGGGATTGTCTTGGGTAACTGTGTTGCTCAAATTCTTACTCTTAAACCTACTAGCTTTGTAATCATAGATAAGTTACTTCAACATTTTTTAATCTCAGTTTTCCTCATCTGCAAAATGGAAAAAATACCTTTGGTAACCACCTTTTGGTGTTGTGAGGTACAAATGAGGTAATGGATGTAAAGTATTTTGCAAACATTAAAGTGCTCTATAAATGTCATTTCGTATTATAATTATTAGTCTACAGTCACCAGGCTTCCAATCTGGTGATGACTTAATTCCCTGAGCCTTCTACTACATTCTTGCTAGGCTCAAGCAGTGTTTATAGAGCAATACAGTGGAATGCTGGTAAATGTTTAATGACTGATCTCTCTGGGGGAAAAGCAAAGTACACTGATACACGTTTGAGGTTAATTTGCATTATTAACACTTTCTTAAGTCCAGGAGGGAAGAAGAAGAAGAAGAAGAAGAAGAAGAAGAAGAAGAAGAAGAAGAAGAAGAAGAAGAAGAAGAAGAAGAAGAAGAAGAAGAAGAAGAAAAAGAAGAAGAAGGAGAAGAAATCAACCCCTGATTTCAGCCTTGCAGATTCCTGAGGTATAGACCCTTGCATTGAAAATTTAACAATCTGCTCTCAAAAGCCATTTTGATCTGGCTCCCAGATACCCCTGTATAGAAACTATTTTTAAAGTGTGTTAAGTGGCCCTCTTCAAGAACTAAGGACAAATAGCAAGGTCAGTTATTATTTTGGTGCAAAAGTTTTTTTTTTTTTCTTGAATAACATAATTGTTGTTTTAGCCACTGCAAACCATAGAGAGATTTCTCCACAGCTGTGGAACCTAGGAACCCCATTAGGTCCTCAATCATTTTATTTAGTATTTCTCACCTACTGATTTCTTTATTTCTATTTTATTAATTTCCAACTTTCCATATCATTTTGGTAATCCTTCCTGTCACTCAGGATGTGTTTCCATTAGTAGTACCTTCCACTATCAGTCACTAAGTCTGACCTCACTATTGTGTGCCTATGAAAACTACCAGCGCCATGCAGGAAACTGAGTCACTTCTATTTGAATTTTCTTTGGAAGATTCTGAAGATCACCTGGCAGGATAAGACTAGATGCTGAGGTCCTTACTCAACCTAAACTGCCAACTATTCAACCTCTACTTCAGAGAGTGCAACTCTAATGGCCTGGCCATGTTATTTGAATGCAAGTCATACACTTACCAAAAAGACTATTCTATGGAGAACTCATATAAGGCAAGCATTCACATGGTGGTCAGAAGAAGCAATACAATGACACTCTCAAGAACTCTCCCAAGAACTTTGTAATTGATTGTGCGTCATGGGAGACACTGACTGGCACAGGACTGCTCAGCATGGCATGCCCACATCAGAGAAGGTGCTGTGTTCTATGAGCAAAACAGAATTGAAAAAGCTCGAAGGAAATATGGGATATGCAAATTTTGGGTATCCATCCCAAATACTCAGACAGACTATTTGTGCCCAATCTGTGGCAGAACAATCTGATCTCATATTGCTCTGATCAGCCAAAGTCAGACACATTGAAACTTGACTTTAGCATAGTGATGTCATTTTGGTCCTCTTTGAGAACCATGAACACAATCAACCAACTAAGTGTCTCTTCCTACTTAGAGCTTATAAATTATATATTTTACTTACAGCTAACCATCTGTTTCTGGTTCACAATGCCTTTGAACCATGCTGTCTGGTTTGATGTTTAAAATGACTTTCCTTGAGGTAAATGCTGTGTGTGGAGGCAGATGCAGCACACAGAGGTAGATGGCTATACCAGTGCACAGCTGGGGCAACCCAGAGTAAGTTGTTTCACCCACCATGGGTGTGATTCCCAGACCTCTCACTAGAGGATGGAAGATCTGTCAGAGATGGGTAAGAGACAAATACAGGGTCTATGGCAGCAACAGCAGGTACTCCTAGGGCTATCAACCCACAGACTGGATGTTTAAAAGTCACCTACCTGGAAAAAGAATTTCCAGGAACCAATATGGTGGAGTAAATCATAGCTGCTGTAATCCGTCCCCCCCAACTTTGATCCTATAAAAAAGACAATATAGCCCCATTGTAAAATCTTGAAATAGTGGAATCCATTAAAGGCTTGGGAGTCTTAGAGGAAGAGTATGGCTGAGGCCATGCCAAGGAACTCTGGTCTTGGACTGAGTCTAGGCACCCAGAGGCCACAGCATGCAAAACCAATATCCAGGCCCCCAGCTCCTAGCATAAGAAGAACGAATCTGAGCGCTCTGTACACTAGAAGCAGAAATATACTTTAAAATCCAGGAAACAGGCAAACAGAATGATGGAAAACAAATTGGAAAAACAAAGACTTTAGAGTTTGATTCTGGAGAGTGAGAAGAACAAAATTCAGAAGAGGACAGCATTCACTCTATACTCACATCTGAAGCCTCAAAAGGGAATATGAACAGGTCTCAGGTCCAAAAAGCATTATTGGAAATGCTCAAGAAGGACTTTAAAAGCCACATTAGAGAGGTAGAAGATAAATCGACCAATTCTTTTAAAATTACAATTGCCAAAATAGAAAAAAAAAACAAAAACATTTCACTGAAGAAAACAGCTCCTTAAAAAGTAAAATGTGTGAAATGGAAAAAAGAGGTTCAAAATCTAGCTGGAGAAAGTAAATCCCTAAAAATGAAATCTGAACATATAAAAAGGAGCTTCAAAAATTAACTGAGGAAAATATTTCTCTAAAAATTAGAATTAGTCAAATTGAAGCTAATAACACTATGAGGCATCAAGAATCAATAAAAACCTAAAGAATGAAAAATTAGAAGAAAAGTTAAAATAACTCTTTGGAAAAATAAATGACCTGTAGAACAGATTCAGGAGAGAATTATTGGTCTACCAGAAACTCATGACAAAAAAAAGAGCCTGACAACATCTTCCAAGAAATCATCAAAGAAATGTGCCCTGAGGTCCTGGAAGCAGAGGGTAAAATAGTTATCAATAGAATCTACCAAATAAGTACTGAAAAAGATTCCAAATTGAAAACTCCAAGAAATGTCATACCCCATTCCAGAATTATCAGGTCAAGGAGAAAACACTGCAAACAGCTAGAAAGAAACAACTCAAATATCACAGAACTACTGTCAGGATCACACAGGACCTAGCAGCTTTTACATTGAAAGATCAGAGGGATTGGAATATGATATCTCCTAAGGCAAAACAGCTTGGGCTACAGTCGTGGATCAGCTATCCCAGCAAAAGTGAGCATAATCTTTCAGGCAAGGAGATGGTTATTCAATGAAATAAAGGACTTCCAGACCTTCCTGATGAAAAAGTCAGAGGTCAATGGAAAATTGGATCTCCAAATACAACACACACACACACACACACACACACACACACACACACACACACACACCCCTAGTTATATAATAAGAGCGTACTGATTGCATCCCTATATAGGAAGCTGATACCTGTCAAAATTGAGAATTGTATGCTTATAGTGAAATTATGAAGGGTTATACATAGATAGAGGATGTAGGTATAAACTAACTAAAGTGATGATTGATAGATAGATAGATAGATAGATAGATAGAGATGAAGATAGCTAGAAGATAGAAGATCTATGGAGAAAACAGAATGGGGATAAAAGGAATATACCCTCCTGTCAGCAGTACACGGCACATGAACACAAACTGACCATGAACTAGGGCATAAAAACCTCACAATTCAGTGCAGAAAGGCAGAAATATTAAATGCATCCTTCTCAGACTATGATGCAATCAAAATTATATGTAATAAAGGGCCGTGGAAAGATAGACTAAAAACTAATTGGGAACTAAATAATCTAATGCTAAAGAATGAGTGGGAGAAACAAGAAATTATAGAAACAATCATTCAAGAGAATGACAATAAGGAGACAACATACCAAAACCTGTGGGATGCAGCAAAAGCAGTTCTTAGGAGAGATTTTCTATCTCTGAATGCATACATGAATAAAATAGAGAAAATAGTGATCATTAAATTGGGCATGCCACTGAAAAAGCTAGAATAAGAAAAAATTGAAAATAACCAATTAAATGCTAAATTAGGAATAACGAAAATGAAAGGAGAGATTAATAAAATTGAAATTAACAAAACTATTGAATTAAGAAATGAAACTAAGAGCTAGTTTTATGAAAAAAAAAACAATAAAATTGATAAGGCTTTAATCAATATCATTAAAAAATAAAGAAAACCAAATTACCAGTATCAAAAATGAAAAGACTGAATCTACCTTCAATGAAGAGGAAATTAAAACAATAATTAGGAATTATTTTGCCCAGTTTTATGCCCATTAATTTGTCAATATTAGTGAAATGGATGAATATTTACAAAATTGTAAATTGCCCAGATTAATTGAAGAGGAAGTAATTTACTTAAATAAACCCATATCAGAAAAATAATATGAACAAGCCATAAATGAACTCCCTAGGAAAAAATATCCAGAGGCAGATAGATTTTAGAAATGAATTCTATCAAACATTCAAAGAACAATTGAAGAAAATACTCTACAAACTATTTAGGAAAATTGAGAAAGAAGGAGTCCTACCAAATTCATATAAGTCCTACCAAATTCTTTTTGTGACACAAATATACAACCCATACCTAAATTGGGAAGAGACCAAATACAGAAAGAAAATTATAGACCAATTTCCCTCATGAATATAGATGCAAAAATTTTAAATAAAATATTAACAAAAAGACCATCACAACTTATCACAAGAATAATTCACTTTGACTAGGTAGGATTTATTCCAGGAAAACAAAAATGGTTAAATATTAGAAAAACTATTAGTAAAATCGATCATATCAACAACAAACTAGTAGAAACCACATGATTATCTCAACAGATGCAGAAAAGGCTTTTGACAAAATACAACACCCATTCCTCTTAAAAAGCACTAGAAAATATAGTAATGAATGTAGTCTTCCTTAAAATAATAAGTAGCATCTATCTAAAGCCATCAGCAAATATTATATGTAATGGGCATAAGTTAGAAGCATTTCCAATAAGATCATGGGTGAAACAAGGATGGTCCACTATCACCCTTCCTATTCAGTTTGGTACTAGAAATGTTAGAAGTAGCAATAAGAGAAGAAAAAGTAATTGAAGAAATCAGATCAGGCAAAAAAGAAACTAATCTATCACACTTTGCCAATGATAAGATGATATACATAAAGAATCCTAGAGAATCAAGTCAAAAACTATTTGAAATAATAAATAAATTTAGCAAAGTTGAAGGATATAAAATAAACCCACATAAACTCTCAGCATTCCTACGTATTTCTAACAAAATCCAACAAGCGATAGAAAAAGAAATTCCATTTAAAGTTACTGTAGACATTATAAAATATTTAGGAAGCTATCTGCCAAAACAAACCCAAGAACCATATGAACCCAGTTACAAAACACTTTTCACACTAATAAAGTCAGATCTAAATAATTGGAAAAACATCAGTTGCTCATGGCTAGGTCAAGCTAATGTAATAAAAATGACAATTTTACTCAAATTAATTTACTAATCAATCTCCCAAAAAAATTTTTATAGAACTAGAAAAAAATAGTAAGAAAATTCATCTGGAAGAACAAAAGGTCCAGAATATCAAGGGAATTAATAAAAAGAAATGCTAGGGAAGGAAGCCTAGCCATAGCTGATTTTAATCAGTATTATAAAGCAGCAGTCATTAAAACTACTTGATACTAACTGAGGAACAGAGTAATGGATCAGTGGAATAGATTAGGTACATGAGACGCTACAATTAGTGACTATAGCAATCTACTGTTTGATACACCCAAAGACCACAGTGTCTGGGATAATAACTCACTATTAGATAAAAACTGCTAGGAAAACTGGAACATGGTATGGCAGAAACTGGGCATAGACTAGTATCTTACACCATATACCAAAATCAAGTCTAAATGGGTGCACAATCTATATATAAAGGTTGATAATGTAAGCAATCTGAGAGACCAAGAAATAGTTTACCTGTCATATTTATGGAGAAGGTTACATTTTATGACCAAACAAGAGTTAGAGAGCTTTATGAAAAGCAAAATGAATAATTTTGATTGCATTACATTAAAAAGTTTTTGTACAAGTAAAGTCAATGTAACCAAGATTAGGAGGGAAGTGAAAAATTGGGAAAGAATTTTTACAACCATTGCCTCTGATAAAGGCCTCATTTCTAAAATATACAGAGAAATGAAGCAAATATATAAGGATACAATTTATTCCCCAATTGATAAATATTCAAAAGACATGCACAGACATTTTTCAGAGGAAGAAATTAAAGATATCTATAAGCATATGAAAAATTCTCTAAATCACTATTGATTAGAGAAAAGCAAATCAAAACAACTCTGAGGTACCACATCTCACCAGTCAGATTGACTAAGATGACAAAACAGGAAAATGATAAATCCTGCAGCGAATGTGGAAAAATTGGATCACTGATGCATTGTTGGTGGAATTGTGAACTGATCCAACCATTCTGGTGAGCAATCTGGAATTATGCCCAAAGGGTTACAAAAAAAGTGCATACCCTTTGACCCAGGAATACCATTTCTAGGTCTGTATCCCAAAGAAATCATATAAGTGGGGAAAGGATCTGTATGTAAACAAATATTTATAGCAGCTCTTTTTGTGGTGGCAAAGAATTGGAAATCGAGGGGATGCCCATCAAATGGAGAATGGCTAAACCAGTTGCAGTTGATGAATGTAAAGTGCTATAAGAAATGAGAAGCAGACAGACTTCACAATAACCTGGAGAGACTTATGTAAACTCATGCTGAGTGAGGAGAGCAAAACCAGGAGAACTTTGTACTCAATTACAGACAAATCATATATTTGATGACTAATCTTCATAGACTGGACTCCTCTCAGCAATGTAAGTTTAGAAGACAACTACAAAAGACTCATGATAGAAAGAGATATCCACATCCAGAGAAAGACCTACAGAGTCTGAATGCAGATAGAAGCAAACTAATTACTCTCTCTCTTTTTTTGTTTTCTTTTATTTTGTCCCTTCTTTCTCATTGTTCACTCCATTGGTTATAATCCTTCTTTACAACTTGACTAATGTTCAGTGTGAAATTTTTTAGAGAACCTATATTTGATTGCATGTTGCCATGGGTGATGGAGGGAGAAGAGGGAGGGGAGAGGAGAGGGAGGGGAATAAATTTGAAACTCAAGAATTGTGGAACTGAATGTTGTAAACTGAAAGTAAATAAATAAATTAAAATTTTTAAAATGAGTTTCCTTATGTTTTCTTTTTATTCTTATTTATTCTTTCATTTGTTTTATGTTTCTTTTGTTTTTAAAAGTTGGTCAACTATTGACTAGAGCATAGAAAGCTGTCTTTGAAGGCAGGAAGATGGGAATTCAAGTTCTGATTCTGAAACCTACAGGCTGTGAGACAAGTAAGTCACTTATCTCAGTGAGTTAGGCAACTTGGCTGTTCCTCATACCAGTGCAATCAGAGATTCCTATCTTTTCTTTTTAATTAATGAAATCAATGAAATTTTAAAATAGATTTTTAAATGGGATTAGGAACAGATGACTGGATACATATTAAAATTGTCTATCTTCATTTTAACTCATTTTCATCCTTCTTTCTCAGGATTTTAACATACCTTTTAACAATAGATGAAATCCTAACTGCCATTCTTTGTTTCTGAAGTTTGTTCAAAGTATAAATCATTTTTTCTGAAGTAAAACTGAGGATTCATTTTGATGAAATGTCTGATTTCCAAAAACTAAGCATGTGGTAAAACAACTATCCATGACTGGAAGTATATATTATGCTTCTTTTCCCTCCTAAATATGATATGATAAAATATTCTCCATCCCAAACCCTCCCCAATCCCTAGAAGAAGGGGAAAAATAGCTGCAAGCTTATCTTTTGGCAATTTCTCATTGAAGGAGTAAAAGGAATCTGTGATTTACTATAATAAGATAAATATCATTCCAAGATTCATGTCTCTTCCTGAAGGAGGATCACTACATAAAAATGTGCACCACTTTAGAAGTATGTCAGAACCTCACGGGGTTTCTGTTATCTCCCAGTATGAAACTGTAAAATGTGGAGGAGGGGCAAGGAGAAAAGCAAATATTTGGCAAGGATAAACTGAAATGGGTGGGTACCTTGGGAGATTAGAAGTGTTCCAAAGCTTATTGCTATGTCAGGAATTTTCCCTATGTTTTCTAAACCCTATCTGTTATAAAGAAACAACTTGTACTCGTTACTCCCAGAAACTTGGATTCAGATGCCAAAGCATTTCCAAATATGACTTCACTTTCCATCATCATTGCGGGGGAGAGAGGGGTAAAGCATACACAACAACTATTTTTAGCTATTTAATTTGATGTTACCACTAGAGACACCATGGGCTCTTTGCTTTGCAGATGTTGTTGTAAATGTTCACACACATTACAGAGACAGTAATATGAAGGCTAAAGAGCTGGAACACTCATATACCCTATCTAGTTTCAATCCATTTATTTGTTCTGTTCCTATTGTTCTCGGCTTTTAGTCTCTTAGGTTCTTGAAAGGTTTTCCCCTTAATAAAATGAAAAGATAACAAACTAAGGGGAAATACATCTGTCACTCCCCCAACTCCTTCCCACACACTGAGAATGGTTGTTTGGAAAACAATTACATTGAATTTTCAAATGAGATTTTTATCTGAAAGCAAAGTTTTGGCCTTTTTCTCACTTTTATTTCCTTTAATTTTTTCTAAAGATTTAAATAGATTGATTTTAAAATTCTCATAATTTCTCCTACTGTATTTATTCTGCCCTTTCCAGAGAGTTATTCCATTAGGCAAAAGAAAAGGGAGAAGAAAAGGAAGAAGAAGAAGAAGAAGAAGAAGAAGAAGAAGAAGAAGAAGAAGAAGAAGATGATGATGATGATGATGATCAGCATCATAAATCAATAAACAAAAAGGGGAAAAACTAAAAATATATGCTTTATATCAGTTTTTAACATCTGATATCTTCAAAGAGGTATGATAGAGATGTCTCATCCTCTTCTTTCTTTTTAAATTAAATTTTATTGTTTTCAGCATGCCCCATTTTCCTTCCTCCAAGCTCATTCCATGCCTAATTGAGAATGAAAGAAAAACAGAATACCTCTTATAAATGTAGAGTCAAACAAACAAAATTTACTTATTATCCATGTCTAAAAGAAAAATGGATGTGTATTCTCCCTCATCTAATTACACACATTCATACACACACACATATTATTTCATGCACATCCACACACACATGCATTGGTGTATATATGCATTTGCATATATACGTGTATATATGCATGCATTGTATGCCTGTACACATATTTGTATTACATGGTATGAATTGTTGTTTGTCCTTCATTCTCAAAGAGGATCATGACATTAGGGAGGTGATGCCATGACATGCAAATGAACTAGATTTAAGTGAAGGAGGGCTGTGCAACATCACTAGTTTCACTTTCTCCTCCAGAGCCACGTGGGACTAGTGGTAAGTTATAGATTGGGAGAACTAGAGATGCAATGGGAGACCTTGGCTTTTTTAAGCTGAGGTTTTTAACAGGTCTCAGTTTGACTGAGGCAACTCCTAATCAGTGATTAAGGCTTGGTACTAAATTAGGCAGGGGCAACTATGTGTTACATTGAATAGAGCACCAGTCCTGGAGTCAACAGGACTGTAAAGCCAAGCACAAGCAGCCTTCCAGAGGACTGCTGCTGTGAACAGCTTTTAGTGAACTCTCTATTTATTCAGTAACAAACTAAGACAAAAATGTGCACCGAAAATCAAAATACAGCTTTCAACATGTTATGGCATAACAACTTATCACTATGATGGCCACATAATTTTCACCAAAGTGGTCACATACTTTTAAACAAAGGCAAGTCTCCTTAATTGACATGAAATACAGAGGTCAAAAGTTTTCCACCCCTGGGTCACATTGTTTTAATCTCTTCAATCCAAAAGTCTTCTTTCTTTTTTATTTGGAGATTAGTTTCCAATCATTCTTAATTAGTAAGTCCTTAATGCAATCATCTAAATGTAAAGGTCAAAGTTCTCCACCCCTAGTCAATCATGATCTTCTCAGTTTGCATTAAATACTCAAGGAGAAGTCTTTTCATCTTAACTAGAAGCTGGCTCTCCACTTCCATGGTTCCCCTTTCATGGTTCCAGCTCCTGCCAGCTCCTTGTTATCCAGTTCCTTGTCCAGTTCCTGTTCCATACTAAAGCTCACAGGTTCTAGTCCACCTCAAGTCCTTCACAGTTTCTGTTCCTGGGAAGACAAAACTTAACAAAGCCACCATAACATTTATGCTCATTGCCAGCATCCTTATCAATTCACTTTCTGCCTGTGAAATCAACATAGACCCAAAAACAAGATCTGAGAAATTAGTAGAAATCATTAGTATAGTCCCTGAGACTCTGAAAACTTCAGCAAAACCCTCCTCCTGGATTTCTGTATAAGTACAACAAGAAAATCCTCTTTCAGGGCTTCTGAATAAGCAGCAAGGTCTCAAGGCTTCTGTAATAACCCTTATTAGAAGACAAATCTGACAAAGTAACATCAAAACAGAGAGACAAAGTACCAACACCTGTTATGGGAATCTGAAGATCTTCCCTGCCCCTAGGCCCTTTGCTAAAGTGGCTACGTGACTCTGAGGAACCTTGGATATTTGAAAGTATACTCTGTTCCCTAATAAGGCTGAATGTGGTCACGTGGTGCCAGGCTTGTTTTCCAGGAATGCCCGTGCCTTGTAGCTTTGTGATTGGGCAGT
>CM053589.1:64469808-64487947 GCA_028646515.1 Pseudochirops corinnae | reverse complement strand
CTAGGTAAATGATATGTTTGATTAAAGTAAGATTGTTAACCCATTTTGAGTTGCTTTCCTTTAGAAAAGCAGATCTAAGAACCTATGCTAGTAGCTGCCCTGGGTATGCTAGGGTGTTTGCTGATACAACACCGCACTCGTGCTTCCTCCCAGTTCTCCTCTCTTCTCATTTCTCAGAAGTTCTCAATCTGGTTCTAAAAGTTCTCAGAAGTTCTGGCACCACAACTTCTGTTCTCCATTCTGTTCTCAATTCATAGCAGTTCTCAGAAGTTTTCAGGATGCTGGCAGTTGTCTCTCTCTCTCTCTCTCTCTTTCTCAGCAATTTTTGTACCCCACAGTTCTCTCTCTCTCTCTCTCTCTCTCTCTCTCTCTCTCTCTCTTTCTCTCTCTCTCTCTTTCTCTCTCTCTCTCTCCAGCAGTAGCTACTGTTTCCATGATGCTCTCTCCCAGAAATTCTGGCTCTTCTAGCTTGGGCTTCTCTTTATATGGTAGTAGCTCCTCCCTTCCCAAGCCCTTCCTGTTACATCAGCAAGTCCATCCCACTGTGGGATTCACATTTTATGGGTCTTAATACTTAACACAACCATTAACTTGGAACTAAGTGCTAAGTACCTGTTTGTTTGTAAATACAAGGGGCAGGGAAGGTCTTCAAATTCCCATTACTTTTCAAGGATCTGAGTTCAAATTTGACCTCAGGCACATGACACTTACTAGCCCTGTGACCTTGGGCAGCTCACTTAACCCCAATTGCCCTACCTTCTTCCTTCCAAAAAGAAAAACGGAGAAAGAAATGAGGCAGGTGTATATATATATACATATGGGTGGATATATGAATCAATTTAGATAATATTGGTAGAATGCTTAGGGCAGTGGTTGCCTCCTAATAGGTGGTTAATAAAGGCGTATTCTCTTCCCTTATTTCTCTGTGTATGTGTATGAGTACACATGGATTCACATGCATATCCACATTGTGTACATGTACCTCTGTATGTGCACTGCTGAGTATACATACAGTGATGTGTGTTATTCATATATACACACATAAGTGCACATGTATGCATAAGTATATGCATATATAAACATGCATGTGCATGCTATATGCTCTGGACACAGTTGAATATGCACATGCATGAGCCATATGCACACACATATGTGCCTATATATATGCACTCACATATAGGCATACACATACAACATCTTTAATTTCTCTATCAAGAGGTGAACAGAATGGTTCATCATTATTCCTTTAGAATTATGGTTTGCCCTTATGAAGATCAAAATTCTTAATATTTCAAAGTCATTTGTCTTTATGATATTGTTGCCCTTGTGCATATATTTTCTCCTGGCTTTGTTCACTTCACTCTGTATCTTTTCATATACATCTTCCAAAGTTTCTCAGAAGTCATTCTTTTCATCATTTCTTATAGTACAATAGAATTCCATCACATTTATACCTGATAACTTATTCAGCCATCCCACAATTGATGGATTTCTTTTTTTGCCAATACTTTTCTACCTCAGGGGAAAAAAATGTACATATTGTGTTAGAATTTTTAAAAATACTAATCCATCCTTTAATCTATGTGTTCTCTAAACTTCTCTTCCCCCTTCTCCCCTTGCCTTCATATTTTACTGTTGAATGAAGTAAATTTCTGCACTCAACTCTGTGTGTGTGTGTGTGTGTGTGTGTGTGTGTTTTTCCCTCCTTTGGCCATATCAAATGAGAATGATGGTGACATATCAGCCAATCAAGCCACCCTTTCCTCCTTTTTTAAGAGTGTCCTCCTTGCACAACCCAACTATGTGACATAGTTTCCCCTAATCTTCCTTTGCCTTTTTTCCTATGCTGCTTTCTTCTTCCCCTCCCTTTCCATCCTTCTAAGAACAAGACAAAACACACTTACTCCCAGGCCTTCTAATTAATTAGACTCTTTTTTGACTTTTCTTAATAATAGGATTCAAAGGAGACATGTTTTAACTCATATTAGAATGTAAGCAGTTTATCCTTGTTCAATCATTTATCACTTTACATTAACATTTACTTTTTTATATTTCTGTTAACTTGGTTTAAATGTCATAGTTTTCATGCAGCTCTCATCTTTTCATCATGAATGCTTGGACATACTCTGTTTCATTAAAGGTCTATTTTTTTACCCTGGAAGATTATATTCAGTTTTGTTAGATAAGTTATTCTTGTTTGTCAACCTATATCCTTTGTCTTCTGGAACATTATATTACAAATTCCTCTCTGCTTCTTTAGAGTAGTGGCTGCTTAAACATATATGATCTCTACTGTTATTCTTTTGTACTTAAATTCTTTCTTTTTAGCTATTTGTATTTATAAACCATGAAAGCTTTGGATTTTAGATGTAAGTTCCTTGGAAAATTTACTTTAGTGGGTTTCTTTCAGGAGATGAATAGCATATTCTTTCTATTACCTACTTGCCAATTGGATCTAAGAGATCTAGGCAGCTTTCTGTTAAGATTCCTTTAAATATAATGTCTAGGTTCTTTTCCGTCATGGATTTCAGGCCAACCAATGATTCCAAAAAAAAAAAAAAAAATTCTTCACAATCTCTTTTCCAGGTTAGCTTTTTTGGTTTTGTTTTTGTTTTGCTTTAAGATAACTAACATTTTCTTCTACTTTTCAGTCTTTTTTTTTATTTATTTATTTGTTTTTTACCTTACATAGTCATTGGTTTCTGTATGATGCACTCTAACTTTCAGGGACCTTGCTATTTAGCAATGTGTCCTACCTTTTGCACCTAAATGGTATTTCCTCTTTCCAATTCTCTTTCCCATAGTTATCACTTCTTTCCTATTTTTTTCTTTACTTTCCTTGTTTCACTTATAACACATTTTTTTAACCTTTTTTAAAAATACACGTTTGCTTTATATCTTCAAAGAGTTCTAGTTTTATCTATGCCCAAGTTGTGTTTTTATTTAAGGATTTGCTTGTAGATGTTTTGGAATTACTTCCTCTGTTTTAGTGTTCTGAGGAATTTTGTCACCATAATAGCTTTTTGTTGTAGGATTCTTTTTTGTTGTTGTTATTAATTTGCTCATTCCTCCAACTCAGTTGCTTACTTCACACTTTACATGTTGGTCAGGTTCTTTGTAGTTTTGGAGGAAGAGCTTAAATTAGTCCTTCTACTACTTTCTTGAAGTATTGTGTTGTGTTACTCCAGCTCTCAGGCACAGAATGGACTGGGGAAATTCAAGCTATCAGCACTCCTAAAGTGGACTGATCAAAAGTATAATATATTTATTGTCACCTTGTTTTGATCTTTGCAATTTCCACACCTGGGTTTCAGTCTAAGTAAGGAAACTACTACTGAACTGATCCCATGTCAGCCAATTGAAAGTTTTGCTTTTTCAGAGTGGAAGAACTTTAGTCTTCCCTTTGGTCCATGATTCCTATGCTGGTTATTCCTATGTAGGATTCACAGAAGGTGTTGGAGTCAGATCAAATAGTCAGAGAGACAATTATTAAATTTTCAAGGCAAGTATCTACACTTTGGCAAATGCTATAAATCAGGGTTTCACTTATGGCTTGGTTGACAGTCTAGATTTTAAAAAGTGATGGAAAAAATAACAAAAATACAAATTAAACAAAAAATACAGAGCAGATACATGTAAATATGTATTTATATGTATTTATGTATACTACATGCTTCTGATCTTTCTCCTTTGTAGATACACAGGTTGGGTTTTGTCTAGGCCCAGAATTTATTCTGGAATACCATCCTTGGGTCAAGGTCTCTTCCTCAATTCACCATGGATATGTGACTTGAAACTGGGAAGTGAATAGCAAAGTTGCCTGCTAGTGGGTCCCAATTCCTCCTTCAAATATGAGTTTGATATTCTTCATAATGAATCTCCTATCCTGTATCGCCCTTCATTGCATGCCTTGGACACTGGAATTCTATCTGTTTCCTTGTGACAACCTAGGCTGAAAAAATTACATGCTCTGACTTTTTCTTGGGTTTCTCAATCAGAATTTTATCTGGTGCATTTTCTAGGTCTGTTTGGAAGAATTTTGAGAGAGAGCGATTGCTATACTCCCATTGTTCCACTGTGTTGGCTTTCTGATTATTTCTTTCAATTTCTGTCAGTTCAATCTACTTTTCTGAACTTTAGTAAATTTCACTAATGGTAATATATTCCATTTGTTAACTAAATTTTGGAAAAATTTTTTTTATTTGAAATTAAAACTCCCCCTAAGATACCTAGCATTCAGGATTTGTAATTTTGGGCTTTTTCAAAGTTGGAGATGAAGTCAATGTGTGTCACCAATTCACACTCAAAAGGAAATCTTTCACAGAATGTATAATAATAGGCATCTTTGAGTAGAAGTAATGCATTTCCAGCCTTTTCTTATGGCTTAAAGGCTTCCTTTTTTTTCCTTTGAAGATTTCTGACTGTGCATTGTTATTGCCTATACTGCTAGTGAAGCAAGAATAAGCAGATTAGAAGGAAGAATGGAGACAAAGATATAGAATCAATAGAAATGTACTGAGCTAGAGAAAAAAAAATGACCACTATTCCTTTAGAATTAAATGTTAAAAAACAAACATTCATTTTTTTAAAATTTTATTATAGTTTGCATCATTCATTTCCACAAGATTTTGAGTTACATATTTTCTCCCCCTCTTTCCCCCACCAACCGCCCCAAAACAGCCATCCCAGTGTGTCCCCCCTCCCCCAGTCTATTCTTTCCCATGTCACTTCTCAGTAGGGCAGGATGGATCTCCCAACCACAGTGCCTGTGTATCTCAAGTTCCAGTTGGGTGCCATCAATAAAAAAAAAAAAAAACAAAAAAAAACCCATTCATTTCACAAAAAAGTTTGGGTTTGTTTATGCAATGTACATTATACAACGTGATTATTTGGAATAACAAGTCCTTCACGTGCATATGTGCACTTGTACACATAGATAAAAACTTTTATAGAGATTTCCCACCAAAATTAGGAAATTTTTATCCTAGTTACTATGATAACACATTCCTGGGGGTTTTTATTTGTTTGTTTGCTTTCTTGTCTAGCATTTTATTTTGCTATCTTATTAATGTTTGCTATTGTTGTTCAATTTTTTTTTTTCAGTCTTGTCTGACTCTTTGTGACCTCATTTGGGGTTTTCTCATCAAAGAAACTGGAGTAGTTTGTCATTTTCTTCTCCAGCTCACTTTACAGTTGAGGAAACTGAGGCAAAAGGGTTAAGTGATTTGCCCAGCTTGTAAGTGCCTTAAGCCAAATTTTAGCTGAGATCTTCATGACTCCAGATCTAGAGTTCTAACCACCATACCACCTAACTATCCTTATTAGTGATACGAGAACTCAATAAACACTAGTAACAACAATCTTTCCTTCCTTAGTCTGATGATTTGATATGTTTTGTGTGTGTGTTTTAAACATGCCTTTAATCTCATATTGATAAGAGGAGTTGCTATTAATTTCAAACAATTAAGTTGAAATACAAATATCATCATAGGGCCAATTAATTCTCTCATTTGGAGACTCTAGTTTCTTTGGCCAAGTTAAAAATTCTACTTCAATGGATTTTTTTTTCTAATTTGGCAAAAGAAATTAATTAGGGTAAAGGTGAATTTCTTAAGTTTAAGAGCAGAAATTATACTGATTGTAACTGATATGTTAATTGAAAATGTTTGCCTCAAATTAGAATCCTGTTTAGTATTGTCTTCAAAGACTCAGTGACCTGTGAAGTTCCTACATGTTTACTGTAGAGTAGTGATGTCAAAACCAAATAGAAATTGGAGCCACCAAGCCATACATAAGGATCCCTAAGGGGCTGCATATTGAATTAGAAAACCACATATTAATATTATCTATGTTCTATCAAATTTTTGTTCATTTTGTTAAATATATCTCAACAACATTTTAATCTGTTTTCTGCCTCCCCAGGGCAGTGATGCTGGTCTTGAGCGGTATTTGATACCTCTGCTCTAGAGGACATTGGAACACTGTTTCAGAAAAAGAATCTATCATTAAACATTTGGCCCTGGAGACATTTGATTCAAAAACTGTTAAAGAATGTTGGTGACTTGTAATGATTGACAGGAAACAGATTGTAAAAATTACTTTATCTTTAGAGATATGTCATAAGGTAGGAAAGAGGAAAACAAATGAAGCTAATTAAATCCTGGCATAGTATTTGGTACAACTCAGTAAACATTTATTAAATGCCTACTCTATGCAAGGCAATTAGTTATGCAGATGCAGAAGATATAAAAATAAATGCAAGAGACAGTAATATGAAGGATCTTGTAATGAGGAAAAAACAAACTTGTTTGGTTCCAGATCAATATGATATAAATGTAATAAAAAAAATTGAAACAGGACAAAGACAGTTTTTTAATTGATATTTCAGATGAAACTTGATATTGGAAGTTCAGTGAGTTGGAACTCAAAGGAAGTGATGTGTGTTAACTGAAGGAAATGTGGTTGGGCAGTGGAAGGGATTCATACGATCAATTCAGGTCTGGTCCAAAGAGACTAGCCATTGCAGTGACAGACAGGACACTAGATAGAGCCTAGGACTTGGATTCTGGAAGAGCTGAGTTCCATTACTGTCTCAAACTCTTAACTAGCTATACAAGTCATTTAACCTCTGCGTAATTCATTTAACCTCTGTCTCCTTCATCTGTAAAATAGGGACAATAATAACAGTTTCCTCTGGGATATAATTTGATGACAGAAAGTAATAATGTTTAGTGAATTATAAAATATTTTTGTAAAAAAAGTGCTATATATATTTTACTTATTGTTGTATATATGTTATATATGTGTACGTATATATATATGTGTGTGAATTTTTATAATGTGTTTGCATGTGTGTGTATGTGTGTATGTGTGGTTTGACAGCTTCATGGGTTTCCATTTAATTAAAAATATGAGCTTGTATGTTAAGCATTCTTTACAATTATTTAATGGTTCAACTTCACAGAGACATTATCACTGAGGTCTGGGATAGTATTGCTATGACACTGGAATATGAATTACGCAGAATTATTCAAGTTTCCTGAAGGTGATCACCTTAAAAGAACTTCAGAGAAAGACATGGTCATATCCAGTCCCATGCTTCTTAGAAAAGTCAGGTAAGGAGCTATATTGAGTCTGAATATCTATTTAGATGCTTTAGTTTTTCTAATGATAAAGTACAGGAAAAAATTGGGGGCAGCCAAAACTCCCTGAGCTCCTCCCATAACCCCCTCAAATACCTATAAAATATGACTCTAAACAAATTTTAGAGCTACAGAAACCACAAAGTGACAGAAAGAAACAAATCTCTCTCTGAAGGCAGCCTGGTAAGTCAATAGGAATGGTCCATCACAGAATCTAGGGAGCCAAGACGAGCCTGGCATGAGCCCCAGGGCAGCCCCAACCATTTGGAGTGGACTTTAGGAGAGTGGATCACCAGCAGCTATGGCAGTATCCAGAATTGTCAACCCATAAATGCCAAACACAAAGTAAAAGATCAGTGGAACTCTGTTGGAAGTGGGAGGGAATGAGTGCGGTCTGGCTTCTGCCCCTGGAGAAAGAAGCAATGAAGGTGCCATGGTGGCACAGCACCCTCCACTTGGCTACTTCAGAGCTCCCGGCATGTAGATCATATCGGGGTCAAGCAACACCGAAGATGGGTAATTGCTCTTGTTTTAAGCTGCCTGGATCTGGATCACAATCTTCAGTGATGTCCCTGTGGTGCGTGACCAATGAGGCAGAGCTGGTGGAGGTTGTAGAGATGGCACCCTCCTAATATTTCTGGCACTTGCAAAAACCCCAACAATTTGGGACAAAGCTCTCCCCTCTGGAAGCAGAGTTCCACTGTGGCAAAGAGCTCAAAAGTCAACATGAGCAAGCAAAGGAAGCAAAGCAAGCACAGCAATCAAAACTTAGATTCCTTTTTTGGGGAACAAAAAGGATCAAATCATGGAATGGGAAGAAGACAACAAAGTCAGAACTCATGCACCAAAAACTTCCAAGAAATATATGAATTGGTAACAAGCCATGGAGGAACTCAAGAAGGAGTCTGAAAATCAAGTAAAAGAAGAGAAGGAAAAATTGGGAAGAGAAAGGAGAATGATGCAAGAAAACAATGAAAAGAGAGTCAACCCTCTGACTGAAGAAAATAACACCTTGAAAAACAGACTAACTCAAATAGCAAAAGAGGCCCAAAAGGCCAATGAGGAGAAGAATGCCTTAAAAAGCTGAATTTGCCAGATGGAAAAGGAATCTCAAAAGCTCACTGAAGAGAATAATTCCTTCAGTATTAGAGTGGAGCAAATGAAAGCAAATGAGTTTATGAGAAATCAAGATACTATTAAACAAATCCAAACAAATGAAAAAGAAGAAGTCAATATGAAATATCTCAATGGAAAAAACATTGACCTGGAAAATAGATCCAGGAGAGACAATTTAAAAATTATTGCACTACCTGAAAGCCATGATCAAAAAAAAGAACCTAGAAATCATCCTTTGAGAAATTCTCTAGGAAAACTGCCCTGATATTTTAGAACCAGAGGGGAAAAATAGAACTTGAAAGAATTCACTGATCACCTCTGGAAAAGGATCCCCCAAGAAGAAAACTACTAGGAATATTATAGCCAGGTTCCAGATATCCCACATAAAGGAGAAAATATTACAAGCTGCCAAGAAGAAACAATTAGAAAATTGTGAAAACACAATCAAGATAAAACAGGATCTAGGAACTTCTACATTCAGGGATCAAAGGGCTTGGAATATGATGCTCTGGAGATCAAAGGAGCTAGGATTAAAACCAAGAATCACCTACCCAGCAAAACTGAGTATAATGTTTCAGGGAGAAAATATGGTCATTCAATGGAATAGAGGACTTTCAAGCATTCTTGATGAAAAAAACAGAGTTGAATAGAAAATTTGACATTCAAATACAAGAAGCAAGAGAAGCATGAGAAGGTAAACAGGGAAAAAAAATCATAAGAAACTTATGAAAGTTGAAATATTTACATGCTTACATGGAAAAATGTTAATTGTAATCTATGAAACTTTTCTCAGTATGAGGATAGTTGAAGGGAATATAAATGTGTGTATGTATATATGTATGTATATATATATATATATATATGTGTACGTATGTATGTATATATACATACAAATATATGTCTATATTGGAGGGTATATGTGCATATGAATACATATGTGAGTGTGTATGTGTGTGTGTGTATGTGTGTACTGATATGCATAGACAGAGGGCACAAGATCAATTGAATAGGAAGGGATAATATTTATAAGGTGAAACTGTGAGTTGACAGAATGGGGTAAATTATCTCATATAGAAGAGGCAAGGGATAACTGTTACAATGGAAGGGAAGAACAGGAAGGCACAAAGGAATGGGTCAACTTTACTCTCACTGGATTTGGCTTATGGAAGGAAGGACATACACAGTAAATTGTGTTTCTTGCCCTACAGAAGAGTAGGGGAGAAGGGAATGAGGGGGGACAGTGGAGGGAAGGGCAGGTTGGGGTGAGGGTAGTTAGAAGCACACACTTTTGTAAAGGGACAGGGTCAAAGTAGAGAATAGAACAATTGGGGGATGGGATAGGATGAAGAAAAATATAGTCAATCTTTCACAATATATCCAGTCTGTAAATGTTTTGCATAACTACATATATACAACCTGTATTGAATTGCTTATCTTCCCAATCAGGAGGAAGGGAAAGAATTTGGAATTAAAAGTTTAAAAATCAAATGTGTGTATAAATATATATATATATATAATCATTATTATTATTATTATTTACACACAACTAGGAAATAAAATATACAGGCACTGGGGTACGAAGATCCATCTTACCCTACCAGAAAGTTGGAGAGGGAAGGGGGGAGGATATAGGAGAGAGCAGATTGTGGGAGGGGGTATACAGTAGGATCTCTGTTTTGGGGTGGTGGGTAGAAGAAAGACAGGGAGAAAATTTGTAACTCAAAATCTTGTAGAAATGAACTATGTAAACTAAAAATAAATATTAAATTTAATTTAAAATTAATTCCTTTTTTTTTTTTTTTGGTCGTGGTGTAGGTGGTGTTGATGGTGGTTTCGGGTTGGGAGTTACACAGTTAAAGGAATCTATTCTTGGTGAATAATCTGGCATGTTAACAGTCCTCATTGCTGTTACTTCATGAAAATCCATCCCAAAGACACATAACTATAATTTCTATGTACATAGTCCTCAATACACATAAACAATAAGTTGTTGGTGAAGCCATGATGGCAGAGTAAAAGGAGGAACTTGCTTGAGTTTTTCATCCCCAAACACCTCCAAATATCTGAAAAAAATGATTCTAAACAAATTTTAGAGCTACAGAAGCCACAAATTCACAGAATGATACAATTCTCTAGTTGAAAACAGCCAGGCAGACCCACAGGCATCTATCACACTGGGCTGGGAGCAGAGCACAGTCCTGTGTGGACCATGCCAACAAAGTCCCCATGGGCCATGCTGGTACAGACCAGGGCAGAGTAGGCCTAAGGGGACTGAATCACTGGCAGTTGTGCAGTTTCCAGACTTCTCATATCACGAATGCCAAAGACAAAGTAGAAGGTCAATGGGGAAACTCTATTGAAGCAGGCTGAGAGAAGAGCATGGTCTGGCCCCCGTCTCCAGGTGGAGAAGGTGGCAGCAGAGGCAGCAGCAGTGGCAGCTGCTGCTTCCAGAGCTCCAGTGGCTGCTTCCAGAGCTCCAGACCCATACATAGTGGGTAAAATCAAGCATCTGATCGTAGGGCAATTGCAGGGATCTGTTTGGGGCACTAAGGCAGGATTCTCTTGCTTTGCCCTGCTTGGATATGTTTGAAGTCTTGGGTGGTGATCCTGGGGGGAGGAGGACTACTGGCAGGGCATAGCTTATGGCAACTGTGGAGAGTGAGTCCTTCTTACAGTTCCATGTCAGAAAAGCATTCTTGTGGTCACTCACAGACCAGTCCACTGGCCAGGTGAGAGTAAACACCACTCCTTTAATCACATCTCCTTAGAAGAGCTGAAAATTCACAAATGTCTAGAAGTAGCTCTACAACAGCTGCACAAAACTCCAGAAACTTAGGACCGAGCAATCTCTACTCTGAAAGCAGAGTTCTACCTTGGCAAAGAGCTCAAAAGTCAAGTAATTGGATGGAAAATGATGAAACAGTAGAGAAAAACAAGCAAACAATAAGTTGACAGTTGGTAGCCAGATCAGTTCATTAAACCTGTCTACTTTATTAATAACAGGTTTTGTTTCAATTCCAGTGAGGAAGAAAAAAAGAATAAGATCTCTTGCAGAATATCAGTAGCTCTTGGTTTTAAGTGGAAGTCAAGGAGAAACAGGAACTGAAAATAGATGAAGGAAAAGGTGAATTACTCTGGAAGTTCATTTCTGCCAACCTTCAGAAATGAAAAGAGTGCCACAATCCCTTCAGAACTTCCTACACATTAAAAATGACTTGCTTGAAAACATTTCTCAGATACTAGGTTTCATATGCAGTTCTTTCTGAATGCCCTCTCCCTGCCCCCTCCAATATTATTAGTATTTTTATCCTTCGTGATCTTAATTTCTATTTTTCAGTATATGTTTTCTAGGGTCTGGGGTGTAGCTCCCCTCCCCTCACACACACTGCCCAGTATAGTGTAAATAAGGACTCTTTCATTTTTTCTTTCTCTCTTTTCCAAGATGCCAGACCTAGTGCACAGGAGGTGCTAAATAAAGGTTGAATGGAAATGATTTTAAGACAACTGTTAAATGATATTTTTGTTTCTTTTATAGATCATGACTCCTTGATCATTCTTATCTGACTCCCCACCAACCATTCCCCTGACAATTACATGACTTTCCATGAAGGCTAAGTGGGATAGAAAGTAGAGACAAGTACGTGGAACACAGCCAAACAAAGTAGCTAACAGTGGGATCAATTGAATATATAACCGACATAAAAGCTAAATCCAAGATTAGCTAAAGGGAGGAAGAGAATTTTAAATATTTGAAATCTGTCACAAAAGCAAATAAAGAGTCCTTGAGCAATGGGATTATATAAATACATAAATACACATATATAGATGATTTGTTATATTTTCTGTTTACTTTTAGTTGTCATTTTACTTGATCAACTTTCTAAAAGCTTTATGAAGTATATAGAGACTACATGGAATGAAATACCACTTCCTCCTTAATTTAATATACAACTTGTTTGTACTTTAACCTTATTCCATAACTTTAAGTCAAAACAGATGTAATAATAGATTTTTATCATCAGCATCTTTGTCTAGGATTTTCTTCTAATGGACTAAAGTAAACTTTTGTGGCCCAAAAATATTTATTAAAAATACATCTATGTCTGAGTGAGAATTTTTCAAGTGCCTTCAAGGGTGACTTCTTAGCTCAAAAGATCTGATCATATATGTCTAAAGTTAATAGTGACTAAAGGCTGTTATTTTTTGATGATGGGACTCATGAAAAAGGACAGTACTTTTTATACTATAATTCCTGGTGTTCAGTGAACTGTATATTCACGCTCAGAAAAAGGACCCTAGAAGCTATTAGTTGGCCATGTTGACTCCACCTCAGAGATACCATAATTTTTAGGATGTAAGGTATATTTACCTTCTGCTACCTGATCAGTGGCTAATATTTTTGCTTTACTATTAAGCATTACTTTCTCTCTTATTTTTCCCAATTATATGTAAAAAATAAATGAACATTTTTCCCCAGATTTTCAATTCCAGATTTTTTCCTTCCACCTCTTGCCCTCTCATTGAGAAAACAACCAATGTGACATACATGTGTAGTCCTATAAAACACTTTTCCAGGTAAGACATTGTGTGAAAGAAAACAGAAATAAATTAACAAAAACACAAGAAAAGTAAAGAAAAGAAAGAAAAAGTATCTTTGTTCTGCATTCACTCTACCAGTTCTTTCTCTGGAGATAGACAGCACCCTTACATCATAAGTCCTACCAAATTTTCTTGGATCATTGTATTGCTGAGAACAAGTAAGTTATTCATAGTAGATCATCATACAATATTGCTGCCATGAAAAAGTTCTCCTGCTTCTGCTTATTTCACTTTGTATCAGTTCATGGAAGTCTTTCCATGTTTTTCTGAGAGCATGTTGCTCATCATATCTTAAAGCACAATATTATTCCATCACAATGATGCACAAGATTTTGTTTAGCCATTCCCGAGCTGAAGAGCAAACCCTAAATTTCTAATTCTTTGCCACCACTAAAAGGGCAGCTATAAATATTTTTATACATATAGGGTTTTTTTTCCTTTTTTTTTTTTAATCTCTTTGGAATAAAGTCCTAGTAGTAGTTTTGCTGGTCAAAGGGTATGTCTGGATTTCCCTTTTGGCATAGTTCCAAATGACTTTCCAGAATGATTGAGTCAGTGTACTTCAACAATACTACATAGGTGTTTAATTTTCCCACATTCCCTTCAATATTGTTAATTTTCCTTTTCTGTCATATTAAATAATTTGACAGGTGTGAGGTATTAGATCAGAATAATATTAATTTGCATTTCTCTCAACAACAATGACTTAGAAGATGTTTTTTAAAATGACAATAGATAACTTTGATTACTTTTTTTGAAAGCCATATGCTCATATCCTTTGGCCATTTATCAATTGAGGAAATACTCTTATTTCTATAAATTTGAATCAATTTTCCATTTTTTTGTGAAATGAAATCTTTATGAGAGATTCACTGTATTTTTGGGGGGTGTTAATGGTTACCAACTATGTATTTCCCTCAATTCTATTTTCCACTTATTTATCTTACACTCTCTCTCTTTTTACCCTGTCCATTCTCAAAACTTTCCTCCCTTCTATCAGCACCCTCACTTTCTTGTACCCATATGCAATAGTAATGTAATTTTAAGATCCCTTTGTATTGATAAGCTAAGAGGTACTTAGTACCTAGTTTCAAATTAAGCCTCTGTTAAAGAAACAGAAGATGCCATCTCCTGCTGCTGATGTAACAGAAAGGAGCTGAACAGGGAGGACCTATACTGTATTTAAGGAACAACTCAAGCTGTACAGTTAGAACTTCTTGGGATAAGCTTCTTAGAGGCAGAGCAGCTGCTGCCAGAGAGAGAGGGAGAGAATATCTGTCAGTGAGCATCTGAAGGCTGGGCTGCTGCTGCTGGACAGGAACTTTTGTGGAGAAAGTGATTTTGATTTTGAGAATGGGAGAAAGTGATTTTGATTTTGAGAATGGAGCTGCTAAAGACTTCTGAAGGTCAGCAGGAGTTGCTGAGGACTTCCAAGGGCCAGCTGGAGCTGCTAGAGGAAGGATGACCATGGTGTTGGTATTTTGTCTGTCTGTGGCTCTGTTAAGTTTTCTCTTCCCAGGAACAGAAACTGTCAAGGACTTGAAGTGGACTGGATACTGTGTGCTTCAATACAGAGCAGGAACTGCATGGAGAGATGGACAAGGAAGTGGGAGCTGTCTGACTTTGAACTCAGGTAGCAGTTGGTTAGATTCGGGTGGCAGCTGGGACCATGGAAGAGGAACCATGAAAGCTGAAAGCCTTCTCTGAGTCAAGATGGGACTTGTGGGCCAACTCTGTGGGTACTGAGTAGTGACTGATGAAATAGGGTACTGAATAGTGACTGATGAAATTGTAATTTAATTGCATCCCAGGAGGGGAGTTCTTTGACTTTTGTATTTTGTGTCCCTTAATGAGGCAAGCCTCCTTAAGAATGATTTAATGATTGAGTTGCTAAATGATTGAGATACTAAATTATTGTGCTTTGTTCAAAACCATGTGATGACTTTGATGAAAACTACATGGCCGTTTTAGTGATAAGTTGTTGAGTTGTGACATGGTGAATGCTGTATTTTAATTTTCTGTGATAAGTTGTGATATTGTGAATGCTATACTTTGATTTTCTGTGAAGGTTTTGCTCTGATTTGTTACTGAATAAGCAGAGAGTTCACTGTAACATGTAATCAGAACTTTGAAAGCTGTTCACACCAGCAGTCTTCTGCTCATGCTTGGCTTTACACTATACTGTCCTTCTTTCCTGTATGGTAAAATAGGTTTCTACACCCAACTGAGTGTTGAGTATTCCCTCTTTGAGCCAATTCCAATGAGAGTAAGGTTCATGTGCTCTCCTCTCATTTCCCCTCCATTGCAAAATCTCCTTCAGGTGTCTTTTACATCTGATAATTTATTCCAGTCTACTTCTCCCTTTCCCCATCTCATAGTGCATTTTTTCTTTTTCATCCCTTAATTTTATTTTATTTTTTTAGATAATCATACCATCACATTTAAGTCACACCTCTGCTTTCCATCTATGCATACTCATTCCACCATAATACTGAAAAAGTGCTTAGGATACACACAGACATACAGATACACACACACACACACACACACACACACACACACACACACACACATATATATATATATATCTTAGATATATCTTAGGATATATATAGTTTAACCTTATAGAATCCCTAATGATTTCTCTTTTCCGTTTACCTTTCTCTGCTTTTCAGTCTTGTATTTGAAAGTGAAATTTTCTATTAAGCTCTGCTTGTTTGTTTGCTTTTAAACATCAATGCTTGAAAGTTCTCTATTTCATTGAATGTCCTTTTTTTTTTTCCCTGAAAGAACATTGTCCGTTTCTCTGGGTAAGTGATCTTAGTTGTAATCTTAGTTCTTGTGCCCTCTGCAATGTCACATTCTAAACCCTCTAGTCCAAAGGTTCTCAACCTGTGGGTCACAACCCCTTTGGGGATGGAACAACCCTTTCACAGGGGTCACAGGGGCTGCCTAAGATCAACAGAAAACACTATTTCCAGTGATCTTAGGAACCGAGACACTGCTCCTCTATCTGTCTCCAGGTGGGTCCGCCCACATGCGTATATGCCCACATATGAGTATTAAAGGGTTGCATCATTAGGAAGGTTGAGAACCACTGCTCTAGTATTTTAATGTAGCAACTGCTGAATCCTGTGTTATCCTGACTGTGACTCCATAATATTTGAATTGTTTCTCTGCTGCTTGTAGTATTTTCTCCTTGATCTGAAAAGTCTGGAATTTGACTATACAATTTTTAGGACTTTTCATTTTGGGATTTCTTTCAGGAGGTGATAAGTGAATTCTTTCTATTTCTACTTTACCCTCTCATTCTAGAATATCAGAACAGTTTTCATAAATAATTTCTTGAAAATGGTTGGGGCGGGGGGCAGAGCCAAGATGGCAGAATAGAAGGAGGAAAACTCAATGAGCTCCCCCCATAACCACCTCAAATACCTATAAAATAAGACTCTAAAAAAATTTTAGAGCTATAGAACCCACAAAGTGACAGAGAGAAATAAATCTCACGCTGAAGGCAGCATGGCAGGTGGACAGAAAGCATCCATCACAGTGCACTGGGAGCCAAGCATTGACCCACAGGAGCCCGCAGTTTTAGCCCCAGGGTATCCCCAACCTGTAACTGACCTTGAGAGAGTGGATAACCAGTAGCTGTGGTGGTTTCCAGAAATATCAACCCATACATGCCAAAGACAAATAAAAGGTCAGTGAAGAACTCTGTTGGAACTAGGGGGAGCAGAGCATCATCTAGCCTCTGTCCTCAGAGCAAGAAGCAGTGAAGGCACTGTGGCCATGCAGGTGCCACTACATGGCTGCCGTAGAGCTTCTCTCCTGGAGATCATAGGGGGGCCAAGCAACCATTCAGAGGGTTATTGCTCTTGCTTTGACCTCCATGGATCTGGATAGTGGTCTTGGGTGGTGTTCTTGTGGTATGTGACCAGTGAGTTAGAGTTGGTGGGAGTTGAAGATATGGCAAACTCCTAATAGGTTCCAAAGCAAGGAAAATCCCAGAGATTTGGGGCAAAGCTCTCCCCTCTGAAAGCACAGTTCTATGGTGGCAAAAAGCTCAAAAGTCAGATAACTGAGTGGCAACATGAGCAAGCAAAAGAAGCAAAGAAAGAAGAGCAATCGAACTTTAGATTCCTTTTTGGGGGCACAAAAAGGAGCAAAGCAAGGAAAGGGAGGAATACAACGAAATCAGAACTCCGCATCAAAAGTTTCCAAGAAAAATATAAATTGTTTACAGGCCATAGAGGAGCTCAAGAAAGATTTTGAAAATCAAGTAAGAAAAGTGAAGGAAAAATTGGGAAGAGAAAGGAAAATGATGAAAGAAAACCATGAAAAGAGAGTCAACACCCTGAATGAAGAAAATAACACCTTAAAAAATAAATTAACTCAAACAGCAAAAGAGTCCCAAAAAGCCAATGAGAAGAATGTCTTAGAAACTTGAATTTGCCAGATGAAAGGAGAATTTAAAAAGTTCACTGAAGAGAACAATTCCTTCAGAATTAGACTGGAACAAATGGAAGCAAATGACTTTATGAAAAATCAAGATACTACTAAACCGAGCCAAACAAATGAAAAAAATAGAAGGCAATGTGAAATATCTCATTGGAAAAACCTGGAAAATAGATGGAAGAGAGACAATTTAAAAATTATTGGACTACCAGAAAGCCATGATCAAAAAAAGAACCTAGAAATCATCCTTCAAGAAATTCGCAAAGAAAATTTTCCCGATATTTTAGAATCAGAGGGCAAAATAGAAATTCAAAGAATTCACTGATCACCTCTTGAAAAAGATCTCAAAAAGATAACTCTTAGGAATGTTATAGCCATGTTCTGGAGTTCCCAGATGAAGGAGAAATATTACCAGGTGCCAAGAAGAAACAATTTGAATATTGTGGAAACAAAATCAGGATAACATAGGATCTAGTGGCGTCTACATTAAAGGATCAAAGGGCTTGGAATACGATATTCCGGAGTTTAAAGGAGCTAGGATTAAAACCAAGAATCACCTGCTCAGCAAAACTGAGTATAATGTTTCAGGGGAAAATATGGTAATTCAGTGGAATAGAGGACTTTCAAGCATACTTGATGAAAAAATCAGAGTTGAATAGAAAATTTGACATTCAAATACAAGAAGCAAGAGGAATATGAGAAGGTAAACAGGGAAAAGAAACCATAAGGAACTCATCAAAGTTGAACTATTTACATGTCTACATGGAAAAATGATAATTGTAACTTATGAAACTTTTTAAAGTATGAAAATAGTTGAAGGGAATATA
>CM053589.1:64424749-64453602 GCA_028646515.1 Pseudochirops corinnae | reverse complement strand
GTTCAGCCATTCCCCAATTGATGGGCATCCCCTATATTTCCAGTTTTTTGCAACCACAAAGAGAACTGCAATAAATATTTTTGCACATATGGGACCTTTTCCCACTTCTGTAATCTCTTTGGGATATAATCCCAACAGTCATCCTTATATATTTTTAAAGGAAGGGTGAAGGGTGACAGTGGAAAAGAAGGAATGAAAATCTTTTAAAGAGGGAGAAGTCGAGATGGCACATTTCCAAAGGAGGAAGAAAGGGTTTGGTATTGGGAACACAAAAGAACAGATTCAGATTTGAAAGGAAAGAGGTCTGACTATCACTTTCTCTGAGAGAAGGAAAGGAAAAGAGGATGGATACAAGGTCCAATATACTGATATGGAGACATGAAAAGAGGGAAAAAAAGAGAAGAGTTCATGATTCTGTTACAGAAAAGAAAAAGGAGAAATGGAGTTCATGTCTGATGACCTTGATATCACTGAAGTTGAAACCATCTTCATTGGGTTAATCTGGAGACACAGTAAATGGTACCACTGTTCTCACTTATTACCTGTGGGAAAGCTCCATTTCAGTATCAGTGGCAGATCAGCTTGTTATTAGATGTGAACAGGCTCTAGAGTTCACATTTAGACATGGCCAAGTTTTTAATTAAAGAAGGAACTGAAAATGCTTCAGCCTCTCATCTGAGATAAGTATCCAAAAATTTGTATGCTTATCCAGAATTGGTTAGTCTGCAAAGTGGGCTGGGAATCTAAATCTACTTGCTTGGTTTCAGAACCGATAAGAAACACTATAATTTGAGACTGTCTTACCTGCTTAAAAACTAGGTCTGGTTTGATAGAAAGTAATTTTCCCAGAATGAGCTTACTTCCTTTTTGATGTTTTCACAGGTTCACAATAGCAACTGAATTATAAGCTCCTAGAAAATAACAATTGTCTAGGTGATTCTAACAATGTTAAGCAATCAGTTTCTGGAAATTGTTAAGTCCTAGAAAGCATGAACTGTAGCTATATAAGTTTCTTAGAAAGAATTCTGGAAAGCACACATGATTGCAGTATTTAATTGTGTATATTTGATGTCTTACAACTTCTAATACAGACAGTTGGGAGTTTTGAACAAATGGACAAAGACAACAGTTTTACAGTTAAAATGTTCATCATTTTACATGCATAGATATTTCATTGAGCTATCACATTAACTGCTTAATACAAGATTATTTTTCCTACTCTACATATTGTAACTGAGTAGTTGAAAATGTTTCATATATGTTATCTTAATTTTTCTTATGCTTTATTTAGGGCAGATTGATTTTGTAGGAAAAGCATTGACTTTAGTGGAATAAGCCTTGTTGAACTAGTTATTAATTACATAACCTTATGAAATTGGGATAATAATTTTTCTACTCTCTACCTCACCAGGTTGCTACGAAGAAAATGCTGGAAATCTAAGTACACAATGAATAAAGTGCTGAGCCTGATTCAGGAAGACCTGAGTTCAAATCTGATCCTAGACACTTATTAGCTGTGTGACCCTGGACAAGTCACTTAAACTGTTTGTCTCACTTTCCTCATCTGTAAAGTGGGGATAAGGACAGTACCTACATCTTATAGTTGTTTTGAATTATAAAGTGCTTAACACACTGCCTGGCACGGTATTATATAACTATTACTAGTAGTTAAAAATAGAGTATAATGTAGTAATCGATAAACATGCATTTATTAAGAATTTGCTATGTTCCAAGAATTGGTGATACATAGACAAAAGCTGAATAGTCTCTGATTCTGAGAAACTTACATTCTATCTGGGGAGATAACACTTACACATATGTGTGTCTATAAAATATATTAAAATGAAGAAAAGGTAATTTTTGAGGCCAAGTACTAGCAGCTGGAGGGAGGTAAGAAAGATCTCACACAGTAAGTGGTGCTTAAGCTGAACTTACAAATAGGCAATGGATTCTAAGAGGTCACGGTGAGGAAAGAGACACAGATTGTACAAAGGCATAGAGATTGGAGTCCTTTTGACCCACCTATATATACCATTCCTAGGCCTATAACTCAGAGGCATCAATGTGCACAAAATATATTTATAGTAGGTTTTTTCATGATAGTCAAAAATTGAGATACCCTCCTTTTGGGGAATGGCTAAACAAGTTGTGGCATACAAATGCAATGGAATATTAATGTCATAAGAAATAACAGTTTAAGAGGAAACTGGGAATATCTTTATGAATTGAAACATAGGGAAATAGAATTGCTTAAATCATGTTAAGAACATTTTAGGGGAAAAAAAAACTTCTAAAGATTTTGGAGCTCTAAACAACCCAATGGTAAACCTAAGATTAAAAAAAAAATACTCCCAACCATCCTTAACACCAACAAAACAAAGAAAGGCTCCTAATTGTGCAATGAACTACCCTGCATGAAGAATAGCAAGAAGGTAAGTTTTATGGAGGGGGTTACATAGTTATGTAGTCTGGAAGGGTGAATTGGAGCCAGATTATGAAGGGCATTAAATGCCAAGCTGAAAGATTTGTGTTTGTCCTAGAAAGAATAGAGAGCCCTCGTGTTTATAAAACAGAAAGAAGAGTTTTGTGAGTTTCTGCTCATTCTGCAGAATTGTTAACTTTCCTTTTTTATTTCATTGCATGAAGATCTGGTTGTGGGGGACTTTAGACTCACAGTTCTAGAATTCTACTTCCAGGCTTAAGCTGCTCTGATTGGTGAGTATTCCAAATGGCCCACTGTATCTAGCAAGCCCAGTCTTATTTTTCAGTCCAGCCACATCACCACCTTGCTATCAATCCTGCCATCACATATATGTTCTTTCTTTTTATGTCACACTGTTTGGTTTTTTCGTAGCACAAATATCAAAGTGGTTTGTCATTTCCTTCTTCAGATACACATTTTTAAGAAGCAATCTTGGTTAAGTGACTTGCCCAGGGTCACACAGCTTGTAAATGTCAAGTGTCTGAAGTCAAATTTGAACTCAGGTCCTCTTGACTCCAGGGCCATTTGCTCTATCTACTGTGCCAATTAACTACCCCTCTAGATAATTTTTACAGGTGAGGAAACTGAGCTAAACAGGCCTAAGTGTCTTGCTGAGGGTCTGAGTCTGGATTTGAACTTTAGTCTTCCTGATTTCCATGCCCAGCACCTTATCTGCTGTGCTTCCCAACGGACTACATATACACTACTCCTTTTCCAACTAAAATCATAATAAAATCAATATTCTCGTTGACATTGGAAAAAAAACAAAACATGTCATTCGTTTACTCTGTTGTTCTACTTGCCATGCCTATGACTTCCCAAATCAAATTGCCTCTTTCTGGCCACCCTTTTAAAAGTTAAGTTCTTTGAGGTTCCTTTTATGATTGGATGCCTAACATTCAGCACTGTGTTTGGTATGTAGTAAGTAAAACCTTAATAAATGATAAATAAGTTATTCATTCATTTAGAGGTTGCAAGTATGCCCTACTTGATAGGAAGGCAATTATAGAATTTTTTTTTAATTTGCAACTAGAGTTATTTTGTTGTTATTGTTTTAATCTGAAAAAGTGCTTAAAGTTCATCTAGTCCAAACCTCTTACTTTTCTGATGAGCAAATCCAAATCCCAAAAGTAAAAATTAGTTATTTTTAGTTATACAATGTTAGAAACAAAGTTATTCTTTCCAACTGAGCATTAAAGGAAATTCCTCTACAATTACTTTTTTTTAAATTTTAAGTGAAACTCTTTTAGTTATGATCTTTTACAATATTTATTAACTAAAATTCCTTGCCTCCAACCTCTAACCTCTCCACTCTATCCTAATACTGATAAAATCATATTTCTTACATATAAATTTGGTCAGGTCACTGTCTCCTGCTCAAAACCTTCTGAGTCTCTCTCTTGCCTTTCAAACACAGTTTGAATTCTTCTTCCTGGCATTCAAGACCTCCCACATTTTGGCAACATCTCAGATTTTCTAACCTCGTCTCCTATTATACTCCTCCTCCCCTAATACATTCTAGCTAAATTGAACAATTCTCCATCCCCAAAACATACTCTGGCCTCTCACAGATTTAGACCTTTTCTCATGCTATGTCATATTCCTGGAATGTTCTCCCTTTTCATCTTTGCCTGGTAAATACCTAACATTCCATTTAATTCAGTGAAACTTCCTCCATATCAGCCACTGACTCTTCAAGTAGGAAAATGCCTTTCCCTGCTACCTTTATACAGCATTCTTTTTAGCCATATAGTACAAAGTGGAGTTGGATAGCACATGCATGAAAGAGGTAGAGACTCTGATGCACTTAACATGGAATATTGTATGTTTTTATTATTAAATTTTATTTATTATGCTACTAGTAGGCTCTAACAGCTATTTTGCTATATTATTACCATATTGGACTATTCTATCATTACTATTTATTTATACTTATTTTAAAATATATTAATTTGTCTATTTTATAATTATATATTGTAATTCTTTATATCGTTATTTTATAAATTTATAAATTTGGTTATTTTACTATGTTATTATTACAATATTATAGTTTTTTATTGTACCATTTTATTATTAAGACTCATTTATTAATTAAGATATGCAGGCACTGGGGGAGGGAGATCCGTCTTGCCTTACTGGAAAATCAGAGGAGTGATGGGGGAGGACATAGGACAGAACAGATTGGGGGCTGGGGTATACAGTGGGATTACAGTTTTGGGGTGGTGGGTAGGGGAAAGATGGGGAGAAAATTTGTAACAAAATCTTGTGGAAATGAATGATGTAAACTAAAAATAAACAAAAGTTAATTTAAAAAAAAGAAAAAAGATAATTCACATTCTATAGATTAAAAAAAGACTCATCTATTACAACACTAATGGATTCTAAAAAGCAGCAGGGAATAGGCATTATCTAAATATTGACTCCCTGGTTTCTTTCTCTGTTCTTTTTTCACAATCTACAGATCTGTGAAGGATCTGCGATTTGGGGAGAAGAGGGACATCAGTATGGGAAATCCGTCTACTAACAAAGATAACAAACCAACTATGCCTTAATAGTTAAGTCCTAAGGGATTGTCTTACACACTTTGAAGATAAGAGACTAAACCAAGCTAATAAAATTTTAGAAGGGGATTTTTGGATTCAAGTCCAATAGTTTTCTACTAATCCCATACTGTTTCTAACACTAACAAATGTTAAATTCGTGTTTGAAAGCATGTAAAAGAAGATCAACATGTGTACAGTTTAAATAAACTGAATTTATTTATCTATGAAGAAAATGTTAAGGGACTACAGCCAACGTATTTTTGTTTGTTTGTTTTTTATGTGCATGAAATAATGTTATATTAGATTGTAAACTCCTATAGGGCAGCAGCCATATAAAATGAGTTAGATTCTTCCAGAAAAGAGGAATGTTGCAAAAAAAAAAAATGTTAATAATCATGACCACGGTGCTATCATATTTAACCCATATAGGATTATAAGCATATAAAGTATTTTCAAATATTACTTTGGGAAATTTTTTTAACAAAGGTCAATATACTAATAAGAGATGATTCTTATTCCTATATTAGGATATTTAACAGATGCAGCCATGCTTTCCTTTCCTATCCTTATCCACTGCACTCTATGTCAGGAAAATCTTGATTCAAATCTTCTCTCTGACACTTATCAGACTGTGGCCAGGGGAAAAATCACCTTCCTTTCTCAGCCTCAGTTTCCTTATCTGTAAAATGGGGATTATAATAAAACCTACCTCCCAAGGTTGTTGTGAAGAAAAAAATAAATGAACATATGTTTGGAAATCTTAAAATATTATGTAATTGTAATAAGGCACATGGATGGCATAGGAAATGCATGGAGTACTAGAATTAGAATCAAGAGGGACTTTAGTTCAAATTTTGCCTTAGACTTGCCTTTTGACATTTATAAACTGTGTGACCAAGCACAAATCTCTTAACTTTTTTGAGCTTTAGGTAATTCTAATACTTTTCTTTGTTGTTTCAGTTGTGTCTGACTTGTCATGATCTCATCTGAGATTTTCGTGGCAAAGATCCCGGAATGGTTTGTCATGTTCTTGTCCAGCTCATTTTTACAAAGGAAGAAACTGAGGCAAACAGGGTTAAATGTCTTGTCCACAGTCATACAGTTAGCAAGTCTCTGAGGCCAAATTTAATTAAGGTTTTCTTGACTCCAGGGCTGGACTTTTATCCTCTGCAATACCTGGCTGCCCTTTTTCTACTATATATATAAAAAAAATATTATAAAAATGCTTTTTGTATGAAGTTATAAAAAAAGTTGAAAGTGAAGGATTTCCTACACTTGGAGAAATAAAAGATGCTTCATATAAGCTCACATTCATATTTGGCACGCAAATATCTATTGATGTTACTCTGAGGTTGCTACATGAATAAAAGTTCTCAGGAATAAGGAAAACTGTGAATAGATGCCATATTCCCCACCAAACATATAGACTTTCTTCTTCTTTCTCTGTCTCTGTCTGTTTCTTCTCTCTCTCTCTCTCTCTCTCTCTCTCTCTCTCTCTCTCTCTCTCTCTCTCTCTTTCTGTATCTATCTCTTTCTCTCTCTCTGTCTCTCTCTCTCCCTGTCTCTCTCTCTTTCTCTCTCCCTGTCTCTCTCTGTCTCTCTCTTTGTCTCTCTCTCTCTCTCTGTCTCTTTCCTCTTTCTCTTTCCAAATCTACTTGCTTAAAATCTAAATGAGGTTTATTAGTGTGTGTACACACATACTTATTTGTTTCTTCCTTTCAAAGAAGTCTCATTTAAAGTATATTTAAGGTACAGTTAGGGGTGTGCTGAAGCCAGTTTATAAACAGCTCAAGAAAGCTAATTGTTCATTTTGAGCATTTATTGTCTAGACTTAACAAAGTGATTTTAAAAATGTTGGTAACCAGATTAAACTTAATGGTGCTTTCTGAATGTTTTTTTTTTCTTTTTGAGAGTCAGTTATTAAACATTTATCAGCATATGCCTGTGCTGTACAGCCTGCATTTAGACCCACACAATATTAATCACTCACATTTTCATTGTGTCAACTGTTTGCAAAAGTCTTCCTTATCAGATCATATGAGAGCTAGATAGGGCAAGTATGATCCCAATCTTTAGAGATGAGGAAACTGAGCCTCAGAAACCTTCAAGTAGCATTATCATGGTCTCATAACTAGTAAGATACTTGGTATAGATGCAATTTAATATTTATGTGACTTTTTGATAAATTAATTAACTTTTACTAATTTGTAAAATTAGAAGACTGAATTTCACAATTTATAGAACACTAGATTGGGGCTAAATTTGAACACTATATTAACTGAAGTTGAAACAGGATGGAGTTTATAAATGGCATCCTTTCAATTTTGAATGCCATCACTCTGCCCCATTCTTCCAGAGTCTAGCGGGAGGTGTCTGGGAAGGGAAATAGCATCTAGGACTCAGAAGTGACATGACCATGACTTTGACACTTGATTACAAGAAGGGAGATGTGACAAGCTGCCATAAGATAGAAAACAAACTCCTCTCTTCTGGTTTCTTTTTCCTAGAAGACTAGAGTCAAATTCAGAGAGACATTTAAAAAATAGTGAAATCTGGCATACAACTTGCATTAGTTCTTCATTTCGACAGTAACTATGATCCCCCTTTCTGTCTTAAATTCTATCAGCTTAGGTATCAAAATTAAGACCAGAAACCAGGTCTCTTGAATACAAGGTCAAGGTTCTTTCCTTTCTATCAATATTGCTTCTCTAATTCCAGTATAGTATATTATCCTACTTTAAATAAATGATAAATAAGGAATGATACTTCTCGACCATATGAAAAGTCCAGTCTAAAATAAGATTCTGTTTAGGGACAGCTAGGTAGTGCAGTGAATAGAGCACTGACCCTGGAGTCAGGAGGATCTGAGTTCAAATGTGACCTCAGACACTTAATACATACTAGCTGTGTGACCTTGGACAAGTCACCTCACCCCAATTGCCCTGCCTTCCCCCCCCCCTCAAAAAGACAAAAAAATAAATGAATAAAGGGCTTGAATTTTGGGGCAGCTCGGTGGCACAGTTGAATAGAGCTCCAGCCCTGGAGTCAGGAGGACCTGAGTTCAAAACTGGCCTCAGACACTTAAAACAAAAAACTAGCCCTGTGGTCTTGGGCAAGTTACTTAATCCCAATTGCCCTACCTTCCCCCTCCAAAAAGCAAAAATAAAATAAAATAAATTTCTGTTTAGAATTAAGTGACAAAATGGCAATTTTTTCTTCCTTTAGCTTTGTCTATAAGCAAGATGGATAGATCATTTTGACAGCCAAATGATTCAAAATATTTATGCCATTAATTGTCTGATAGCTCTTTGGATTTAATTGAATGCACAATGGCTGATCTGGTTGTGTGCAGATAAAGCCATTAGGAGAGAAACCCATAATGGTATTGAGCCAGAGAGTGAGAGGACTAGACTGTAGCCCAGCTGTTGCAGTGTGGGAATGAAATATATTAATGAAGAAGAGTGGGAATGAAAAATCAGCAATAAATCAGGAATAAGTCTGGCTGTGCTAAAACAAAACACTGCCGAGTTATAGTAATCCATTACCATCTGTTTTCTTTCTTTTTTTCCCAAGTATGCAATCAGATATCAGCACCATAACATATAGGTCAATTATATCAAAAGTTCCCCAACATCTCCTGGTTGATGATTTTTCAAACCTTAGTGGGTAGATCAACTATGCTTGGTAAATTCTCTTCAGAATTCCCATTGGGAAGGTATAAACAATTGACTTCAGCACTGGTTCAGTATTCTACTCAGGTTTTCCCATTCACTAACCTATTCAGGGACTTCATTGTGACTAGGTAGCCAAATAAAAATAAGGAATATTTGATACCTTTGGAATTCTTAAACCAAGATTGCTAAAGAGTCATTAAAATTCTGTTGTTCAGTCATTTCAGTGGTATACAAATCTTCATGACTCCATTTGGGGTTTTCTTGGAAAAGATATTGGAATGATTTGCCATTTCCTTCTCCAGCTCTTTCTACAGATGATGAAACTGAGGCAAAAAGGGTTAAGTGATTTACCCAGGGTCATGCAGCTAGTAAGTGTCTAAGGCCATATTTGAACTCAGGAAGATGAGTCTTCCTGACTCCGGACCTGGCATTCTATCCACTAAGAAACATAGCTGCTCCTCGCTAAAAATTAACTTCACCTACTTTATAATAATGGTTAGACTATCCCTGTTTCTACTATGAGTTATTTGCTCTTTTCTTTTATCACCTTGTGTTTCTGGTAGATTCTCTCTTGTTTGGCCACAATCTCCTCTTCTGGTTCCAATCGTTTCTGCATCCTTGCACTGAATGTTTTTGAATGTTATACTGATCCTGAATTTGTAGTGTCACTGTCTCTACAAATACTGCATAGTCTGATCCTGGACAATATTCTTTCCTGAGCATAATGCTGTTTTAAGTGATTTTTCTCTCATACATCTGATGATGACATAAATGAATGAAGTCAAAATGAGGAATGGGTGAAGGGCAGAGGATGGACATCAATTCACCCTTCTCCCCTTTCTCAGGAGGTGACATAGCAGATATTTTCTTATATGTAAGGAGAAGATTATAGCTGAATACCCTTTAAGTACCCATACCCTAATTCAACTTTTTTTGAAAAAGAAGAGTACAACTATCAATATTTTAAATTAAGTTTCTGAAATATGTGAATGAAGGAGCTGTGATTTTGCACTGAGGGAAATAGGATAATACCTATGAACTAAAAGATAAGTCCTAAAGATTCTTTAGAGATTATATGACTTTTTCGGAATATATACTCTTTGAAGGCAGGGGCTATCTTAGCCTCTTTATCCCAAATAATTAGCAAACTGCTTGACACATATTATGCACTTAATAAAAGCTTGTTGCTTTGAATTTAATGTCAAAAGCAAGATACAAACTCAGATCTTTCCATCTTGAATACTGAAAGTGTATATGTCATGCTATGCTGCATCTGTCATTAGGGATGAGGGTTCAGGGGCAGGGGGGAAGGAGGCAGGAGGAGTTGTGCTAGGACTTAATTGGTTGAGTCACTTAATAGATTTAGTAAAATCTTCAATATGGAAAATTCATCTACTCGCTCGTATCAGTAACTCTCAGTGCCTTAAAGTTTTATATGGTTACCTAGGTCTTTGAGAGGTTAAATAATCCACTCCTGCTCCTAGAACTCTTTTATATTAGAGGGCAAAGTAAAATTTAGGACTTTCCGACTTTAAGGTTAGTCCTCTATTCATTATGCCACAATACCTCTCACTTCTATGATATTACTTTTTATTATATTTTTATGTATGTTATTTAAATTTTATTACCTAATATATTATATTTTGTTGTACTTATTAAAATAGCTTAAGTATTGCTAAAATTTTAGAGAATATTAAAAAAAAACTTATCAGAAGTGATCGTTAATGTCCAACCCTAGTTTGCTATTAAAAAAGAAAAATAATTGGTTTAATTTATAGCATAATTCCATTTTCCTGAGATTTACTGAATAACTTCCAAACTGTATGACAGCAAAAGAAAAGTCTTATATAGGTGGGTATTATAGAGCTGTCAGTCATAGCTTAGAATCACAATAGTCTGCCCTGAGATTATCCTGGGCTCCAGATCCTCCATTATCTATTTTCTTTTTTTCCACTAAAAAGGAGTCCAAGGTCCTACCAGACTGACAAGACAGGAACAGATACATTTTTTGCTAGTGTAACAAATGGTATCTTTTCCCAGTTAGGGCATAAATGTCAATTAAATGTTGGTGAACTTCCCTGGTACATAGTAGAGACATTACAACCACTGTAGTGAACCAAACAGTGTTTAGTGGAGTGGTACACATTTGATTGGCCATTGCTTTTTAATTTTTGTTTAGGTTTTACCATATTTTATAAACTATCAGGGTTCTCATAAGTATTTTTATTCATTTTTAAGTTGTGTTTATTTTTTGATTGTTTTTATCTACACTTCCACCAAGCATAAGCTCAGGAAGTAATAAAGTTGACACAGTTGTCTAATGGTTGTTTTAGTGACTCTTGCCAAGCGGTTTCCTGGTTTTTAAAACACAATGGACCGGGAAATCATGCACGTGATCAGAATACTCTTATTGTTTAGAATGTTTTATTTTTTTTAATGTTAATAATGGCTCCAGTTAGAAACTTTCTTTTTTATATGATAATTAGGTGTTGTTATGGATGAACCACATATGGCTTACAAACAAAATGAAGTACCTATATTTTTATATGTTTGTACCATCCACGTCTTCCATTTTTCTCATGATTTAATACTTGGAAACACTCTCTCTGTCTAATTACAAAACAGCCCAGGAAACCCATATGTTTTTGTAAAATGTCTAAGGCCTTATAGTTCATATCACATGAGATTTATAAGATTTTTTCTGTTTAATTAAACACACAAATACTTGTTCCTCAACTTGGAATCATGTAATTTTGATAGGCTAATCATTTTCACTAAGTGATGGATGTAGAAATTATTTGCCAGAGGACTCTTGACTATATTATCACAATATTATTTGCAGACAACTAAATCATCTGTTATGTGTCTAGGATGAGTTGTCTCAAACCCTAACTTTTTGCATTTTCATAGTTACCATGACATCAATATAAGTATGGTTTTATAACATAGAAATAATGCTGTCTTAAACAAAGATGGCACTAGCAGTCCACATTGAGAAGACATTTGATTTCATTTGTTTGGTGGAAACACATAAGCTGTGACATATTGCCAAAGAACTACCATAAGGATATACATTTCATCCAGGAAATTCAAGAAAAGGTAGGGTAATCATGGTAAATGACGTAACATGTGTATCATCAAGATGCCTAATAAATACCACAGGAATGTAAAAAGACTTAAAGAGAAATTCCTTCAACACATTCAACAGTTCAACAGAAAATTTCTGCACGAACACAAAGAAGAACTATATGAGAAAAGATAGAACTGTACCTCAATTTCAACTAAAGAAGTGAATGATCACCTCCACAAATTTGCAGATCCTTTGAAGTTCTTAAGCACAAGGGCCAAGGCTATTATCCCAGTCTAGTATATGAGATGGCAAGGGAAATATTAAACAGTCTAATGAGCTAGAAGTGGCTGCTAATTTTTTTGCTGTTAATTAAAGAGTAGGAATGGAGATTTCTAATTCTCCATCTGTAGCTTGGGACTTTTTTCACTGTGAAAAATCAGCAGAGGCGGAAGAACAAGGAAGAAGTATTTCATGAGTACTTATCTGTGCCAGGCACGCTGTTCAGAGGAAGGGAGAAAAATATGAACAAAACATTCCTTGTCCTAAATGAGCTTACGTTACAGACGGCACACACATCTCTCTCTCTGTTTCTGTCTCTGTCTCTCTGTCTCTCTCTCTGTCTCTCTCCATCATCTATCTATCTATCTATCTGTCATCAAAGCTGCAGTTGGAAATCAGGGGGGAAAGAAGAAAGATGTAGCATAACTTGGAGATGACTGAGAAGTGGTCCCAAGACTGGATAAGATAAGGTGAAATCTCATCAGTTAAGTCCTAGGGTCTTAGCAATAGGTATTTGATTTCTGGTGAGAGAGATTAAATAGTTTAGAGATGACCAGAAAATATCATGGTATACCTGGGTCCTTGAAAGAAAAAGTCAGTGCTCACCTTTCATATCTTAGATATACATCAGCATGAATCTGAATTTTAGTTGGGGCAAAAGGAGGAGAACAGGGTGTAAACTCATAGAAAACTGGTAATAGGGGCTGCTATGTGGTACAATGAATAGACCACCAGCCCTGGAGTCAGGAGCACCTGAGTTCAAATCTGGCCTCAGACACTTAACAAGTCACTTAAACCCCAATTGCCCTGTCCACCCCCCTCCAAAAAAAAAACAAAACTGGCAATGATGCACATGGGTAGGGAAACACATGTTCCCCCAACAATTCAGGACCCTGGGTTGTTAGTATTGATATTCTTGGTGTCTTTTGACAAGAATCTTTATTACATATCAGCTATTGAACTGAACTGTCCTCTTCTGGGCCTCTCCATTTTCCTCCTGGACAAAGCAATTTCTCTATTATTTTGTGGCCATCAAATTTTTAACCACTTTTAGTCAAGAAACTTTACACTCTTTAGGTGACAAGAAGTTCTCATATAGCAATGCAAATCAAAATAACTCTTAGGTACCACATCTCAGCAGTCAGATTGGCTAAGACGACAAAACAGGAAAGTGATAAATGCTGCAGAGGATGTGGAAAAATGTGACCACTAATGCGTTGTTGGTGGAATTGTGAATTGATTCAACCATTCTGCCCAAAGGGTTATAAACAAGTATATACCCTTTGACCCTCCAATACCACTTCAAGGGCTTTATCCCAAAGAGATTATAGAAGTGGGAAAAAGACCCATATGTACAAAAATATTTATAACAGCACTTTTTGTGGTGGCAAAGAATTGCAAATCAAGGGGATGCCCATCAATTGGGGAATGGCTAAACAAGTTGTGGTATATGAATGTGATGGAATATTATTGTGCTATAAGAAATGAGGAACAGATATACTTCATAATAACCAGGAGAAACTTATTTAAACCAATGTTGAGTGAGAAGAGCAAAACCAGGAGAATTTTGTTCACAACTACAGACACATCGTATGTGCAACATTGATAAACTGGGCTCTTCTCAGCAATGCAAGGTTATAAGACAACTCCAAAAGACTCATCATGGAAAAGGATATTCACATCCAGAGAAAAAACTATAGAGCCTGAATGCAGACCGAAGCAAACATTTGCTCTCTTTTTTTTGTTTATTTTGTTTCTTATTTCTCATTGTTCACCCCATTGGCTATAATCCTTCTTTACAACTTGACTAATGTTTAATGTGAAGGTATTTGTAGATCCTATATTTGATTGCATGCTACCATGGGGGGAGGGAGGAGGAGAAGGAGCAGGAGAAAATTTGAAACTCAAGGGATTGAGGAACTGAATGTTGTAAACCAAAAGTAAATAACTAAATTAAAATTTTTAAAAAGAAGTTCTCATTCATCCGAGCTATGAGGAGTGTTTATCGTAGCTATATGAGGGCTGTACAGTGAAGTTTTTAACTCGTTTTCCCTCTCTCAAGTTATAGATAGTGCGAAGGAGCCAAGGAGACAAGACCAGGTAGCTGTTCAAATTGCACAGGTTTCTGCTCTCATTCAAGCAGCTTCTAGCATATGTTTTCCTTCAAAAAATAGCTGTAGAATATTCCTGTCTTCAGCCATCTCTCAAGTTGAAGATCATGATCAAAATCAAGGAAGTGAAGATGAGAAAGCTCTTTGCTCGTAGCAGAGTATTTTCCTTCACTTTAATCAACTCCTGGAAGTAAAATCTGTTTCTTCTCAGGAGATGGAGAAGTGAAGGCTCTAAGGCCTTCTCTTATTCGTGAGCTCAATTCTTTTATTCCCCTGCCTCAGTCTCTTCTCAGGCTTATTCCATCTCCTGTGTTTCTTTCTTCTGTCTATGACTTCTCTTGTCTTTTCAATTGACTTCCTCTCTCTTGTCTACTATCAGTTTTACTGATTCAAAGTAGTGCCTTCTAGTGTGAAGTTATTCACCACTATTATGTGATAAGAAACCCCAAATCCATATTTTCAGATATAACATAGATAACGTTCAACAGACTCATAATGTAGTTTTTGGATACAGAACTCCCCAACAATGATTTTCAAAGTCATATTCAAAGTAGTTGTTGAGAAACAATTCCTTGCCATCATCTTTCCTTTAGCCAAAGCTCTTTCCTCTGGGTTTCTTTCAAATAGGTGTAAATAGTAACCATTTCTCTTTTGGCCACCAATCCTGAGGGTCTTCTCCACTCAGTCTGAAATTTTTTTTAAAGGGAGCATCCCTTGACTCATTTTTTGAAGAGGCCTATTCACTGAATGGGTAGTACCTCACTCAAAGTGAGAACCTGAAATGACCTTAGCCTCAAAGGGCCAGGGTCTCCCATTGCATCTGGGCCATCTCCAGTCATCCTGATGAATATCTAATCACTGGATTCAGATAGCTATGAAAGAGAAAGTGATACTGGTGACTTTGCAGAGCCCTCCCTCATTCAAATCCAAGTCAACTCCAAGTCATGGCATCATTCCCTGATGTCATGGTCCTCTTCAAGAAGGAAGGACAAACACAAAAACCTTGGGACATTTATTTGAAGTTATTTTGTTGTTGTTTTTGTTTTGTTTTTTCTTTCCTTTCCTTCTCACGTACTCAGAAAAGACTCAAGCTACTTTTTTTCAAGAATTTGTTTAAATGTACTTCCCCATAAATAAAATAATCATATAGAAGAGGCCATATCTTTCACTTATTTATGCATAGAAACATTCACTTGAATTATCACATCTATCCTGTCCCTATGAAGTCCTAGCATTGAAATAGATTCCTTAGAAAAGAAATTTGAATTGAAACAAGTGGGACAAATGTGAAGAGGAAAACAAGAATGTAATTTATATAAGCTTAGAGGTGTATTTTGGGCCTCACATTATTTTATTTATGCTGAATGTATTCAATATGCCAGATATCACAATATGTAAGGAAACACTTTTACCTTTCTGCCCAGGATATACACATACTGAGAATAAAACCTGTCACTGAGGATTGAAAGTCTTGTTTGTTGCATTCCATGGAATGAAGAGGTATGGCAGATAGTTGATATAATAATAAAGTGATATAATAATACAGTGCTTGACTTAAAATTAGGGAGTCCTGAGTTCAAATCCTGCCTCAGACACTTACTAGCTATGTAACCCTGAACAAGTCATGCAAACTGTCTCACATTCACTTTCCTCATCTGTGAAATGTGTACCATAATAGTGTCTATATCACAAGGTTCCTGTGAGGCTCAAAGGAGAGAACATGTGTAAGGTGACAGTAATCTTTAAAACATAAATAATGATAAACATGATGGTGGTAGTGAAGGTGATGTTTATGAGTTAAAAGGACAATATTGTTTTCCTTTGAAAGTGTGAACTAGCAAGAAAAGAGAAACAGAGAGTGCTGGAGATCATGAGTACAACCACTGCACAACATCACAATCTGGAGATAATAAACTATATTGCACCTATGTGGATCTGAGATTAGCAAGATTATGACAGTCTGTGCTTGCTAAGAACAAAGAGGTTATATTCCTGCTTCTCCCTTCTCTCTCTTTGTGTCTACTGTCTCAGGGAGAATGAGTACCCAGTCCAAAGCTTATCTTTTTTTGTTTGCTTAATAAGTATTTATGGTTGTTTTCAGATAAAAATGTCATGAATCTAAACAATTTTTTCATTCCTATGCTTCCATTCTTTCAATTCTTGGGAATGGAAATCCAAAGAAATGGGTAATAGTATCTATGACACAAGAGGGGATAAAAAGACAGAGAGAAATAGATGGTCTGTTGAAATTGCTGAGACATTTTCCTTGCCTGGGGACTTTGGAGTTATACGAGAAAGAATTGCATTGATTTTATTTTTAATAATCTCCCTAAAGCAAAGGAAAGCAAAGAATTCATTCCCATTTTCTCTTTGCCACAAGCAAGAAGTTTTAAATATGGGGAAAGAGACTTGGGAAATTGGAGTCCTTTCCCCATGAAGGAGTTAGCCTTTAAAAAAAAGGTTATTTTCCAATTTTCCTCTCAAAGCACCTTCCAAGGGCTCCATTGACTTCTGAGTGGTGGAAGACAGAATATAGTGACTACAGGAAAGTCACAACCACAAGACAAAGGATTAAGAAAAGCTTTGGAAGAGTGGAGCTGCTGACAGTAAAGTAGAGAAGACATTCAATAGTGAATAGCTAGCTTTCCTGCCAGAATTAAAAACCAGCAATTAGAGGATAAAGAGAGAGAGAGTCAGAGACAGAGAGAGAGAGACAGAGAGAGAGACAGAGAGAGAGACAGAGAGAGAGACAGAGAGATACAGAGAGAGAGAGGGAGGGAGAGAGAGGGAACAGGAAGAGGAGAAAGAGGAGGAGGAAAAGGACAAGGAGGAGGAGAAGGAAAGAGAAGGAGGGAGGGAGAAAGGAGAAATATAAAGAAGAAAGGAAGGAAAGAAGAAACAATGAAAATTATAGATATATTTAATTGTTTTCCCATTTAATGTCTCTGTAAGACAGATTCCCAGGCTGCCCTAGTGGATTAAGAGCAAGTTTAAATCAGGAAGACCTGATTGTATATTCTGTCTCTGACTTAGAAAGGCTGTGTAACCCTGGGCAATCTCTCTGTGCTCTGAACAGTTCTCTAAGACTATTAATTGCAGATAAAGAGCCAATCTTCATTGGTAGAGAGATTTTCTTCATCCCAGAATATGCTATGCTAAGGAAATTACAGGTCGAATATCTATTATATTTATCTCTAGAGGAAACTTAGCATAGTGACTAGGATGCTGGAAGTAGAAATAGGGAAGCCTTGTTTAAATCCTTTCTCAAACACTAATTAGCTCTGTGCCTCTGGTTAAGTTACTCATCTCCTGTGTGACAAAGGGAATTCCCTATGACATATTTACTAAATCACAAGTAGATTGGGAAATACATTGGTGGAGGAAATTTGGACACAGAGTTCTTCATGCTGATAAAATCACAAATCCTTTCTATGTTTATGTGTAGATTTTTTTCCTGTATGTGTATCTTAAATTTCTCTATTAAAGTACAATTTGTAGTCGGGAAAAGAAAATGTCTTATTTGCGTTTGTAGCTCTTTAACTCTCTAGCCCATCTCAATGTTGAATGGTTGGGCAAACAGACAGGCAGGCAGGCAGAAAGACTAGATAGATAAATGATTGATAAATAGATTGATAGATGAATGATACATACACAGTCAGATAGACGGACAGATAAGATAAGATAAGATAAGATAAGATAAGATAAGATAAGATAAGATAAGATAAGATAAGATAAGATAAGATAATGCATGCATAGATACATAGGTCGCTTCATGGGTAAATAAATATTGATTTTCCATTTTCCTATATTCCCTTTCTGCTATTTCAGTTGAATACAATTCTCTTCTTGTTTATGCCAAACAGCTGTTCTGTAGCTTTGCTATGTATGAATGAGCAGCTGTTCCTTGCACCCCAGAGATGCCTGTGTTCTGAGCTTGGTATAGATTCTTTCCTTGGAGAAGTTACAGGATGAATAACAATCTATAAACACAAGTCTATATTTGCTTACTCAATGCCAAAATCTATGGTTTTTAAACTTTTAAAATTATACTAAAAGTAAGATAAATAACTACAAATGAATGTAGACAGTCTATACTGAGGAAACAGAAGTATCTGGTCATCATTGGCAGGAAAGGAAAAAAAAAATCTAACTGGATTTTTTTTTTATTGTTTAGAGGAGCCTCATTAGGAAACTAATGATGAGGGAGGTTAGCTGACCACCTGTCAGAGATGTTATAGGGGGAATTCTTTCATTGGGAAGAAAGTCGAAATAATGAATTCTACATTTGTTTCTGATCTCAGAGTCTATGGGAAAAAAATGGTCTGGAGTTTGTTTAGGAAAAAGAATACTACAAATTAATGTTCTTTAAAAAACAAACAAACAAACAAACAAGGGAATTACCTATGAAAGAGAAAGATACCTAATTGTCTGCATCACTACCAACTAGACCAGAAACCGTATTAGAAGTTTGTTACAGGAAACAGCTAGGGGAAAAAGGATAGATGGGAAAATCCACTATTCTGTTCTGAGTCTCAGGATGAATTTCTAATATTGGTTGTTTGTTCTTCTTCTAAGAAAGTATAGGATGGTACTGAATTACTTGTTGCTGACCGGGACAGTAGCATAGTTATTGGAGCCAAACACTGTGTTTTAGAAGTGATAAAAAAAAAAAAAAAATCATCTTATACGTGAACTAAATCCCTTTGCTTCTTTATCCCTCATAGCATTCCAAAAACAGTTTTCTTTTTAAAATCCTATCACTAAAAAATGTGGCAATTAAAAGTGAAAAAAATCTCTTTTATAAATTATTCTGTAGTTCTCCTTGAAATGGACAGTATTGCTCAGCACAAAGAAAGATAATAAATGGACCACAGATTGGACTGACAATGAAAAGCTAATATTTCCAGTGTTATTTAGCAAATAAATGTTATTCCCATAGAAGTCAGTTTTGTGGAGAAGGATATTGTATATGTTGAAAGAAGTCCTTTATATATTCACTAGTTTATTTATATTCTTTAAGTTAGAACCACAGACTACACTTGAGGCTGTCTTGTTAAAAAATGATTTTTTTGCATAGCTTCAAGCCAAACAGCTCCATAAAGAAATGAATTTGATTTACATAACTGAGATGTAATCAAACATGCAAAGGAATACAAGTTTTCTTTATGGGGGAAAAAGCAATATTCAACAGTATTTCTCACCTTTTTGTAATACTATACTGCTTTCTATAAATAAATGTGAATAAAACCATAATACAAAATTATGGTATATGCAAATAATGTAATCCATAGTATCATCTATATGATTTGAATAATCAAGGTAATGAAAAATAAATATCTTGCTAGCATTTTGTAAATTAGGTCAAGGGCAACTAGGTGCAATGGATAGAGTATCTCCAGACCTGGAGTCAAAAAGATGCATTTTCCTGAGTTCAAATCTGACCTCAGACACTAACTCTATGACTCTAGGCAAGTCACTTAACCCTGTTTGCCTCAGTTTCCTCATCTGTAAAATAAACTGGAGAAAGAAATGACAAACCATTGTAGTATCTTTGCCAAGCAAACCCCAAGTAGGGTCACAAAGAATCAAACATGACTGAAATGACTTAACAAATTAGGTCAGAAAAATATATTTAAGACCTCTTGGATCTTTCTTTATACACATAAGGAAGTGGAAAGTTTAGTTGAGACAACAGGTTAATCAGACCAAAATTTTCTTTCTTAGAGAAAAATGTGGGTACTAGGAAGAGGTATAGAGGCTTAGAAATTTTAATTCTGAATGTTATCAGATTCTATTAATTCATTCCACTATTAATTGTTCAGTCCTCTACCTTTATAGTGCTATCCTAAGAATGTTTTATGCTTGTTTCACCATGTATTTTCTCAGTTTTTATTGATGGAGTCATACTAAGATTTGAAGACTATGGCTTGTCAGTTGGGCACATTGTTATTACCCCAAACTATACCTACATTTCCAATCATAATTTTATTTGCAACAGATATTTTGGTTAGTTTATTCCTTATTCACCTGTGAAATTACATGAAAATATGAAACATATGAAAAATGATAAAAACAGCTGACTTTTCTTTAAGATTTGAATTATATGTTTATTTGTGACTTCATTTAACACTTATGGCTCCTCTAGGAGACTGAGTCTTTACTTCATGAGCAATATCATGCTAAATGCACTTTCCTGGCTCCTGGAGGCTTAGGGGCTTTGTTACATCCTTTGATAACTTTGGTCTTTGTTTACCACCACTTCTCTCTTTCCTTCACTGCCTCAACATCTCAATTCCTTCATTAGGTGAGAGAGCAGGGCCACAGAATCATGACATTAGAGAGTATGAAGGGACCTCAGTAGCCATCTAGTCCTACTCATACCTAATAGGAATTCTAATCTTACATGCTCATTAAGTGGTCATGTAGCAACTTCTAGGTGACTTCCAATGAAGAAGAACCCAATACATCCTGCTTGCAGCCCATTCTGTTTTCAGACAGCTGAGTGTTAAGTCAAAATCACTGGTTTATAATTTTAATGCTCTCTTTTCTTTTATAAAAAGCTTAGGACAAATTCACCCTTTAGTCCTACATACTTTTTTTTAAACAGTCTTTCAAATATCACTGACAGTGTCACAAAAATCACACTACCGTCTCTTTCAGTAAATGAAGCAAAGATGTCATGAAATGCAAAGAATGTTGAACTTAGAGTCACTTAGATCTGAGTCTGAATTCTTGTTCTGTCATTTATTGCTTATGTGACCTGGAGTAAGTCATTTAATCTCTGTGAATATTAGTTCCTTCATTTGAAAAATGAAAAGGTTAGAGAACATGATTTTAAGATCTGTCCTACCTTGAAAGTTACCACACTATAATTTTATGATTTATTAATATGGTCCAAGTGATTTGAATTCAGGAAGGGTGACTAGATTCTCATATTTCACTCTCCTTATTTTGACAATTAGCTCATTGTTAGCTATTTTTGTCCTCTAGTTCTAGTGCAAAGGTTATATTCCTTGGCAGAGAAATCAAACAAAAATTTCCCTTAGTCCCCAAAGGGGGAAAATCAGTATTTACCTATCTGTAATATATGATTAGGTATTATAAGATTATGTCTTACTCAAGCTATACTTCTGCATAAAAAATTAAATGGCTACTGGCAGACTTACCTGCATAATTATAGCAACCCCCATCAACATTTTTCACCTCATCTAGCTGGATTAATATGACAAAAATGGCCATCTAGACTCTGAATTTTCTGTCATCTATTCAATTAAATTAGCAATTTTAATCATAGTTAGAGAGCATCTGAAATCCAGGTTAGAAAAGGTTTCCTCTTCATTCTTTTCCTTTTCTGCCTATACTGAACTTCCAGGTTGGTAGCAGGCAGTTTGTACAGTATACAGGAGTATTTAGTGTCCAGTTGGTATTTACATAAGAACTTTCTAAAATTATCATATAAATTAAGGAGAAGAAAAAATAAGCACACAGGAGAGTGTACTGAACAAGTCAATACCCATGACTCAGCACAGAGACAAAGGTTAAAATTGACGGCATCCTAAACAAGGCACTCAGAGATAGTGGAAATTGTTATAACATACCACATGGCCTAAGGATCTAGACAGGGGCAGTTGCATTTGTTTACTTCATATTTTTATCTGTATTTTAGTTTGCTGACATTTGAAGTGACTCTTACAGATCTGGCACAATCCGTCTTATCATACAAAACATCTGTACTGTATTGTTCCAAAGGATTAGACTCCCAGTGGGGTATCTCTGTAGTCATGACAATTGAGGTCAGTAAAGGTACAAACATTTCATTTCTGTGTCTTGTGTTCAGCAGGGGGGAACCATGTAGGCCAGGCATGTTTTTTTTTTTTTAACTCCAAACCAAAGTTCAGTATTCTTGCAAAACCAGAAAAACAAAAGTGGCATCATGACTAACATTTTTACTATGTAACTTTGAAACCGATGATTTGGAAACTTGAAATCATTTACCAAGAAGCAGAAGAGAAGGTAAAAGAAAAAGATGCATCAGAGAAATTTATGTTAATAATTTGGTAGAAATTTATTTATAGTATTTTGTGATTCCCCCCTTTCAGGGATGAATGAGGAAAGGGGCAGCAGGATCAGACAGAGAAAAAGAGAGATAAAGAGAGAAAGGGACACAGAATTTCATATTCCAAATTATTTCTGCACAGATGATGTATTTCATCCTATATGATTTGTACTAAAGTTGTCGTACAAGAAAATTCTGATTTACAGAGGCATTGATGAAACTCTGTGAAGCTATAATCAAATTAATATTTTTACTTATTATTATATCCAACTGACCCACTATTTTCCTCTATTCATTTTCAGGTTTATGACCCATTCCATTCTGACAGTAAATTTACTGATAATCTCTGAGGTCCAATCCATTACTAATCCATACAAAATTCTGAGAAAATGCTTCCAAAGCTCTCATAAACCTACTATTGTGTTGTAGAAATAGGAGAAATATAAGTAGTATAATGCAAATGGCATTTTGTCCCTAGGATATTCATATGAGGACTGTGGATGAAAGTCCTACTTCCTCATATTGTCCAACACTTAGCCTCATAGTCCTCCTCTAGTTTTTGCTGATGTAGTCAGTTTTCTTTTTTAACACATATTTTGTAAAAGCAGTTCTGTGGTAGGTCTCTTCTCTTCTATATATGTCATTAATATGCCAATTTATTATTGAGGATCTACAATGTTATAGGCATGAGAAGTCCCTCCACTGATATATGCATATGTTTGTATACATACATACATACATACATATATATATATATATATATATATAAATTCCTATTAGATTAATCATAGAGATATTGAGGACTCTGGAGAAGTTAACTGACTTATAAATGGTTGTACATATAAATATCATAAGCATAAATTGAATCCAAGTTTTCTTGATTAGGAATTTAGCATTCTATTCACTATGTAAGAAATATCTACATATGTCATTAATAAATTTATTCTATGTTTATTTCTATAGAATTCTGACGTTTACAGTGGTCTGAATAATCCAAGAGGCATGAACTGGATTCTAATTTTCCCAAGGTAGACTCTTAATGGATGCAAAAATCTAAAGAATGCTATCAGAAAAGAGAAAGAGAAAGCTCTAAGTTCTATTCTGGTACATCTGCCAAGAGAATAAAGTCCAAGCGTTTCATTAACCCATAGATTTTAAATACATATATGGCCTAACAGTTAAACATCGATCAAAGACATTTTATGCTTTTTACCTTATAGAAGGCAAAATGTGTCATCTTTTATTTGAATTCCATTCTTCTCAAAATATTGTGGAGTTTTTTGGTCATAGAGAATGAAAGCCTTTTGATCTGTGATAGAGAGAAGATCACTCCCTTGAGAGCAAAATAATCTAGACTTGCCAACTGTTTTTTTTTTCTTTCTTTCTTTTATCATCTTACTCACAAAATTTGCATGGACTCAAATTCCTGCCATTCATCCCTATTTCCCTTTATTACTCCCTCAATCTATAGAATGAGAAAACATCAGCAACAATGCGGTCACATAAAATATCCCCAGGTTGCAACTATACAATGCCAAACATATGGATAAAGAGGAAAATACTGTGTCAGTATCTAAATATATAAATGTTGGAAAGCAGAAAGACAAAACATGCAGTGATGATTGACTAAATGGAATGTTTCATTGCTCATGTATTTATTTTGTATAACTGAAACTCAGACTTTGATTTTTCTCATATACCAATGTAAGAGAGAGAGACAAAGACAGAGAGAGAGATAGGGAGAGTCAGAATAAGAGAAGAGGAGAGGAGAAAAGGGGGGAAATAGATTAAATGATAGCCATGGTCTCAAAACTAGTTAATGGAAGAGTTGAGAACTGGATCCAAGTTTTCTATGGAGAATTAAATATTGTTCACTTATGCAAGTTAGGAATAGAAAAAGTAAAACAAACAAGAGGTGATCACAAATGCTTGCACCATTCTTATCCTTACACTCACTTCTCAATGCTCAGTGATGTTGTACTACCATTTTCTAGGATCTTCCCTTGGGTGGGCAACCAAATGCCTTCTAAGGATTCCTGGGCTTTTCTATCACTCTGCTGTTCAACCTTACTACTTCTGGGCCTTTCTACTCACATATCATTTAAATTCACATGTATTTTACCTCTTCCATTTAGAATATGAATCCTTTGAGAGAAGGAACTGATTTCTTTTTACATTTCTCTCTCCAGTGGTGGGCATGGTACAAGACATATAGTGTGAACTATATAAGTTTGTTTTTTAATCAATTAAATGTAACATAGAATATCTAAATTTTAAAAACATTTAAAAATTTTAAGAACTAAGTGGTATCATGTCTAAATTACTAAAAGAAAAATTGGCCAAATTTCTAAGTCATTGATACTAACACAATAATGGCAGAAGGTTATAATATTTTGTTATTAGAGGTACATAGATCCATTAGCAAAGAAAGCAAGAAGGAAAATATGGAATGAAATGAATTCTTATCAGATTTCATTGAGTTATAATTATTTCTAAGAAGGAATGTTAAAAAACATAAATATAATACAAATATTCCTTTACCCATCCAAAAATATTATTACATGTGAGGGTATAAAGGGATTAAAAAAGAAACAACAAACACATACTTTATGAACTTCAGTATTTTAAAATATGTATGCATAATGAAAATATAAGCAATAGATAAATTGATAAAAGAAATCTTGAATACTGAATCTGTCAAAGAAATACTCATGAAAACAATGTTAGGCTAATTATAACAATAAAATAACAATTAAAATTTATGAAGCACATGCAAAACACTCCTCAGAGGAAAACATGTATTTGTAACATAAAAAGTTCAATTCAATAAGAATATAAACAATAAGACTAGACGGTAAATGTATTAGAACCTCTAAAACAAGCAAAAAAACCAATTCCTAAAATTATATAAGTAAACTTGAAAACAAAAGAAAATTATGCTCTGAGAAACCATTTGATTTTTTAAAGTTCCGTTTTTATTTTGAAAGACTCAAAAAAATTAGCTTCCTAAAGGAAAAGCAAAAGAGAAATTAAGTTCCCCAATTAAAATATACTGAGCAGTAGTTTGCCCCTGACCACCTCCCTACCCTCCTAAGTTATCTTATTAAGGGGTAAAATTTTAAACTGAGTGTAAGGCCATTCCATTATGAAATTAGAAAAAAAGTTTCTTTGTTAGATTGAAAGAAACAATTTCCATTTACTAACTGAAGTTTGATTATCCTCCTTGTCACCTTTTAAAAAGCTAAGTTTATCAGTGATATAGTCATTCCAGGAAGAAGGTAGAAAATGAGACAGAGAAGCTATGTGAAATCTGAACCTTGTGCCTCTGCCAAAAAAGAGAAGGTAGTGAGGCAACAGGCATTATGGTTGCTCTCTCAGTTCAGAGAGTCACAGGATTCATGACAGGAAGCAGAAATCCACATACTCCCCAGATGGACACAGATACGAAGAGGCAATCTAAAAGGCAGGAAGCAGCATTAAGCTTTCAGTAGAGAAGGCAGATAAATATGCATCCAAGAGAAAATTATTCTTAGAAGTTGAAAATTTTATGTTTCATATATATATATGTATATATATATTCATATATATGCATAGAGGTGTATATATAGTGCATATATATATATATACACACACATATATACATGTATGTGTGTATGTGTATGATATATACCCACATATACACAATTATATGCTTTCATATGTGTGTCTCTATATCTATCTATTACTATTTTTTTTATCTCTTTCTATAGATGCTGTATAAATGTGAAAAATCAAAACAAGTGTTCATGGAGGTCTAAAATGTCTGACACTATTGTTTTTATTTCACATTAACAAATCCCTTAATTTTGAGCATCTACTAATTGGCAGTTAAAGATAAATCCATCAGTAGAGGCTCATGAGCTTTAGTTTATGGAGCTCTGGATCTAACTCTTACAATCTGAGGGTAATATCTATTTTGAGATTGCAAACTTGCAAACTTGGAGTTCTAATTGGGTAGGTAGCTAATTGGATAGGTAGCACAATAGAATTATCTTTTTTTTTTTTTTTTTTTTTTTTTTGCTTTTTGGAAGGGGAAGGCAGGGCATTTGGGGTTAAGTGACTTGCCCAAGGTCATATGGCTACTGTTAAGTATCTGAGGTCAAATTTGAACTTTGCTCCTCCTGACTCAAGTGCCAGTGCTCTGTTCACTGTGCCACTTAGTCACCCCATCATTTTTTTAAGAACAAAATATATTTGCAACAAAAAAGAAAGAAAATAAATCTAATAATTAAAATATTATAAATAATTAAAATGTGCAGTTTAAGGAAATTTATTGCTATTTACAAACATATAAAATATTAAAATATTAGAAAATCTTAAAAACTAGAAATAATTTGTCATCAGTCCAATCTTAGGAAAAATAAATTCAGAAAGTCATAAATGAATTGTAAAGTAGGAGAAATGTTCCAATATTCTATCAAGCAGTTCAAGAGGAATTAATATCTAATTTATAAATAAATTTATATTACATATTCATTTATATATGTATACACTAGGAAAATATATAAGAATACATGCATATGTCTATATATGTGTGTGTAAGCTTGTGTATATGTGTACACACATATGTATATATCTGTATGTGTTTTATACATGCACACACATACAGAGACACACACACAAGGAAGCTAGATAGTACACTGGATATGGATAGAGTTCTGGGCCTGGAGTTAGGAAACTCATCTTTGTGAGTTCAAATCTGCCTTCAGACACATCTTAGCTGTATGGGCAAGTCACTTAAGCCTGGTTACCTCAGTTCCTCATAAGTAAAAAATGAACTAGAGAAGGAAATGCCTACTCACTGCACTATCTCTCCCAAGAAAACCCCAAATGGGGTCATGAAAAATCAGACATCACTGAGACTGAAAAACAACTTAAAAATTATACACACAAGTGTGTGTATACATACATATACGTGTATAGATATGGACATACACATATACACATTTATTTATACATAGATGTAAGGAAATACAGTTAATCTTTCACAACATGACCATTGTGGAAGTGTTTGCATAACTACACATGTATAACCCATATTGAATTGTTTTCCTTCTCGATGAGAGTAAGTGGGGAGAGGAGAAGGGATGAAATTTGGAACCCAAAGCTTTAAGAACAAATGTTAAAAAATTGTTTTTACGTGGAACTGGAAGATTAGATGTATGGAGTGTACCAGTGGGACATAGAAATCAATCTTGTCCCATAAGAAAGTGAGAGGGAAGGGAATAGGAGTGGGAGTGAAAGAAGGGAGGAGATACTGGGGGAAAGGATAATCAAAATACATGCCATCTTTGGGTGGGAAGGAAGGGGAGAGATGGGGAGAAAATTTGGAACTCAAACTTTTGTGGAAATGAATGTTGAAGACTAAAATAACTAAATAAATTTTAAAAATAAAACAAATTACAAGAACTTTTTGCATGCAAAATTAAGAATCTATAATCAGGACAGGGCCAGAGATCAAAAGAATAGTAACAAGGAAAGAAAGTAGAAGGGGAAACAGACAAATTAGATGTCATTACAATTATCTTAATTTTAGCAAATATACTTTCCCCCTTTTTTATAAACTCTAGGTTGTGATTTCTATATTCACGTGTAATTCTTATTCCATTTCTTTAATACCTGCAATTTTTAAAAGTACTAATTTTATAATAAAAATATTTATTTAAATAGTAATAAAATATACCCTATAATATGTCATGCAGCCCTGGGCAGGGGGAAGAAGGTGTCTAAGCCAGTCATGGCTTCATTTCTCACCACTCTACACTCTGGGGCATATTAACCATGCTGCTATACCTAGTGCCTTCATATCCCTGTGCTCTCACTCTCTACACATTTTCAACTTCCTTTTATGTATTGACTTCCCCTGTTACAATATTAGCTCACTGAGAGAACAAACTATTTCTTTTTGTTTGTATTTTTATTCCCACCATTTATCATTGTGTCTGGTATATAGCAAATACTTAATTAAGTGTGGTTTTTGTTTGTTTGGGGGTTTTTTGGTGACTTAACTTACAAATGGCATTGGGTTCTTAAAGGCTATTAGAGCAGACACAAATTCTCATAGGTCCTATATAAAGACTTCAAGAGCCCAGCAAGGTAATATTTGTCAACTGAATACTATTCTAGCTAACTTCAGCAAGGATTATCACTAGAAAATTTTCTTATAATTGATGAATTCCATAATCTATATCAACATGTGTAGTCTGTCAGCCTGAGGGGGGAAAATGGTTCCTGTGTGCAGTGCGGTAGAGAAGATCAAGACTGATGAAATCATGGATAATTTACAAATTAGTCAATCATCATATTTAGCAAAAATGCAGGAAAGTGTTTTGTCAATTTAGTTCAACAAATCTTCTATGCCTATGTTATGGGAATCTGAAGATCTTCCCTGCCCCTCCCCTAGGCCCTTTGCTAAAGGGGCTACATGACTCTGAGAACCTTCTCAGATTTGAAAGTATACTCTGTTCCCTAATAGGCTGAATGTGGTCACGTGGAGCCTGTGGCACCAGGCTTGTTTTTTGAGAATGCTCATGCCTTGTAGCTTTGTGATTGGGCAGTGGGTTAAGAGGGCTGTGACATTCTCTGAGCCAGGAGAAGGC
>CM053589.1:64369822-64424249 GCA_028646515.1 Pseudochirops corinnae | reverse complement strand
CTCTGTTTGAGTCCAGAGGAATCCCTATGGTCTGAAAAAGTCTAAAATAATTTTACTTTTTCCTTCTAATCAGCTAAAACCATCATTCTTTTGAATTAAAATGAACTTACAAAATGAAGGGTGGAGGTACCCCTCATTGATATTTAACTTTATATGTAGTTATGTATGTTATATAATTAACTTTATATGTAGTCTGTTATATCTTATTTGCAAAAGCAAGGCAAACAAACAAACTAAAGAACATATTTCTGAAAGAGAAAATATTAGCAACTATAAATCTAGATACCTTTTGAAAGGACAAAATCCATAGGAGAATATATATGTAACATAACATAAAATAACATAATAAAATAATAAAATAAAGGTGATTGAAATTGCTTAGCATAAAGACTTGACTTATGAAGCCAAGAATTTGTAAGAACCCTAGTAAGAACTTAGTATCACACTTGTCCGGAAGTGCCTCGGCTACTCACCAAGAAAGTGTGAAGTGAGAAGAGGAAAATCTGGTGACAAACTCCAAAAGAACGAATAAATTGAATAAAATTCAATGGGGGAGAACCAGCAGTCATTGCAATCTGTTCCCCTCTGGCATTTTATGCAACTTTGTCTCTTACTGCTTATTTATACATTCTTTGGCTGACAGCATTTATATTTATTTGTTGGTTCAAGCCTGGGAAAACATGCATATAAAGGAAGCAGTAAGGTCCCACATAAAGGGAATTTGTACATTGCCGTTATTGTTACTTTTTTTTTTTTTTAAATAGGGATGCATTGTTATGAGATGAATCCATTTATTGTCTTAGGTCATTAAGCAGATTTGGGTAGAGTAAACATCAGTACTGAAATTCAGAACTTTATAATATCTCACATATGTCTTTGTGTATACAGTAATAAAACGTCTCTCTCTGGTAGTTAGACATGTTTCATGAAACCAGGTGGTTGTTTGTCATTAATCCAGTCGCCGTTTGTTAGCTTTGAGCAAATTATAAGCTATTTTCAGTCTTTACTGTAGTGCTTCTAACAGGGCATTGCTAAAATTAAAAGCTTAAGTATAAATGTAAGAATATACAGCATATTGTAAAACATTCTAAACTGAAGCTGGTATTTTTTTTTAATTGTTTGAAAAAAAGTTAAATGTTTGAATGAAAGTTTCAATACACGGTTTAAAGAAAGGGATGCAACTTAACCAAACAAGGAGATGAATTCTGAAATCTTCTGATCACATTTGCTATCTTCACACCCTCTTCTAATCCTGTAATCTAGCTTCTAATATCATTATTCAACTGACATCATTATTTCCAAACTACAAGTGAGAGAGGATATGAACTCAGGACTTCCTGATCCCAAGTCCAGAATTCTGCCTACTCAACCACCAAGATGCCTCTTAGCCAGACTCCTAATCTCAGTGTTATCCTCAGTTCCTCACTCCCGCTCTACCACATATCTAATCCATTGTCAAATCCTGACATTTCTGTCTTCATGACATATCTTATATGCATATCCTCTTCTCTTCTTACACAATCCATTACCTTCAGCCCCATTTCTTTTGGGATGCTGTCAGTGCTATGTGACAAGCTTTAATCACCTCTCAACTCTACTATCTCAACAAGAGCCTACTGGTTCAAATAGATGAATAATATATTTTGGTGAATGTATGTGTAACCAATTAGAAAGGCTACAGGTTTGGCTTTATGCTGTCATCAGTGTAGGGAATCCCTCAAAAAGAAACTCTCTACATGGATGCAGATCAGAAACTTATTTTTAATAAAATCTCAGAGAAAGATGAACTAACTTGTCCAACATCATGAAACTGGAAGCCAGATGTTAATCCAAGTCATCCCAATTCCATGGTCAATATTCTGGTGACTAGGCCTTTTTGGTTATAATGAACAAATGTAGCAAATTAAAGTAGCCAGTATACAAAATTATCTTCAAATATGACTTTTCCAAAATACAGTTTCTCTGCATCAATTCTCTCTCCAATCCAATTCTTACTGTACTTGGCTGTTAATCTTCCTGAAACTCAGATCTGATCATTTCTCCCCCTACTCAGTAAATTCCAGTGGTTTCTTATTATCTCCAGGATGAAACCTAAAGTCTTTTTAGCTTTTAAAGACCTTCATTCAGTACTTGACCCCTTCTTACCTTTCTGAGCTTCATAAACCTTCATATACCTTTGAGTACTTTGTGATCCATGACACTGTACTTGCTATTTCTTACACACACTGTATTTCCTGACTTGGGAATACTTTCACTGGCTGGTTCCTATTCTCATCTCTGCCTCCTGGCTTACTTGCTTTCCTTCTAATCTCAGCTCAATTCTCACCTTCTGCAAGAAGTCTTTCTCAGACCTTAGTGACTTCCTCTGAGACAGCACCCATTTTATCCTGTGTATATCTAGTTTCTACATAATTGTTTTTGAACTAGACTGTCAACTCCTTAAGAACCAGGACTTTTTAAAAATTGTTCTTTTGTTTTGTTTTTTCCCTTTTTATGCATCCCCAAGGCTTAGCACACTGCTAAGCATATAGCAGGAACTTAAAAATTGCTAGTTGACTGATAGTTTAGGCCCTTATTACCTCTCACTATTATAATAACCTTGTAGTCATAATAATCCATTCTCCATTCATCTGCTTACTTTATTTTTCTAAATTTAGGTTTGACTATGTTCCAAACTCCCTATCCCCACTCCCACCCCCACCCCCAACTAAGCTACATTGACTTCCCATTACTTTCGGGACCATAAATAAATGCCTCTGTTTGTCACTTAAAGCTCTTCATAATTTATCCCCTTCCTGTCTTTCCAGGTTTCTGTTAAAAGAAAATCCTGGTTGGGGCCTCTCCATAATGAAAATAAGACAAACTCAGGAAATAAGACAAAAGAGTTTATCAGCACACCAAGGCAGTTTGCACTTGAGGTGCAGCCAACAGCTGAATTCAAATTGGGAGCTGCTTTTATAGACTGGATGAAAGCAGTTTACATATAAGGGTAAAACAATGCTGATTGGTAAACTTCTCAATTATAAGGTGGGATTAGTATTGCATCAACTTCTCCCCTTTGGTACATAGGATTAGAGCTAAAGAGACAAGGTTAGATTTGAGTGGACCACCCTCTCCCTCCAGCTAGCTAAGCACTGTACACAAAAGGTCCAACTATGTTGAAGTGTGAGAGTCACTCAGACTAAATTCTGCTCCAGCTGCTATTATGGGAATCTGAAGATCTTCTCTGCTTCTAGGCCCTTTGCTTAAGTGGCTTAAGTGGCTCTGAGAATCTCCCTGATTTGAAAGTATACTCTGCCCCCCTAGGCTGAATGTGGTCCCGTGGAGCCTGTGGTGGGAGGCTTCTTTTTCGGGAATGCCTGATGCTTTGTTGCTTTGTGATTGGGCAGTGGGTGAAGAGGGCTGTGACATTCTCTGATCCAGGAGAAGGCTATATACACCCTGATTTGAGGTTTTGCTTTGAGGCTCACTTTAAGAAGAGTTGTGTGATTTGGCCAGACGAGACTCTGGAAAGCTGTTGAGCCCCCTGGCTTTGAAAAACCCAGATGTTGGTGCTTCCCTCTCTGGTAACTGACTAGGTATGGATGTAATGGTCAGACGGTTGGAAGCCCATCTGCTGATCTCTTTCTTTGACTGCTTGTAACTTCTGTTTGTAAGTTGTGTTTGTATTCTCTGAAGTTCAGGGTGCTGACTTTTTCCCCTGAACTAGGTAAATGATATTTGTTTGATTGATTAAAATAAGACTGTTAATCCATTTTGAGTTGATTTCCTTTAGAAAAGCAGATCCAAGAACCTGTGCTAGCGGCCCCCCTGGGTATGCTAGGGTGCTTACTGATATAACTTCCTAGATTATATTTTATTCCAGAACATTCTACTATGCAGCACCACTTTCCTCCCAATCCCCCAGCTTGTCTATTTAGGAGTCATTCTTAATTTCTCATTGTCTCTAACCTCACCCATATGTACGTCCCATATCTATGCTGTCCCCAAGGCCTTTGGACTCTATGGTCTTCTTATATCTAGTCATAATGACCTTCTTGCTGTTTTCAGACCAAGACACTCCTCTCAACTCCAGATTTTTCTCTAGTTGTATCTTATGCCTCCCTCCTCTTCTCCACCTATTGCCTGGTCTGGTTTGCTTGCAGTCTCTAGCAAAACCCCACCTTCTACAGAAAGGCTTTTCTAACCCCTCTTTATTCTAGAACCTTACCTCTCAATTATTTCCTATTTGTCCTTTATATAGCTTGTTGGTTCACATTGTTTACTTGCTATATCCATCATTAGATTGCGAGCTAATCAAGGGTAGGAACTATCTTTCCTGTGTCTTTTTATATCCTTTGTGCAGAGCACAACATTGTAGGAACTTTGTTGACTGACTGACCAAATGAGCCTGTATGCTGATCCTCACACGTGACACTCCATCTCTCACCTTCATGCCTTTGTACTTGCATATTCCAATCTTGAAATTCTCTGCCCCTTTACCAGTTAGTTTTCCCGCCTTCCCTCAAGATAGATCAAATTCTGTTTTCCCAGATGCTTTTCATCCCCTACCTGCGCACTACTAGTAGCTATCCTATCGCTCTAAGATTGCCTCCCATCTACTCTGTATCTAGTTATGCATATCATTATTTCCTCCATTAGAATCTATGCTCTTCTGAGGGCTGGCACTGTCTTTGCCTTTCTTTGTATCTTTCTTTCTTTTTATGGGTTAGCATCAAACCTGTATCAGAAGGCAGTCTTCCATTTTACTTGCTTTGCCAGAGGTTTCATCTTCCATTTAAAGAGCTCTAATGTGGGAAACTTCACTATTTTCCAAGATAGTCATCACATCTTTGGACAACTTTAATTGTTGGGAAAACTTTCCTGACATCAAACCTAAATTAGTTTATTTGCGACTCCCACCCAGTTCTCCTTCTTGTACCAAACAATAATTTATATTTTGCTTCCCTGTCTTCAAATACAGTCTTCTTGTTTGGATTGTGACTGGAGCCAAACAATGACTCCAGGTTTCTGTCAGAGTTCAACTTATATACAGGTTACTGTGTGATTTAAGAAATAAGAAGGGCCAATAATTTTCCCCTAAAATCACCTAATTCCTCTTAAAACCCAGTTCCTTTTTCCTTGGGAAAATGCAAAGACTTTTCCTTTATAAAACATTTTAATGTTTACAAAGTATTTTTTTCTTAAATTCTGAGACTTAGAGAAGTCATTAAAAAATGAATTTGTGTCATTATCCACATTTTAAAGGTCAGTACTATGAGTCACAGAGAGGGTTGAACAATTGGGCCAAAGTTCTACAACTAGTAAGCATCATATCTGGGACTCCAATTCAGATTTTCTTACTTCAAGATGACTGATTCTCTCCCATGCCATGATGCTGATAACATATTTCCTCCTGGTTTTCTACGGCTTGTGTAATTTTACTAAAGAATCGCTATACCATTCTAGTAGGGCAAAAGATACCCATGACAACAACAAATCTGTAGAACCCTCTTTCATGGTTCCATGTTTGCCATAAGAGACTTAAAAGGACTAGAATTTGTTATTTCAATAATAATAATAATAAATATCATAATCATAATAATGATAATCTATATAGGACTTAATATGTGCCCAGTACTGTGCTAAGCATTTTCCTATTAACTCACTTGATCCTTAAAACCATGGGAGGTAGGTACTATTAATATTCCTATTTTCCTGATAAAGAAACTGATGTAAACAGAAGCTAAGTGACTTGCTCAGGATCATTTAGTTTCACCTTTGAGGTACTGACAATTAAAATAGTTCTTACTGTTTTGTTTTGTTTTGTTTTGTTTTCAGGTGATTGGCTAGTGCATTGGGAAGAGAGCCTTGATGACTTTTATGTGGCTTAGCTAAGTGAAAACTTTTGAAAGAATAAATAATGTTGTTTAAGCTTCTCAGAACCCCTGCAACAACATTGAATTGGATCTTTTTAACTTAATTGAATACATAAAATGTTCTAGGAAAACCCCAAAGATAGAAAGAAAGGAATGATTTGATTTCCTACTTTATGTTCTTCATCTCCTTCTATCATTATTACTATTATCATTACTGACATTGTTCTATTTGAAATTTGGCCGTCCAGGGAGCAATAAATCTTTGATTTGGTCAGATCCTTTGGAAAGAGGCATAAAGAATTTTCGGGCATTTATTGGGACAAGCATAAAGTGAAAACCATCTTAAAATACTGGAGAAAAGTTATATTACTAAGCTAGGGGGTGGTGGTAAGGAGGAACAAAAATGGGCCCCAGGAAGGCAGAGAAACATCATAAATCATACAAGATAGCTGTGTGCTTTTATCCCTAGATCCAGATGGTCCTCTCAAAGAATAACAATGTGTAACAATTTCAGCATTATTTTACACAGCAACAGGAGTGGGATTGGAGGGCCTGGGAATTCCTTATACTTGCCAAATAACATCAGTTATGTATCCCTACCCCTCCCTCTCACATTCTTCCCCCCAAAAAGGAAAAGAAATATCACATTTTTATCGACTAAGAACTTATGTTTTTAAAAGACTCATTTAAAATTTGTCAAGAAGAATCTGTATTTTGAGGTTCAGGACTAAAAAACATTGATCTTGTTCTATTCCCCAGGATTTTATTAATCTAGTAATCATTTTAATTATCTTCCCTGTTAGACTGGGAGCTCAACAGAGGCAGGAAACTTATCTTATTTGCATTTATTCATCCAACTTAGTATTATTTTTGATTGGTTGTAAAATAGCAGAAACTCAATAAATAATTGTTTACTAGATTTCATTTTAAGCAATCTGCCTTCTTATATACTTCATGTTATTTCTCCTGAAGGATTTGGTTTAAAGTATGACATTAATACAACTAAAAAAAAGAAGAAGGTGCAGTTATGCACTGACTCAGTGGACAACTTTTGTGATGTATTGGTATACACAATGTTGAAAGAACTCAACTTATTGGGTAGACCACCAGTGGCAAATTTTAGAAGGATGTGGACAATAAGCAGGGAGACTTGGGATCTGTGTTTTTGGAGCAAGAAACCATCCTGGTGATTATATATCTATCTAAATATAAAATATTTTAATATTTTCATTTAAAAATTATATATTTCCTTTTGTGTGTGTGTGTATGTGCATGTATGCGTGCGTGTGTGTGTGTGTGTGTGTGTGTGTGTGTGTGTAGGAAAGATTTTCCTTTAATTGCCCATAGTTAAAGCAAAAAAAAAATCACTGAGCCTGAATAAATAACTAAATGCACTGGGAAATTCAAACTAATGAAAGAATGTAATTCAATTTCATTTAATTCAAGAATTAAGGATCAGATACTTATGTATGCCTAGTGCTGTAATGGTAAGCTTTGTGTGAGGTATTGGATAGTTGTTGTCATTTGAGATAGGAGGTCCAGTCTTTCAAAGAATGGCTAGAAAGTAGTATTGGCAAACGGAAAGAAGGCTAGACAGTCAGTCAAGAAACATTTATTAAGTGGCTACTGCACGCTAGGCACCGTGTTAAGTACTGGAAATATAAAGAAAAAAAAAAATAAAACAAAAATCCTGTCTCAAGGAGTTTATTGTCTAATAAGGGAGGACATATGTAAACAAATATATACAAGCAGCATAAATACACACACATGTATGTATGTGTGTGAAATAAATCAGAGATAATCAACATAGGAAAGAAATTAACACTAAAGGCAATAATGAAAGGAAAGATTTCTTATAGAGAGTGAGATTAGTTGGGACTTGAAGGAAGCCATGGGGACCAGAAGAGAGATGAAAAGGAAAAGAATTATAGTCATAGGGCAGTCAGCAGATGGATTTTCCTGTGTGAGAAACAACAGAGACCAGGGTCACTGGTTTACGGAATACATGAGAGGTATAAGAAGACTACAAAGGTATGAAGGGATCAGGTTATGAAGGGCTTTATATGTCAAAAAGAGCATTATATGTTTCATCCTGGAGGTGATGGCAAACCACCTGACTTTACAGAATAGGGAAGTGATGTAGTTTTAGGAAGAGCAATTTGCTAGCTAGGTAGAGAATAGACTGGAGTGGAGATAGACTGGAGGCAGGGAGGCCAAATAGGAGCCTACTGGCTATTGCAATGGTCCAATAGTAGTCAAAAGCATCCTAGTGGTGTGAGCTGAAGGGAGGATGAAAGGAAATATTTGATTAATGATCTCATTTATTCAGTGATAAGGGCATGTGCTAGTCAGATAAGAGAAAGGAGCATAAGTTAGACATATTATGTTTAAATGCTGGACAAAACTTGGGAATTGATTGGATATGGAGGCAGTAAGAGAGGTAAGTGTCAAGAATGACACCTTGGTTTTGAGAATGGATGACTGAGATGATGGGACCCTTATCAACAAGAATAAAAATAAAAGGAAGAGAAGGGGATTTGGCAGAAAGGCAACAAGTTTAGTTTTGGACCTTTGAATTTAAGAATTTGAGGAATTTAAGAATTGAATTTAAGATGTCTCTGGGAGATCCAGGTGAGATGTTCAATTGGTAGTTGAAGAAACTAGAATAAGAGTTAAATTAGGTATGGATTCCCAAATCTAAGAATCATCAACGCAGATATAACTGAATTAATGGCAGTTTATGATATCATCAGGAGATATAATAAAGAGGGAGAAGACAAGATGTTCCAAGACAGAGCTTTGTGTGATACCCACAGTTAATAGGCATGTACTGGAGGAAGATCTAGCAAATAAAACTGAGAAAAAGCAGTATAACAAGTAGAAGGAGAAGCAGGAGAGAGTGGTCTCTCTCTCTCTCTCTCTCTCTCTCTCTCTCTCTCTCTCTCCCTCTCTCTCTCTTTCTCTCTCTCTCTCTTTCTCACACACACACACACACACACACACACACACATACACACACAGCAAAAAAAAGAGAATGATCTATAATTTCAAAGCGGAGGCAAGAAGCATGAGGATTGAAAAAAATAGATTTAGCAATTAAGAGATCACTTGTAACTTTGGAAAAACCATTTTCAATAGAATAAAGTCAAAAACCAAAAAGAAATAAGAAGGGAAGCAGAAGCATTTATTATAAAGACCTCCTCAAGATTAGTAACAAATGGGGGCAACTAGGTGGCACAGGGAACAGAGCACTAGCCCTGAAGTCAGTAGGACCTTAGTTCAAATACGACCTCAGATACCTGACACACTTACTAGATCTGTGACCTTGAGCAAGTCACTTAATTCCAATTGCTTGCCCCTTTGCTCCCCCAAAAATATTAGTGACAAATAAGAAGAAAGATTTGGGACAATGGCTAGAGGGGATGGACAAATCTAGTAGGAGATTTTGTTTTTGAAATAGGTATGTTAGTAGGCAGTAGGGAAACTTCCAATTGAATGTGAGTGATTGAAGATTAGTGAGATAGTATAAGATAGTTGGGCAGAAAGAAAGCACAGTGTGCTAGAGAAGACTGGAAGGAAAAGGATGACTTGGCAAAGACAAAAGCCATCTCTTCATGTGACAACAGAGGTGAAGGATATGACTGTAGTCAAAAGCATCTTAGTGACAGGAGATGAGGAGTGGATAAACGGAAACTTTTAGTAATGGACCTCATTTTTTTTCAGTGAAATATAAGTAAAGATTCTCAGCTCAGAGAGTATAAAGAGCAGAAACCATGGGAGGCCTGAGGAGGGATGAAAAGGCTTAGAAAAGCCACTTTGGTGAGTAGGATAGTGTATCTATTAAAGATGTTTAAAAGGATTTCCCTTGCCACTGTGAGAGCCCAGTTGAGATTATGAAACATTAATTTGAAGCAGTCCCAGTCAGTACAGTTTTGTGATTTCCCTCCAGCTTCATTTAGCAATACAAGAGTAGGAGAAAAGGCAACAGATGGTGAGAGTAATTCAAAACTGAGGCTTGGCATGACAAGATCAGTGATAAAATAATGAAAATGGACAGGGTAGGATTGAGATGATTCATCAAGAGCTCAATAAGGAAAAGTAAGGAGAAATATAGTCAGTGCAGAGTTGATGATCTGGGAAATAAATAAGGGAGAGAGAGATTGGAGTTCATAGCTAGAATGAGGACCAGAGTTTGGGAGTGAAAGACAGAGGGAGAACAAGAAATGACAGCAAATTGTCCTTAGATGAGAGAATTTCACAGTTCATAAAGTAGAAGTGGAACATTTGTGGGTCATGGTAAGATCAAAGATATAACCATCTCTGTGTGTAGCTGTGGTGGGATGGAAAAGTAGATGATTGTCAAGGAGTAAATTGAAGAACTGAGAGGTTAGGGTATTTGATAAGAATATTTATATGTATGTTGAAATTCCCTAGTAGTTGGAGAGGAGAGAAAGACTGTGAGGCTAGCACTGAAAATACTGAGGAAAGCAACAGAGTATTTTTAGTATTGATAGATAAAAACTAACATAATCTTGAATGAGTGGTAAGTGTGGATTGAATGAACCTCAAAGAAGCAGAAGTTCTGCTTGATGGAAGCAGAGCAAGAACCTAGTAGCACTGGGAGCAAAAATTACTCAAAGTCTTCCATTTCCATTAGGAGTATGAGTGAAAGTGTAACCAGTGCTAGAAAGGGTGGTCAGGGAAGCTGTGTCATCAGGAGGGAGTCAGGTTTCAGTGAGTGTGTAAAGATGGAAGAAGGAAGAAAATAAAAGGTTTAATATGAAAGCAAATTTGTAATCTATGTAGCAGCCACTTCAAAGAGCACAGTGAGAGAAGCTTAGGCAGTTTTTGAGTGGGATATTGTAGAAAGATTAGTTTGGGGAAAATGAGAATAAGACAGTAGGGGGAAAGGGAACAGCATTGAATAATGACAGCTGAGGGTTTAGGATCACTGATATGGAGAAGCTATGACTGGATATGACTTGCTTAATCATTAAAGAATGAGTTCATATAGTTTGTGAACATCCCTTAGGGTCTGCTCTCCGGCTGGAGATCTCTTAGGGACTTAGGCATCAATGTGTAGCTGGAAAGAAGGTGGAGGAAGAAGGTTAAGGAAAGGGAAATTGCTTTAGAACTTTTTTGGTTTTAAACACGAAGTGAATCATAGTGATCTATTTGAGAATTGTAAATGCTGATATATGTTTACTGCTGCTCACTTCTGCCACATTCAGATGATTTGAGTTATTAAGTAAGCAAGCTAAAGACAGAATATTTGGATGAAAACCCAAGGTAAGCATAACAAGTTTCTTAAATTTCCAAGTCCAATTGCAATAACATTCACATATTCACCATGGAGAAGGTTTACAACTTAACTTTTTTTTAATCTCTTTTTCCCTTGTCTTTTTTTCCCCTTAGTATATTTCTCTCTCTTTCTAGACACTGAAAGAGTCTGTTCAGGATCTGAGTTGAGCACATAGCTGGTATTTAGAAAGTGTTGGCTTTAAAAGGTAATGTATCAGTCTTAAATGATTCCACATTTATTCCCTTATGGTCAACTTGTTGTAGTGTGTTGGAGGCTTTAGGCTTAATATTATTATTGCATATTATCAGTATTGCCTGTTACCTGTTTCTTTTTATAAACTGACTTGATGTTTTTTTCATTTTCATCTCTAAGCATTAATCTCACATTTTACCCTGAAGACCCTCTTTACTTTTCAAAATCATTTTCTTAAAATTCAACTTTAATAAGACCCATTGCTACGGCATCTAACTCTTGCTTCCTCCTCTACACAATCATCTTTCACCAGAAATTTATCTGGCAAAATCAGATGATTTCAAATGTTTTCAACTGGTTTACTAGTACTGATTAACTGGAAAATTTCTGAAATTCTTCTGAGGGTACATTAATGGTAGGAAAAGCAACAACAATAGTTGAGCGAGTTGCCTGGACCTAATATGCATACACTAGCTATTGAGAAAAATAGAGCCAGTAAGAAGATTGTAGAATATGGAGTTGGAAGAGACATTAGAAGCTCTAGGGTCAAACTTCTCATTTTAGAGAGTAAAATTCTGATGTTCAGAGGACTAAAATTCCTTGCTCAAGATTACATTAATAATACATTTGTATCAGAACCACTATTCAGAAGCAGCATGGCACAATGAAAGGCCACTGGATTTGGAGACTTATCAAATCTACCTCAGAAAATTACTAGTTATGAGATCCTGGCCAAATTTTTTAATCTTTTTTGTTTTGTTTTGTTTTCTTTGTTCTAGTTTTTTGATATGTAAAATGAAAAGGCTGGACTAGATGGCCTCAGGTCCCATCTATAGATCCAAATCTATGATCCTTATGATTTGGGTAAATTCTTAACCCCTATGAGTTTTAATTTATCTATGTTCAAAAGTTACATAGTAATGTCAGCCTTGGTAAATCTTTAAGTGCTATAGAATTGTTAGTTATGATTCCATTTGACTGATTCCAGTTTTTCTCCTTTATATAAAAAGCTCTCTTCTAAGGAATGCACAATAGTTCACATGTATGAGTTAATTCATCATTACAGAGTTTTTAAAACATATGAAAAAGTGTTATACAGAAGTTAAAAAAATTTTATTATATTCAATATTTTCTTGATTTACATGGAATTAGTCTTTCTCTAATAATAGTTCCAATCTTTAGTAGATCAACCTTAAGAACAAACTACAATTACTCCTACAGGACATCAATTTAAAAATGCAATTTAGAATTTAACTCTCATTTTCTATTCCCATAATGATCCCCATTACATTTTTTAAAATAGTAACTCCTCAGCTACTCAATCAGTCTATGTTAGCCCACTCTTTTTTCTTGTTCCAGCATCATGCCCTAATGTATCTCCTTTATTTTTGAATATGTGCCTTAGACTTTGAACTCACTGAAAGATGAGACTGCTTATATTTCTTTGTATGCTCTTCACTTAGCACAGTTCTTGACAACTAGATGACACTTAAATGTTTACTGACTGACATGTGCTATACTTCATTTTTACATAAGAATTCACATATGTTCAGATAGAAGGGTAATTCCTTATAATTGGTAAGGGTCTCCAATGTCTCTTTTATATAAGTCACATTATGCTGATAGTAGCAACACTGCAGGGGCTACTCAATGAGATTCACAGCTATACAAAAGAGCCCCTAGTCATCCACACAATAAGAATAAAGTAGATTGAAAATGCATGTTGCCCAAATTTGGACAGGCAGTTTGATGCTCAGTGAGTGCAATAGTCTATTTATCTTGAATAGATTGTATATAGAGGGACAATGAATTGGGCTAAAATTTAAAAAGAAGAAAAGTTGATCACTATTTCATTTAGGAAATTGTATGGAAGGAACTTTTGGCAAAGATGGCTGTGTGATTAGAGGTAAGCAGCCCTTTTTCCACATTTGTACTGCGACAAAAATCCTAAAATCACACCAGACTAAATAATGTTCAAGAAGATCAATTAGAAATTAAAGTAAGTGATTTCCTTAACCCCAGAACTGAAAAGAAGGCAGCCAAAAGCACATAAGTAATGGAATAGAGGGTTGCCACTCCACACTAGCATAGACAAACAAGACAGTGGCCTCCTAGGCCAATGGGAGGTAGAGCAGAGACAATCACAGTCTTCAAGATTCCATCCCAGTGAAGCAAGAGTAAAGGTATCTACCAAAGAAAGTTGTACAGTGGTGTTATGGGAATTTTTTTTTAATTTTCTTTTTTTTATTTTTTATTATTTGGGAGGTCAGAGCTATTTCTCCTAATTGGGAGGTTATTGAGTTGGCTAAAGCCTGACCCATAGAATGTATAAATTTTCTTAAGGTCTCAAACATTCCTTAGATAGGAAGTGAGTGGAAGAATCTCAACTGCCCCCAACTCCTTGGTGACATATATATATATATATATATATATATATATATATATATATATATATATATATCCCTTTGCCCTTAATCAGTTAATCAGCCTATTTGTGAACCCTCTAAATGTAGTGTAATATGTAACCTGACTAAGTTTACCTATATTTTGTTTAACTAGGTATATTTCATAAGGGGTTATATGAGATTACAACTTTTTAACTACGTATGACAAACTTTTAGGGCCCTGAAGGAAACATAGGATTATGAACCTGTATTTTATTTAAATGCTATCACCTCATAGGAATGTACAAGATTGTAATATGTAAAAGAATATTTATCTGTCATTGGCTTAATTTTGTCTATAAGATGTCTTGTTAGAATCCTAATATTGGTTCAGGTTTGTTTATTTTTTTATATATGTCAGAGATTTGAACCTATACTTAATTAAGCATAGTAAAACCCAGATTTTTACCTCTATAATTTCTGTGTTGTAGTAGATATATTTCAACAACAGTTGTCTACCACATGAACATTTTATATATATATTTCTTCCATAACAGTGGTGAGTACGGAAGGGGAAGCAACCAGTCTGGACCCAACAGTACTCAGTTCATATCAGTATAGGTCCAGGGTCACTTATGTTCTTGCACTCTTTACTAGGATGACATGAGGGCTCTAAAGACACAATATTTGAAACCTTAAACATACAGGGGTAAGGGATATAGAACTCAATTGACTCAGATTGAGACCAAACAGGATTGGTCTCACAGCCAAAAGTTCACTAGTGGTAGAACCCTGCCGTGTCTTAGCACAAAATAGCAATTAAGGCAATAAGGCGAGAGGTATTATTAAATAGAAGATTCCAACCATTATCAAAATCATATATCAAGAAAGATCTATGATTCCAACCTAAAAGGAGATAGTACATCCATAGTAACTACAAGTAGAGAATCACGAAAAAAAATCCATAGGACTACATAAGAACTTAGGAAAAAATTAAGAGGTAAATAACAATAATAAATGAAATTGCTTATAAAATCCAATTGTATATGGTACAATGAAATAGAAATTTTGAGCTCTTCCTGGTGTTCAATCCATTCACTGACTCAGTGTCCAAAAGAGAGGAAAAAGAGTTCTGTTCCAGATCTACCAATCTACATGGTGACCAAAAATCTTAGGACAGTTTAAGCTGTTAAAGTGCAAAACTGCCCTAAGACTTTTGTGACAGTGTGTCTATCTTTCCTCATCACGATAGCAGAAGTTTTGTGATTCAGAAAACTGAGGTAACTGAATTTTACAATTCTCCCATCAATCTACCACTGGCATAGGTGTCTAAGTGAAATGAGTTTCCTGCACTGAACTACTCATTCTAGGTGAATGTTATGGAATGTTAGAATAGCCTGAACCACCCTAGGGTTCAGTTTTTGTGTCAAGTGCTGTCAATCTGTCAGCTTAAAGTTAGATTTGATGAAAAAGAATACAAAAAAAAAGTAACAATGAGCTTCCATGTCTTAAATCATAATAATGTATTCAAGGAACCTAAATATGTCCCCAAAGGCTCTTTTGTCACTGAATTACGCATTTTTTATATTAATTTTCATTGTGAGAAGATTAGAGACCATTATTTCATTAGTCCTTTCATACAAACACAGGGATCTATGATCTGCTTGTTTTAAATTGGCAAAGTAAGTAATTATGCGTTATATAATGATATGTTTAGTCCTTCCCAAATGGCCTAAAGTAAGTTTCCTGCCCTCCTTCCCCCAAAAAGCCCTTTAAGTGGTTTCTTTTTTTCTGAACAATATATAATTGATTGCTTAATTTATCCTGTTTATTCTACAAATCTACTACAGTCCTAATACTCTAATATACCCACTCTCTACTCTGATATAGACTTATTTTTCTCCTGTGACCAGAACTGAGTCTTACTAGCACGGGATGGGGTGTGTAAATGAGTGCAGTCATTATAGGACAGAGGATCCCTGCTTTCATAGATGTTAGGAAAGGAGTTCGCTAGTGCCCTGGGGTTGGACCTGACTCAGGTCAAGTAGTTTAGGTTTAATGTTAGGGAGAAAAATGGAACACATGTAGGCCATTCAGAAATTGGCAAAAGGAGATTTATTTAGTCATAGGGGCACAAACTTATTTAACAGGGAAAGGTGTTGAAGATGCCTTGTCTTGATTAGCTACGTGCAGGTCCCTTGCCTTAGATGCCTACCCTTTTTTACCTTCTAAGTATCAGAGGAGGCATTTGGCACTCGTCATGACTGGTTTGTACTCAGATAATCAGGACTAATGTAAACAGTCTGAGCTTTTATTTTCTTGAACCAATCAAGTCTGAAGGATGGTTTCAATACCTTTAAAAGGAAAAAAAACCAATTTGTATGGAAGAAGTGAAAATATTGATCTTATCATATATTGCAATCAACTATTTGGAATACACAGTAACTCCAGGTTACCTCAATTTGAACTATGGGACACTGTCATTGAAAATTTGTCTACCTGGTCTTTTGGGCATTTTGAATCCTAAGAATGTCAACTGTACACATAGGGATAGAGCACAGGGATAGAGATTCCTGTAGCAGGAAACTGCAGTCTTCTGGAGAGGATACTTATCCTTTCCTATGTCAGCACACTCAGACAAATCTTTATTATCCTTTCAGGGGAAGAAGTACTCAGACAAAATCTCTGATTATTTTTTTCAACTTTTGAAAATGTGTACAGGGCAGCTAGGTGGCACAGCAGATAGAGTGCCAGGCATGAAGTCAGGAAGACACATCTTGCTGAATTCAAATCTGACCTCAGACGCTTACTAGCTGTGTGACCCTGGACAGGTCATTTAACTTTGTTTACTTCAGTTCTTTATCTGTAAAAATGAGCTGGAGAAGGAAAAGGCAAGGCATTCCAGGATTTTTGCCAAGAAAACCCAAATTGTACATGACTGAAAAACAACTGAAAGTTCTTATTTTACAGTTATAAATCTTATATAGAAAACCTTTATGTATACAAAGACATATTGACATTGTATCTATATCTATATGTGTGCATTTATGCATGTTATATAATCATAGGTCTGCTCTAATGTCTCATTACATATGTGACCACTTAAGAAGGAAGGGACTAAAATTTTACTTTTATCTTTATATCTTCACTGCTGGATACATAGTAGTCATTTAATAAAAATCTTATTCGTTGAGATTAAACATGAGTTCTGAAAGTCCTCCCATCAAAATGAAGGTCCTGCCAAATACCATACAGATGGAAAGGTTTGCATCATGTAGATAATATTGGAATCTCTGTTAGTAACCTGAGAAGCAGTCTAGTTCAATAGGCTACCAGAAAATAAATGTTTTGACTATAATGCATTACGAAGATTTTTTAAAATCAATTCATTCATGATGATTGAGCTACGTCATTTGTTGGAGAAAGTACTCAGATAAAAACGTAGATCTTTTTAATGTTTGAAAAAATGTTCTTATTATATAGTTATCAGTGTTATATAGAAAACTTCCATGCATACAAAGACATACGGAAAATTATATGTATATACATATGACACATTTTTATTATACATAAAAGTGTGTGTTTACATGGGAAAAAAGGAAATTGGAAATTAAGAAATTCGGATCCTCATCCTACTAATTAGCCATATGATATTCAGTTATTCCATTACTAATAACAGATTTCAAGCTTCTTCAAGTCAGGGAGTTTTGTCTTTTTTCTGTCTTTGTATCTCCAGGATCTCACAGAATACATGACATTACAAATATGTCAGAGATCAAGGATTTTTGTCAATGTGGGAGCTTCCTTGCATATCCCAGACTGTTAACAACTTAGCAAATAAGTCTCGAGGGAGTGTCTAAGGCTAGGAAAGCTTAAGTGATTTGCATGGCCACACAGTTAATTAGTCTTAGATACCAGATTTGAATTCAGATCTTCCTGCCTCCAAGCCTAGCTGTCTACACCAGTAGTTTACAACTCACATAGAAATGAGGGTCACTTAGCCATACATGAAGATTCCTGTTAGCTGCCTATTAACTTAGAAAATCACATAATAGAATTTTCTGTGTTTTATTGCATTTTTATTTATTTTGTTAAATGGTTGTTGATTACATTCTAATTTGGTTCAAGTCACATGCAAGAATGTTGTGGCCCCAAATCCTGCCACTAGGCCATATACACATTTGACATCTGTACTCTATATACTCTACCAAAATGCACATAAGAAATGTCTCTTGTTCAATATAGCTCATATTTCTGTGCTTCTATAGAATTTATAAAATGTTTTACTTGTACGGTCAGTTTTAGCATGGCAGAACAAAAAGTATAATAGGTTTGAATTCAGAAAACCTAAGCTTAACTCAATTCTTTTACTCATGTCACCTTGAGTAAGTCATTTTTACCCTTGTGGGGCTGAATCTCCTCATATGTGAAATGAGTAGGTTGGAGAATATGACCTATATAAATTATTTCTAAAGGAAAAATCTGTGAGACTTCTTGAGTAAGTAGTTGAAGCATTGTTACATTTTACAAGAAGGGAAACTGAGACCAAAGTCATTAAATACTTGACTACTCACACTTTAACCTCAAGTAAGTTGGTATTTGATTCTAGACAAAACACAGAGACAGAAGTAGAAAGAAAGAGAAGGGTAGAAAGACAGAGAGAAGCAGAGATCAGTGAAGATTCTTCTGATTTCTATATTTTACTTTACTTAAAAAAACAATTTTTTAATATTTTGTTCCAATTTGAATAATAAAATGTATTTGATAGATGCAGAAAAAAAATCTGGCATGAAAGACCTACAAAATCACATAATTTGAATGCATACATTGAGAGTTAGCAATATCCATGTATATATATATATATAATATATATATATATATAATATATATATATATATATATATATATATATATATTAAAAGAATGGGTGGTTGCACTTAAATTGTAATCATAGAACATAAGGTTGAAAGTTTTAAGTGCAGAGTAACAAAACATTGGATAATGAATGTACCTTAATAAGATATTATCAAATGGCAACGTGATTATATTGCTACAATAAATCACACTCAATGTCAACTTAATTCTTCAATGAGGCCTAAGTGATAACTCAAAGTACAGCTTCCCTGATAGCCTAATTTACTTGATAGCAAAGGAAGGCATATTTTTAAATTAGTTTTTTCTTGCATATTGAAAATAGTGTGTGACTGTATATCAGGTCCAGCAGGCTTTTGGATATAGCAATCCTGGCTGTTAGAGGACTACTCACAGGATCAAGGTAACAGAATAACAGGGAAAATAAATAAAGCTGTATGTTCCTAATTGTTTCTCATTGTATTTGGTTTTGGTCAAGTGGAATGTGTGTGTGTGTGTGTGTGTGTGTATGTGTGTGTGTCTGTGTGTGTGTGTGTGTCTGTGTGTGTGTGTCTGTGTGTGTGTGTGTGTGTGTTGGGGGTGATTTAGATGGAGAATCTCCTTCAGGGTAATGCAGTATTGATTGTTCTTTTCCCTGATTATAAGTTGTATGTGCGTGTAGGCATTTTTACTCAAATCACTGCCCGCTGAGTTTTATGAAGTCTTTTATTCATGCATTTGGGATGCGATCCTTAGCTTACTTCACTCCAGAACGTGCCCAAGGAACAAACATGAATGGACTCCTGACATCTTTATTGGGTACTTCCTGATTGCAATCAAGAAGTATTTACCTTTTTTTTTTCAAATTGATATGACTGCTATTAACCTGATTCCTCCAACTCTACTTTCAACAGCAATCCCCCTCCCTTTAAAATCACAAATCAGATTGCAAGTGGTTGAAAGGTGAATAAGAGGAAAAGTAGAGGCAATATGTATAGATAATTTTTCTAGGTGATCGACTAGGAATGAAAGGAGAGATATAGAGTATTATCTTGAGGAAATGGTAGAGTAAAATTAAGTCTTTTAAAGGATGGTAGAGACTTGAGCATATTTATAGACAACAGAGCAGTTGGTAGCTAGTGAGAGATTAAAGACTAGAGAGAGGGGATGATTTGAGGGAAATCTGGGGTGGAGACAGGAAAGGAAGAAGACAGGACACAAATAAAAGTGAGGAGAAAAGCCACCACTTCATCAAAAGCAGATAAAAGAGACATTTTCCCATGTGGGATAATGTCAAGAGATTTGGAAATGTAGAATAGGAGAGAACAGAAAACTCATAATAAATGGTATTTTCTCAGTAAAGCTTGATAATAACACCGCTGGTAATATAAAAGAATCAGGAACCATGTGGGAGAATCAAGGGCAAAAATAAAACATTTGGAAGGGTTGTTTTGATGATTTTTACAGAGAAACAATTGGAGTCCAGAAGTGCCCTGCTGTAGTGAGGTCCCTATTGAGATTAAAAACATAAACTTTTAGTGGATCTAATCAATCAGTCAATAAGCATTTATTAATTACTTTGTGTCTTAAACTGTATTAGACGAGGTATACAAAGACGAATTGAAGAATCTCTGTCCTCAAATACCATATATTTTATCAGAAGAGATATCAGATGCATAAATATATACATGTAGCATGCTTTTGAGCTGTTTCTCTAACTCTTACTCCCACATGCAAGTTCTTACCCAGAGGCCTATTACCTACTTCTCCCTACTGGTTCAAGGGACAAACATGAGGAGTTGGAGAAGGGAGTAGTTTTAATATTGTTACTTCCCATGGGTATATTCTTTCATAACTAGCAGGCAGAATTAATTAGATGATTGATAGATAAGTAGAGAAAAAAATAGATGGATGAATAGTACATTATTTAGCACTGACTACATGCCAGCAGCAGTGCTAAATGTTCAGGATACATATATATAAGAAAACAAAGTAATCTATGAACTGAAGAAGTTTATGTTCCAAAAGAGGAAGAAACACATTAAGGAGATCTGGATAGGGGAGATGGAGGTCACTTGAACAGGTATTATGGGAATCTGAAGATCATCCCTGTCCTTAGGCTTAAGTGGCTTTGAGAACCTTCCCTGATTTGAAAATATACTCTGCCCCCAATAGGCTGAATGTGGTCACATGGAGCCTGTGGTGGGAGGCTTGTTCTTCGGGAATTCGCATGCCTTATTACTTTGTTATTGGGCAATGGGTCAAGAGGGCTGTGACATTCTCCAATCCAGGAGAAGGCTATATATATCCTGATGTGAAGTTTTGCTTTGGGGCTCACTTTGGAAAGAGTTGTGTGATTTGTGCGTATGAGACACTGGGAAGCCATTGAGCCCCCCCGGCTTTGAAAACCCACATGTTGGTGCTTCCCTCTCTGGTAACTGACTAGGTATGGATGTAATGGTCAGACGACTGGAAGCCTGTCTGTTGATATGTTTCTTTGTCTGCTTGTAACTTCTGTTTGTATTCTCTGAAGTTCAAGGTATTGACTTTTTTCCCTTGAACTAGGTAAATGATATTTGTTTGATTGATTAAAGTAAGACTGTTACCCCATTTTGAGTTGCTTTCCTTCAGAAAAGCAGATCTAAGAACCTGTGCTAGCAGTCATCCTGGGTATGCTAGGGTGCTTGCTGATACAACAGGATAAAGGTTTTCTTCCAGATAATCAGTATTATGGAGAATGAATTGAGTCATGAACAAGGATAAGCATGGCTGAAACTCTTTCTGGAAAATTGGTTCCCTCATCAGAATCACCAATCAGAAGAAAGGGGCCTTGGGATAAAAGTTTTTCCAGGGTGTAAAAGAAGATGTTAAACAACAATGGAGGGAAATTGGAGAGTTTAGTTGACAATATCTATCAAGATACAGGCATATCTTGTTTTACTGTATTTCACTTTGTGCTTTGTAGATGTTGCATTTTTTTTTTTTACAAATTCAAGGTTTGTGGCAATCCTATATCAAGCAAGTCTATTAGTTTCAGTTTTACAATATCATGAGCTCACATCATTTCTCTTTGTCACATTTTGGTAATGCTTGGAATATTACAAACTTTTTCATTTTTATTATATACCATAAGGTTATCTATGATCAGTGATCTTTAATGTTACTATTGTAGTTATTTTAGGGCACCAGAAACTACACCTATATAAGATGGTGAGCTTAACAGATAAATGTTGAATTTGTTTTGACTATTTCACTGACCTGCTTTTCTCCCATCTCCTTCTCCTCTGCCCCCTGAGACACAACAATACTGAAATTAGATCAATTAATCTACAATGGCCTCTAAGAGTTAAGAAAAGGGAGAGTCAACAGATAAAATCTTCCTTCTTGTCTTATTTTAAGAATTTGCCACAGGGGCCCAGACCTTAAGCAACTACCTTCCTGATCAGTTGACAACTATCAACATTGAGACAAGACCCTTCACCAGCAAGAGATTATGACCTTTTGAAGGCTAAGTTGATGGATAATATTTCTTAGCAATAAAGTATTTTTTAAGTTAAAATGTGTATGTTTTTAGACATAACACTGTTGCACATTTAGACGAAAATATAATGTAAACATAACTTTTTTATGTACTAGGAAATGAAAAAATTTGTGTAACTCATTTTATTGCAATATTCACGTTATCGTGGTGGTCTGGAACCAAGTCTACCATATGTCCTAGGTATGCCTATAGTATAGTAAGAATAGGTGGTACAAAGAATCTCCCCCTCCTAATGTCTGCAACACATACTTTCATAAATGAAAGACAAACAAACAAAAATTGCAGGAGACAGTGTGCTCAAGCATAAAGAAAACACTTTACATAAGCATAATTTACAGCTCCTATCTTTCCTTTGATTAAATAAAAAAGCTTTGTTTGTTTCTCTCTTTGTGGAGTCCTCATGAAATTCTCATTAGGTGTGAGTAGTTCTCTGATAGTTTGCCAAGGTCAGGGCCCACAAAATCTTAAAGCAGCACTTCTCCCCTACCCAAAAGGGCCACACTCCTTGAAATTCCTTTTTTTTAAAACATACCTCTTTTGTCTTCTCTTAGCTTCAGGATGGATGCAATATTTTACTGTTCTAGTGTTTCTGATGTTATGGCCAACAGGGTTGGGGGAAAGGGAAGGGAAAGAGACATGTGACAGTCTCTCTAATTTCCCTCCCCTACCCCTTCTTGTTGCCATCTGGTTATACATGCAAGGCTCTTTTAATTCTCCCAGAGATCAACTTTCAAAAAAGTAGCTAAAATGCTACTGTTAAAATATTCTTCTTTGACTTGTGTTGACTTACTTACTTTGACTTATGACTAATTCTTTCAACCAATCCCAATTTATTTTTTTGTCTTGTTTTATCCAATTTTTTTTAACACTCTCAACTTGCTTTAAAAGGCAATTCACATTGTTTATCCTTTTGACTGATTCAGCACACATATACACATATACACCTATACATATGTATTATTTACATCTATTTTCTATATTTTATGGGTTACCTAATTTAGTTAAAGAGTTGTTAACAACAGATTTGAGTAATAAGGCATTGAACACCATGTTTCAGTGACATTCATTGAATGTATGAACCACCCCCTCTCATTCCCTTCACTTCTATTTTCCTGTAGGGGAGGATAGAGTTCTATACTATACCCCATTGCCCTTATATCTTATTTCATAGTTACTTGGAAAAACAATTTTTTACATTTATTTTTAAAACTTTGACTTCCATATTCCCTCTTTTCCTCCCTCTGAAGGGGTCCTTGGGTACCTATGCTTGAACCCCAGTTCCAAAATCACATCTAGTTCCCAAATCACATTCCTCCCTAGCCTCAAATCTCCCTGTCCTCAAAACACTGTCTCAGGTACTTTCTCTCTAGTTCAAGTGCAGCGTGCCCTTGCAAAATACTTATTTCTCTTTCTGATACAATAGTCGGCTGCACCTATAGAATTTAGTAGTTTGAACCAGCTGTATACTGGCTGAACTGGCTGTCTACTGGGTCATAAAGATATTTACTACTCACTGATCTATCATATATATCTTAGACTTAGTCATATGTATACCCCCTTAAGGTTATATTGTCTAACAAGACATTGATGGGGGGAGTCTGGGTATTTCTCAGTCAGCCCTGACCAATAGTTGACTTAGTGATGTTCCAGGCCTAAGACCACATCTCTCTGTAAACCCCATCACCCCTTGGGCTATTTCTCAGTGAACTCTGGATAAAATACCTGGGCAGTAGATGTTAAAAGTACATGTTTTTTAAAGAAGTGCCTACTCCTTAACCACTCCCTAATCCTACCCTGACTCACCTACATAGCATATTGGGCATATGTTTTACCATGGTTTATCCTATATAAACTTTAACTTTACCCGTCTAAGGTTGCAGGTTTCCTAAGAACTCTTGACTGCTTTGTAGCAAAATAATTAATCTTTGCCACCTTGACTCAAAGAATGCTTGAGTCTGTAAATTTGTTCCAGACGACCTTGCTCTGGGAACTCTGGTCTCTGGATCCCTGTATTCCTGTGGATTTACCCCTCACCATTTCTGGTCCCTCATCACCTCCCTACCCACCCTCATTCAGGAGGCAAGCAATTCAATACAGGTTTTACATGTGTAGTCATGCAAAACACTTCTATAACAGTTGGCTTGTGAAAGACTAACTGTATTTCCTCCATCCTATCCCTCCCTCCACTTATTCTGTTATCTCCTTTGTTGTTGCTTTTAATGTTTCATATACTATCTACATAGTATGTTGGAAGAGTTGCTCCCCTTCTTTAAATATCTCATGGTAACTAATTTACCACATCAGTTTTTTTTCTGTTGTTTCACACACTCTCTACTAGAACTAACCACTTGTCGTCAGTGGCATCTTTTATGCAATTCATTATTGGGGATATGTTTTATTTCATTGCACTATCTATACATTTTCACCTGTGCCTTGGGCTATCTATAATTTTGAATCTTCTGAAGTTCTGGTATTTCATGATCCACAGACTTTGGACCATTCATCTTATCTTTACCCTTTCTTTCATTTTTGTTTTTATTTTGACCTTTTCTCTAATCAGTTGATGATCTGATTGCATCCAGGTAGCTGATTTTTAAATGACTTCTATATCTGTAGCAAGTTCTTTTCTGTGTTTTAAGTTTCATCCAATTTCCTTTTTCTGATGTCATTCCGGGCTCAATACCATAGGCATCCAACTCTTAAAGAACAATTTCATAATGTTCAGTCACAAGGTTTGTTTCTTTGTCTTTAAGAATCTACAAACCTCTCAATTTCTTATTCTAAGTCTTATTTTCTACTTTTGTTTTTTTTCTGACCTACCCTTTCACTACCATTGCATTAAAGTAGATTAATCCTCAAAGAGGAGCGGGGCATATTTTGACTATCTGTATTTGGAGAATCTTGTCAAATTTTTCATAGAAGACATCTATTTCTTCATCCTCTGCTATCACTGTTGATGTGGAAATTATATTTATCTTCGTGGAGGTCTGTTTGCTGATTTTGCATGCTGCCAGATGAGATGAACAAGTGTCCCATGAAATGATGTTACTTGGGTTGACAATAAAATTAATTCAAGCAATTTCTCTGAAGAGAACCTGTGAGCTATTCATCCATTTAGCTTCAATTTCCTTATGCCTGATTTCATTTATATCAAGGGTTTCAATATGGATATAGTTCACTTTTTAAAGTAATGTACTAGCTCATTAATTGTTGGGTAAAAATTGCACATTTTGCATTCTGACATTTAAATTTCTGTTTAATTAAGGTCTAAAGAAATTTGATCCTTTCTTTATTTCTCCCCTTCTTTCTTTCTCTTTCTTGTTCCCTCCTCCATTCCCTCTGTCATGGGAATATAATGGGCTGATGTCTTGACTTGTGTGTGAATTGAATTTAAGTGATTACGAATCATACAAAGTCATCAGCCTCACCCTCTCTTCCTGAGTCATTGAAGACCAGTAGCAAGACAGAAGTTCAGAACAACTGGCAATGGCCCAGGATGTAGTGGATGACACTGGCATCTTTGCTGTCTGATCAAGCTCTGAGCACTCCACAATGCCTGCTTTCATTCACATGCATGACTGTTGGAACAAATTATTCTCATCCACCCATTCCTCTGAAAAAAGTCTTCACATCCTTCGGTTACACATTCCCCTAACTCACCAATGGGTTTTAGGCTTAGCCGTTACCCTCAACCTAGTTTAGGCATTCTGCTGAGAAGGCTTTACAGGATTGTGATTGCTGTGCATGCTGCAGCTTCTTGAAACTGCAGGTGAGAATTGGCTCAATCAGATGAGCACCGAAGATGAATGAGAAACTCTGGAAAGGACTCTTCGAGTCTTCACACCAGAGACGCTAGTCTTCCTAAACACCCCATACATACCCCATGGCATATATGTGGTGTTGGGAAGGAAGGGTACTGGACCCAGATTTCTGGACACAGTTCTGATTATATCATGCCAACTCTGTACTTGGGTGATTACTTCAGTCTCATTCTCTCTATCATTTGTACTGAATTATCCCTTCACTTATTTGTTTTACTCACACTAAAATGACATAATTAAAACTTCTCTCTATATTACATACCTTACTAGCTACTCTAGTACAATGATGGAATCACTTTTTCCAATCCAAACTAACGTTTAAATGCTCAACAGAAATGCAACCTCTCCACTCATTCTCCTTCCTTTAACATAATCAAATTCCCAAAAGGCAAACAGCAAACTTATACCACTTCTTTTTTAAATTATTTTTTTCAAATAGCAAACATTTATTTTGATTCTCTTTCCCTTCCATATATAAGAAAACAAAACAAACCTTTCGTAACAAAGATGCATAATCAAGCAAAACAAATCCTCACATTCACCACAACCAGAAATTCATGTTTCTTTCTCTATATTGAGTCCATCACCATTGAGATCATTTTTTGGGAGTCTTAAATAAGTCTCCAGGGAAGAACCAGCAGACATTTATTCCTGTACATTTGACTTCATTACTGCTTCTACTTTTCTAGCATCCTCAATATATAAACCACAAGAATAAATGTCATTTTGGAATTTTGTGTGTCTCGTGGTTCAACATGATTAAAAAAAAAAAAAGCCGATTGGCCCACCTCCTGGTGATAAGCCTCTGTTTATCTGAATCCAGACATTCTGATCATTTATAAAATGTGACCCTCAACACAAATCAATTCAAAAACAACTATGCCAAATCCACGTGTTTTGAGCTCATGAGCATACCATTGATGTGACGATTATATTATTATTATTTTTCCTTTCTAGAGAACATAAAAATATTCCAATAAGGGGAAAAAAGGACTAAATTCTATCTACCACCTTCTACTGTCGCTACTTCATAGCAAAGCTGAAGGAAGATGCATAAATGTTTCCCTCATGTACCTTTCAATACTTTCTCAATCTGTATTTATGATCCTGAGATTTGTGTATGAGGCTTTTATTAAAATTATTTTTGCTTCACCAAAGTGCTACTGAATCTTCCAACTATCATAATCTCATGGTGACCATCCTGTAGAAAACTGTCTTGCTCATCTCTCCTACCCTCTTATTCACTTTAGGCACTTACGATCTGATTTCCAAGTTCATCACTCAAATGGCATTGCTCTTTCTTTGAAGCTACCAATGATGTCTCCTATAAAAAAAAAAATACAAAGTTAGTAAATATAATTTGTTTTGATATCACCTATATTTCCCAGTGTGTTCCTCACCCAGATAACTATTCACTATAATAACATTTTTTAAAGTTTGTGTGTATATGTTGAGGGGGAGGAGGAGAAGAAGGAGGGAATACAGGAGTAGAGCAAAATCAATTGACAAACTAAAAAAAAAAAATCTGACATTATAGAAAGTGTTCCATGCCCATATAATCTCTAACTTCTATAAAGAAGCTGGCAGAAGGCCATAACTTTCATAACTCTTGTGGCCAAACTTGGTCATGACAAATCCACAGTATTTTGTTGTTGTTGTTGTAACCACATATCTCTTAAACTGTCATCTAAGCACCAGTTAGTTTGGTGTTTAAACTATATAGATAAGAAAAGGGAATGAAAATATTATTTCATTTTTGGAGAGAAATCTTGGTTGAAGAAGCTCACTCCACTAACCCAACTGAGCATATTCTCTGCAACATTTAGCCTTATGGAGTTACCTTAGATAAAGAGAGATTAAATTAATTACCCAGACTCATGCATCCAATATGTGTTAGAAATATGACTCGAACCCAGAACTTCCTGGCTCTGAGGCCAGTGTTATATCCACTACACAATAAATGCAGTTTATTATTGGTCTCCTACTCAACATCCTGACTGAGCTTGCACTCTACTAATAGAGATTTAAGGAGCTTAAATAGGTTTTAAATGCAATCATGAAGTAATTTATGTGTAGGACATTTATACAGGAAAAGTTTATAGATACCTATGTAAATTCATAAGTTAGAGTGATAATATGTTATTAATGGCTTCTAGGGATATTTTAAGGTCTATTCTTAGTCTCTGAATTGGGTATGGTGGAAGCAAACCTTATCTTCCCCTAAACGCAGTTTTAGTGTCCCCTCAGAGACAAAATACTAAACTACTTGGACCATGTGTGATAATTTTCAATCACATATGTCCAATCACTGGATATATGAGGGAATGCCTACAAGGCACTGAATAAAGCAAGGGGACAATTTAGAATTTGGACACTCATTGTGTATCCACAACCGACTGGACTGAATTTAGCTATATGCTGCTGCTATAATAATTGGGCATCTTTGCCTTTTGGTTTTGATTAGTCCTAAAATATGTCCCTAGGTAAAAATCAACTCTATGATAGCTTGCATTGTATGCATTCACTTTTTAGCTCCAGAGAACAGACTTGAAGTATACTTTAACTCACTGCTATTTTATTTTTCCATTTCATTACCAAAGAATACAAACAGTGCCAGGATGGGAACATGGCAATTAAATTGTGTCCTCTGTCAGCCACTGCAGCACCCATAGATGCAACCAAAGCTGAAGAAAACTGCAAAAACAGCTTCCTGATGAACACTTTCATCACCTTCTTAATTTCTATTTATTATTTTTGGATTTGTGCATGAGGCTTATATTAAAATGAGTTATTCTTGACCATAGGACTATTTAATCCTAGGAGGGATGAGAAAGGAAAACAGTTTCTAAGTTTCTCAATGACCTTGAAAGGAGAAACAGCTGTTTCGGTCACATTCAGCCTGATGATGGGGTTCAGTATAGATCTCCTGGGTTGATGAGCTCTACCCTCACTTGCATCATCATCCTACCCTTAGAAAACCCAGGGGAAAGCTACAGGGAGTGTATTATTGCACTATCGAAGGAGGGAAATGTCATGAAATAATATAACATGACACTACCTGATTGCATTCACTGATTAGCTGCATTCTCTAATTTCTACTGATAGTTATGGAATCATTTCCCCATAACGTCAAACTAAGTCCTTGCCACAGAATGTTGGAGTCTAACACTTCATTTACATCTGTCTTTGTTCTATTAATCATTCAATCATATGATATTAGGACAGAAAGGGACCTTAACGCCACCTAGTTCAATGCCTATATTTTACAGATGAGGTCACTGAGGTTAATATCAACACTATTTTTGGAGATTACATTGTAGTGTTGCAAATAAGAAATGCTAGCTCTGAATACACAATCAGGCTTTGATATTTGAGGGATAGATACTTTTCATATACAAAGATAGCCTGACTAAAATGAGTAGATCTTGCATTTTGAGTTCTCATTTAGAATAACAATATCCATAAGAAACAGCAGGATAGTTAATAGAAGATCGATCTTGTTATCAAGAAGTGTTTTCAAGTCCTGACTAATATGTACTAGCTACATGGTATTGGGCAAATCACTTAATCCCCTTATAACACCAGGCAATCTTCTAAAACTGTAAATTACAAAATAATTGCTAGGCAGCATTAATGGAGGCAGTTTCCCATCAAATGGATTCACAGAGTTTAAACCTTTGAAATGAGCGTGGGATAAGGCCCAAAGATCTAAATCTTAGTTCAGGATTGTAGAAAATAATAATGAAAGCCACACTGTATTAGCAAAAGAATTATGGTGATAGAATTGTTATATGAAGTGGACTGTGCACTTCAAACAGCAGAGGGTGGCCTCAGTAACATCCGTAGGCAGTAGGCCATTTGGATGAAAACATCTGAGCATCAGGAGACTGAGAGAGGTAGAAGCTTAACTCAACAAAGCCAGATAAGTACTTTTCATATGAAAATGAATTCTTCCTTTGGGAACCAGCTCAAAAATTGGATCTTGGTTTAGCAATTAGGTGTTACACAACATACAAAAAACAAATAAGAGGATTCTCTTGGATTAATCCAGGTAAAAACTGCAAGCTTTCTAAAACTGAGAATTACCTCGCCCTCCAATTTGTCTGCAGTAAATAAACTCTTCAGTAAAATTCCCTTTTGGTTACAGACATCTGGAGGGGGAAAAAACAGTCCATGAAATCCATGAAGTTTTCCTTATTATTCTCCTCTATAAGTGACTTCTCATTACTAAGACATCTTACATCTCTTTGTGCCACTAACATTCACTTACCATAACTTCGATTATGGCCATTTACATTTGTGTTATTTCCTGTCCTAGTTTGCAATCACTTGGAGGACTGAGGTTGTACCTTGTTTCAACTTTGCATATGATGTATTTTGCATTAAGATCTAGAGGAGGAAACTGAGGCTTGGAAAGTTTAATTGCTCTCCTAAAGACATATAGATAGTAAGTGTCAGGGTCAGTATTGAGGACCACAGGATTTTAGAGTTCAAGCGACCTTAGAGGCCATCATCTCGCACTGAAACAAAGGGATTTGCCCAGCATTGCACATTGAATAAGTAGCCATGTTAGAAACCCAATCCGAGCCTGCTGATTTCATATCCAATCTATTATTTTACCGTGCCATGCTACAGGACCAACATTACAGTTTGTTGATGGTCCTTTGGAACTATTAATAGTGTGCAACTACATGAACCTTTCAGCTTCTGGCCACAGATTATTCTCACACGGTAAGGTAAGGATTTTTGTTTCATTAATCTAAACCAGGTGTGGGGAACCAGCAGCCACCAGGCCACATATGACCTTCTAGGTCCTTGGGATGAGGCCTTTTGACTGAGTCCAAGGTTTACAGAACAAATCCTTTTATTACGGGAATTTGTTCTGTGAGGTTTGGATTCAGTTAATTGGCCACACTTGAGGACCTAGAGGGTCACATGTGGCCTTGAGACCAAAGGTTCCCCACTCCTAGTCTAAACAATTTAGCCAACACACCATTGACAAGTAACACAGGTATGGATAACCACTTTCTTAGTTCCATTAAAGTCCAATTAGAATTAAGGAAATATCATTGTAAAGTTCCAAATTCATTCTTGCTCCATGATTTCCATTTCGAGTATGCTGAATGAATATAAAAGTTCTTTTAAAAAAACCAACAACACAGTGCTTCCATTCTGAAAATTAAACAGCATATTTTATATGACATAAAAGTAATAGAAAATATTTCATCATCATAACAAGCAAATATTGTTTATATACAAAAATCGAGTTCTTTTAAAGATACTTCAGTTCTGTGGAGGGAATTTTAGGGGAAAAAGTATAGTCCGCAGGTGAATAATTTCAAAAATGAATAGATTTTGAGAGTGAAGTGTATCTTTTGTTTTTTCTTGCATGATCATTTTTCTAGTTCTGCCTTTACCTAACAAGGAGTCAATAAGATCATCACGTCCCCTCGCCTTGTTAGACACCAAATCAAAAGTGCAATGCACCATAGACATTGTACCAAATAATTTTACTAATTTTTCTTTAATAGGTTTCTTTTGAACTCAACTCATTTTAACTATGCCCTGGGACACTCTTTTGTTTCATCACAAGTGACCTCAAAGTGATAATCATTATTGTTGTCATTAGAATTCAGTCTATTTTTTTCATACATGTGAAGCATTCTTGATTGGAATAGATTTCCATTGTATCTCAGCTGTGAAAGTCCTATTTTCATTTAACACTTTGCATTTCTTGCATGATAGCTAACATCGGAAAGCTAGGACTCATTGAAATGTGGTTTCTGATCAATAGTTCAAAGCTATTTTTCTCTGCCTCTAGAATATCAAGGCTGGATTATTTCCTTCCTTTTGTGTGCAGGCCTGTCCCTTCACATTTTATATACTTTATCTGCCAGAGGATTTAACCAGTAAAGCTTTCATTAAATTTATATTCTATCTTCTGATAACTGAGCAAAGGTTGACTACTTTAAGCTGATTCAAACAAACTTGTTAATTTTTGACAGCTGGATGGTGGTGACAGCCTCTTTCGAGCTCCCTAGAAGCAAGTATTTCAGTAAGTTTGTTTTTAATGTTCCAATACTCCCTTTTTCTGCCCTCTTTTGCCCTTTTCCTGCCACTCCTCCAATACCATTTAAATCAATATCTTCTTGCTAACTATATTGTTCCCACTATCATAAACTGTTCTCTGAATAGTGCCCTATTCAGAATAGAACAGCTTCCTGATAACAGTTTATCAAATCTGTTCCTGGATAGGCAACTCTTCTATACGTCACCTTCGAGTAATCTTCCTATTTCTAGTAATAGGGAACTTGCCACCTTATGAGTCATCCCATTTCACTTATGAACATACCTAATTGTTAGGAAGTTGGGTTTTATTTTCCTTTTATTAACTCAAAGTTCACCTTCCTGATATTTCCAAACTTTGATATTAGTTACACCAATTTTTCAAAGTCAATAGCTTGTCTAAACAGGCATTGGGAAATGACTTTGGCCATCTATCTAATTAGTCAATTATTTGATTATGCGCACACACACACACACACACACACACCGGATTCTGGAATAAATGCCATTTCTGAGATCAGTTGCATCTTTTCTACTTAGAATAGTCCATTTTATTTTTATGATCTTGTTTCACGATAACTTTATTCCCTAGCCCTGACTCTCTTCTTAAAATATTAGTCACATATTGGCATTAGGCTTCAGGGGGAAAAAAGGCAAAACAAACAAACAAACAAACAAAAACACTTTAGTCTATGTCATTTCTTGAAACCAAACTATAAATACAAACCGTTGAAAGGGAGAAAATACAATAGTGAAGGATAATATTGCAAGATAAATAACACGAATGCTATAGGAGTTTAGAGGGAGGTGAAATTACTTCTAGTTGGGAAAATAAGGAAAGTTTCTTGGAATGGGTCTAGTTTATATGGAACATTGAAAAATGGATGGAAGGTGGAGAAGGGGAGAGAGGTCAGTGAAAGGGGAGGAAAGCACACATGCAAAATCATGAAACCAGGACGACAGGCAGGTTCAAAGGAGGGGGATTAAACTGAATTTACTGGAGCAAAGAAATGAAGGAAACAGACATTTATGGACTGCCTACTAGGTGTCAGGAACTGTGTTATGTACATTCCAAACATTTCATTTGGTCTTCCCAACTATCCTGCAAGGTAGGTGCTATTATTGTCTTCATTTTCTAGTTGAGGAAACTGAGGCAGATAGAGGTTGATTGACTTGTCTGGTGTCACAGCTAGTAAATGTCTGAGGTAAGATTTGAACTCAAAGCTTCCTGACTCCATGTCCAACACTCTATTCACTAAGCCACCAACTGCCTTAATGAGCCCAGGCATCATATGAAGGATAACATTGGGGAAGGGAGGGGGGTCATTGTAAACTTCCCATTTACTGACATTCTATCACTCCTCAAAAAGGGGTATTAAGCTCGGGGGAAAACATATAAACATTAGTTCCTGACAGATGGAGGGCAGAGTACGGATCTTTTATCAGGGCCCATTATCTTTATTTGGTGATCCATTGTGCATACTCACATATGTGTGTCTAAATATGTATTTTATATATATATATATATATATATGTATATGTATATATATATAGTCAGTATATGTATGTATGCACTTTTTTTTGCTTTCCATCTAAATTAACTTGTCAACACAGAGATGTTATTCTTTTGCTTTATTATGAAATTATGTTTTGTTGCAGAAAAATTTCAAAATCTCCTTTCATCAATTTTTCAATGATTTAATAACAACCCAAAAAGGGAGGGGGAGGGAATTAAATAAAACTTGACTGATACTTGAATACCCAATGCTCAAGCATATGTTCTATGCGTAAATAAACAAGTGTTAACTGAACCTGTGTGGAATGTCATCAGCATCCTCACCTTCCCAAGAGGAGAAAATAGAGATTTTATTTCTTTATCATAATCTTACAGTATTGTAAAGGATCTTATGCTGTAAAAAAAAAAAGTGTTTTCTAGACTAACATGATTCTTCATTCATTTGTGTGATTCTGAATAGCTCTTTGAGATGATGTCATAATTCCTATTTACTTCATTTGAATTGATTCCACATAGCTGGGGGTGGGGTGTGGATAGGAGAAACCCCATCCTTTCACAACCAAAGATAAATTAATATCATAATTCTAGAACTAGAGCCTCAGAAGTCATCTAGTCTAATCTTCTCATTTTGCAGATAGGAAAACTGAGACCTAGGGATGTTAAGCAAGTTGTCCAAGGTCACAGAATAGCTTCTACTACTGGCTACTTATTATTCCCACTAGAAAACTTTTTTTTTTCTTTTCTTTTGGCAATTCAATTTTAAAGCTAATTGTAATTGTAATTCTATTCAAATCTTGCAAGTCATGCATCCCCAATACACTAGGGACTGCACAAAGGAAGAGCTGCATTAAAATCATCCTTCCAACACATTCTCCTCCTCTTCCTCCTCTTCCTCCTCCTCCTGCTCCTCTTCCTCCTTCTCTTCCTTTTCCTATTCCTCCTCCTCTCCTTCCTGATAGTAAAAATTGCATACTAATACTGTAAACAAGAAGCACAACATCCCTATTTATATGTTACATTTGCAAAATAGCTTTTCTGGAGTTTTGGTATTTATATATGGATGATTATATGTCTACTTTGAGCCTGATTGTCCAATATTTGTTCTAAAGCTATATGTCTACTTAATGCTCATTTGGTTTGTGAACACTTTAATTTAGAATAAAATATTAAAAATCAATAATCTAGTAGTTGAGACCTTATTGATGTAGATACTTCCTCCAACAATGTGCCAAACCATCCATACCTGCCCGTCCTGGGCAACTTGTTGTCAATCCTTTCCCATTAAACTGCCTGAGAAAGGACATCCAACATGCTGGACAGCTTCTTCTTGCTCTGCAGATGTTACATGAATACCAATGGAACACTTGGACTATGCATTTATTATTCTTTATTCTTGCTTTGTAACAAATTGGTGCTATAAGTACCCTTTTTAAAGAGGAGGCTATATAGTTAAGGTGAAAGGCATTATATGCCACTTCTATCAATCCTATACAATAGATACGTTACTGACTCTTAGATTTTAATACAGTGTTATTCTTGTATGAGAACCTGGAGACCTAGGAGATCTATAAATATTATAATCACCATCAATCAATACCTATACTTTCCACCTCTGTCAGAGCAACAGATATGAGTGGCTAGTTATGTATCATGTAATAGATTAAGAAGTCATAAATAGAACAAGCAACAGGAGAAGTCTAGGAAAGGATGGAAACTGGTCAGGCCTAGCAGATGACCTGGAAATTTCCAATCAAGGCAAGACTGGGAGTTTGAAGTCAGGTAATTCATTCATACTGATAGGTAAAGAATGATCTATACTAATTAGTATTTAAAGTACCAGAATAGATTTTCCCAAAAGAGAAAACATTCTCATCCCTTCCTTCCAAGCACCTCTAAGGTACCACTTTGATGTAAGTGCTTTCCTGAATCTCCAGCTAAAATTGTTTTCTCCCTCCTCAACATTTCTAAAATTTATCAATATCTCCATTGTTCCATCACACTCCACCTTGTGTTATATTTATTGGTGCAGATGTGATATTCCATCGTAGGAAAATGTAACTTCCTCGTAGATAGGCAGTCTTCCATTCTTTGTATTTGTATACTCAGGACCTAGAAATATGCTTTGCACATAGTAGACATTTGAATTGATATAGGTAAATGAAAGCATTCAATCCTCATCTTACAGAGGAGCCTGAAGATCAGAAAGGTCAAATGACTTGCCCATAGCCAAAGAAATAATAAGAATCTAATTCCAGAATTAAACTCAGTCTAGGAATTAATTCCAAGTGAAGGTTGTGAAAATTACACTGACTTGATGAAATCTGAGAACCTTTCCAGCTCTAAGATTAAGATGCTATAGAGAGAGGGGTCAGGACTAGTCCTGTGAATTCATTGGCAAAGGGAATTCCCAGATAAGGAGCTCCCTGTACCAGTGCAAGCTGGCACTTTCTCTGCAATAATTAGTTTTAGACAGTTGCCAGAACAATGACCACTTCAGTGACTTGTCCAGCATTATACAGCCATTATAGATCAGATCTTCCTGACTTCAAGACTGAATCCTATCCACTATACAATGCTTTCCCCTCTCGCAATTATACACTGCTTTACAGTTTGTAAAGCATTGCTCTCACTGAAAATCTCATTAAATTTACTAAATTATTTAATCAATAACACCTACTGGCCATGCTTAATATCAAATTGAGAAATAAAGTACATCTCTAGGAGTTGAGTCATTTCATTTTTGTATCCTCAGGTTCTAATAAAGTCCTTTATACAGAGGAGACATTTAATAAGTTCTTATTAAATTGAGCGAAATGAATTCACAAGGTATTTGAGCACAGACAGGTTCACAGTCTTGAGGCTGTCATTTGCAAACCCAGGGTATTGGTAAGGCAATGTGCACAGGATAAATTGAAATAAGAAAATAAAATAAATGCTATAAAGTAAACTTGAGTGTAATATAGTAGGAAGTGAGCTAAATAGAGAATTCTAAGATATGTTGAAATATTACAACTAGTTAATAATTTGAAATTTCAATGGATCTATGATCTCATCAAAAAAGATATTTTTTTCTAATAATCTATATCACAATCTCTCTCTCTCTCTCTCTCTCTCTCTCTCTCTCTCTCTCTCTCTCTTTCTCCTCTGAGGTTAGTATTTTGTTTTGAGGCTTACTCATGGGAAAGTGTTTGAGTGATGTAGCCAGATGAGACTCTAGGTAGCTGTTAAGGAGCCCCCTGGGCTTTGAAAACTCAGATGTTGGTGCTTCTCTCTCTGGTAATTATGTATGTATGTAATGGTCAGATAGTTGGATCTGTCTGTTGTTCTGTGATGCATGTATTATTTGGTCAGATGGTTAGAAGCCCTGTCTGTTGGTCTTTGTGCTACTATTTCTGCTTATAATTTTTGTTTGTATTTTATCTGAAGTTCAGGGTGCTTTTTTTCACCTAAATTAGGTAAATGATATATATGTTTGATTAAAGTAAGATTGTTAAACCCTTTTGAATTGCTTTCCTTTATAAAAGCAGATCAAAAAACCTGTGCCAGCAACATTCCTGTATGCTGGTGTTATTGGTCTTTTACCGCCACAGCAACTGCAAGTAGTACTGTTGTTCCAGGGGTCTTCCTCTATTTCTCTTGACAGAGCATATGCATCATGTAGTTATGCGGGCTATCTTCTGGTCCCCTCCTTATTATCTTACCTGTTTTTCAAGTAGTACATCTCTCAAATCTATTTATCCAGCTCTTAACTATCTACCAATATATGATCTTGCTTCTCCAACTGGCTATTGAACATCTCCCACTGAATGTACCGTAGACATTTTTAACTTGACATGTCTAAAACTGAAGTCATTATTATCTTCCCTCCCCTCAAACCCACCTCTTTTTCTAACTAACTCCCCTATTACTATCTAGGGTATGAATATCCTTCCAGTCTTCCAAGCTAGCTACCTTGGTGTCATCTTTGATTCTCACTCCCATATCCAATATGTTAGAAAGATCTGCTGATTTTATCTTCATGATTTCTTGCATATTTCCCTCTTTCTCCTCTAATGCTGTCACCACCCTGGTTGTAAGCCTTCATCATCTAATCCCCCTGATACAAATCTTTCCCTACCCCAGTACATCTTTCTCTCAGCTATCGAAGTCATTTTCCTAAAGTGTTATTCTGAGCTTTTCACCTCCTTACTCCACGAAGTCCCTTGGTACTCTATAACCTCTAGGATCAAATAAAAATCCTCTGTGTGTCATTCGAAATGCTTCATAATCTGACTTCTCACACCTACTTTTCCATTTTTCTTGTGTCTCATCCTCCCCTTCTATTCCCCTCCCCCCACAAACACACACAAGAACTCCATGATCCAGTGATACTGTCTGCCTTGATAGTCTTTAAAAAAAGATACTCCATCTCCCAACTGTGGGTATTTTCACTGGTCATTCCCCATGTCTAGAATGATCTCCCTTCTTTATCTCTGCCTTCTGACTTCACTGGCTTCCTTCAAATCTCAGCTAAAATCCCACAGACTACAAGAAAACTTCCTTATCACTTAATGCTAGTACCTTCTTTATGTTAGTTTTCAATTTATCTTGTATATAATTTGTCTTTATATAGCTATTTAAAGACATGTTTCTTACATGTTCTCTCCTCATTAGACTGTGAGATCCTTCAGAGCAGAGACTGTCTTCTGTCTTTCTTTTTATCCCTAGAACTTAATCAAGTATCTGGCATACAATAAGTGCCAAATTAATATCTGTTGGTTTGTTTTTGACTAACTGATTGTTTACTTCTCCTACACAATTCTTGTTTGGTAATGTACTATAGACATGGTGCCCCAATTACTGCTAAAAAACAATAATAGGACCTAGTCCCAATAGGTTCTAATAGATCTATAGCACGATAAATGGAGTCAGTCTTTTAGAGCAGGAGTTCCTAAGGCATGAATTGTTGTATACACATATACATACATGCATACACATGCACCAGCACATATGCACATGACTGTTTATATATGTATGTAAACATATGTATGTGTACACAAACATATACATGCCTGTATTACTATATTATTTCCTTTGGAATACCATTTATTTTATTTTTTGCACTTATAAACATTGAGGTGTCCATAGCTGCACCCAATTGCCAAAAGGGTCCATGACTCCAGAAAAGGTTAACAACTCTTGTTTTTGAGTATAATTGTCATGGAGTCCATAAGAAGATGAGATGGGGACACACAAAACAATTTATTAAAGTTAGTGACCAAAACAGAATCTACAAAAGCAAAATAAATTAGCAGGCAGAATGTGACTAAAGGTGGAATGTCATCCTATACATAGACAATGGTGGCAGCAGCAACCTTGAATATAAAGAACAAAATAGATATGAATATATGTGTTCCAATTTAAAGTCAAACAAAGCTCACAAGTCATTTTTGATGCTGCAAAGGTTGTTGAAGGTGAGCGGTTTTAAGTGACTTGGGCTAATCAATTATAGTTGTGTCATGCAAATAGAACCTGGAGTCTGGGTAGAGGAGTTGTTTTCACATAGTCACAAAATGTGTGTATTAAAGTAAAACTTAGTCAATTCAATAGGGAAAAACAATGGGAGAAAATGAAAAGAAATAAAACCATTTCTCGAAGTGATTAAAACCAACAAAAAATTAAAATTGAGTTTTGTTTCTTTTTTAAGAAAAATGACTAAAATATGTAAGATTATATTTCAATATTTATGTATGTGTGTATTTATAGGTATCTGTGAAATATATATGAAAATATATACATGCAGACATACAAATATGCACATCTAAAGTTATTTATTTAAGTTATAGAATAGTCTGCTTTTTGTGTAAAACTATCCATAACATATCCATAACTGAGGACAAAAAGTACAGTTTAAGAGAAGAAATAGTGCAGTGCAGTTTAGTACAACACAGAGTAACAATGGAAAAATGCAAACACAGAATCAATGTGGGACAACCTCAAGCATAAAGTCTATTTTTTTTTAAAGACTCTACAAAAGATACAGCTTGTGAAGCCCAGATTAAACAGTCTGCCAGTTTTCCATTCCACATCAGTACAAAACACAGACCATTTTATTTGGACCAATATATCCTAATTTTAGATTAAATAGAAAACTAGGGTGTTGATTTCTTTCATGTTTGTAAGATATTATACTAGCAGCTGTCAAGACTATTAAAGACCATCTAGTTTACTCTATTTTAAAGATGAAGAAACTGCTTCCTAGATCATTAAGTGACTTTCCCAAGGTCAAATGGTTAAATGATAAAGGTACGATTTGAATCCAGCTTTTCAATGACTTATTTTTAAAACTAAACTCTCTGTATTAGGTGTGTCTTATTCTAAAGTATGTAGGCTATTTGCTTTGTGAAGTGTGAGAATATTTTCTATCTGTTAGCACTTTTTAAAATGGTGGGGTTTTTTGTTCTCCCCCCCCCATTATTTCTTTTTTGGGGGGTGGGAGGGCAGAGGGGAGAAACAGTGTTTGTATTAGAATTAGGAACGAGTGGAAGCCTTTACCTTAACTAAGTGGTTAGACTACATACTTGGAGTTTTCATCATTCTGAAAGATGCTTGCACTACAAAGATGCTAAAAGATTCATAGAAATTAGAAGACCATTTGTTTCTATCAATCTATCTCTGTGTCTTCAATGTTTCAGTCTTTCTAATGTCTGTTAAACACAACACAGATATGGATATAGATATAGACGCAGATGTAGATATAGATAGATAAAGACATGCAATACATATTGTGCATACATACATTTACATATAATACATGTGTGCATATATGTGTATGTGTATATGTACCCACTAATGTGTATACATGCATATACATATATGTACATATTATATATACACATATATACATGCATATGTATGTGTGTATATCTATTTATCTGTCTATCTATCTATCTATCTATCTACCTATCTATCTATCTAATCTAACTATATTCATCTATTTACCATCATCTACATTGGAGACTGTGGCGTGTGATTATGTCTAACTGATTTATTTAGCAATGTCTGCCAAATGCTTAATAAGAAAATCTGTCACGTCTTGATAAATCATCACTTTCTACCATGCCCAGTTTCACAAAACAGCTGGACAACCCTTTTGCAGCTGCTGGTTCCCACCACAGAAGAAGCAGCATTTCAATGTTGAATTAAGTGATTTCTAAATGTAAAGACTTTGGAGGCTCTTTTGAGATAGAAATTCTTTTCATTCTTCTCACCGTTAATGCAAATCCAACAGTGTTATCTATGTAAAACTCCAGGATACAGGGATGGCTTATGAACTGTTAACTTACAAATCATTTAAGGTGGAAGAGACTTTGGAGATATTTATTCCCCTTCCCTCATTTACAGATGGGGAAACTGAGGCCCAAGGAGAATAACTGAGTCTTTTCAGATTTCAAAACAAGTTCAGAGTTGCTAAGTCTGGTATTTGGTTTTACCATCTTGAGAATGGGGAAAAGGGAAAGAGTAAAGGCAAAAATCCAAGACCTTTGTGATGAAGGAGGAGCTTCCATGACTTTTGCTTTCCAAATCTCCTGAGTCAGGAATAACAGGTGATATGGGGGTGGGAATTTGGGAGTTGGAACAAACTGTGGAACATAATGAGTGGCATTTTGGCAACAGGAATTTCATGGAGAAAGTTTCTTCTAAATATGAGTGGAAATTGCATCTGGGGTAGCCTAAGGGCTTGTCATTGTTTTAGGTACTACATTAAGGAATTATGTTGAACTCTTTTTGGGGATTATACTTTGGAGAAAGTTGCTTAGGTGTTTGCTTAGAAATATCTGTGATGATAATATAAAAATCATCTATGTATGTGTACATATATCTATATATAAGCACATAAATAATTAAATATATGCATATTAATATGTACATTATATATGTGTGTCTGTATTTAGAAAGTAGATCTGACTAATATTCTTTTAATGTCCTAGGTTTTCTATTTTTTCAGTATCACTTTTTGCACTTAAGCATAGAAAGAGCATTGCAAATTATCAGACCACTTATCTTTCATAGAATTAATGTGATGATTTCTCAGTTCAGCAAAGTTACATTTCTGTGCCCCAGAAGTACTTAGGAAAGGTTTATTATCGAAGACAAGAAAGGACTAATGGTTCAGTCCTGAATTTGAGAGCTGTGGAAAGATATTTCATGCGTATACATGTATAATCCCCTGGGGGTCTTTGATCTTTGTAAAGATATTTTCCAAAGCAAATATAATCTGAAACAAATTATGAGGGAATCTGTCAGGAAAATAAACATAGAGTATCTACTCTGACTGGATGATGTCCATTAGTGAAGCTGTTCTAGAGATGAGGGTTGGAGGGAAGAAAGATATTTGTTTTTTTGTAATTTTATACAGTTGTGTTTTTGTCTAGTTGGATCAATGCTGTTCTTGTTTCCTAAGTGTCTCTTTTCTCTGTCTTCTCAGTTGTAGGCCTGAGTTACTGGCCATATGGTCCCAGGTCCCAGTTAGTCTGGTGAGACAGTAAAAACATTTGGGCCTGATAACTATGTAGCCAGTTTAAGTCTAAAGTCAACACTACCAGCCTCATTAGTGTATGGTCTCAGGCGAATGAACAGCTTGGATCTCTTCCATTTATGGCCAAAAATTATGGAATGTTCTCTCTTACCATTGACCAAAATTCATGAGCAACATCTTTTAGGGCCAAAATAACAAAATTTTGTTGTCCTTTACAATTGTGTAGAGTGGTCTTTATATGATGATATTGGGAGATGATTGTTGTGAAGAATTCTTTTTCTTATATTTTTTCTCTTCCCCCCCCATTTATTACGCACAAAATAATTTCCATAAGGTATATGCTACATTTTGCAATAAAAAAGATTTACAGAAATATATATGTATATATATACACACATGCACAGTAAACATATACACATGTGCATATATACATACACATGCACATGCATATGCATGCATATATGTATATGTGTATGTGTGTGCATGTATGTGAATCTATCTCTATCTATCTATTTATCTACAGTGCAAAAATTTGAAAGAGTTTCCATGTGGAGCAATATTTCTTTTTTAAAAATCACAGAAATGCTATGAAATTGTTTGTCCTCTTTGCTTGGTACATTGCATTTTGAATACAATATTTTCTTTAATAAAGAAAACCAAGACACTTTGGATCATATTAACTTTATGTATCTCAATCTATCTATCTAGCATGTATACTACATCTCATCTCTGGGAAAACTAGAAAAAAATGCAATGGCTTCCACATAGGAAACTGTCAGCCTGGTATTTGAAGCAGGATGCCTTGATGTGCCCTCCTAAAGCAGGAAAGCTAAAGGAAACATTAGAACAAGATTTTGCATGAAATTATCCAATTGAGTACTTCTCCTTTACCTTTTTTTCCCAGTTTCATTCTCTTGAGAGTAAATGACAATCCACCATTCTCTCTCCCACACTGAGGTGAATGAGAGACTTGAAGCCAGAGCTGAATTAACAAATCAATAGATATTAAACAACTTCTATGTGGCTGACACTGTGCTAAATTCTGGGTTCAAATGCTGTCTCAAACATTGACCAGCTGTGTGATCTTGGGTAAGTCATTTTATGTCTCCATGTCCTAGTCCTTATTTGTAAAATGAGAGAGCAGGATTCAATGATCTGGAAGGGTCTTTTCCAGTTCTCAGTCTGTGATCCTATGACCTATTCAATTTTATTTTACTTTATTTGGGGTTTGGCAGTTGGGGTTAAGTGACTTGCCCAGGGTCACATAGGTAGTAAGTGTCTGAGGCTCCTGACTCCAGGGACATTGTTCTATCCAGAGCACCACTTAGTTGCCCCAATCCATATAATTTTATGCAAAATGCAGTGGAGAGGTGGAGAGATATTAGTATGTCACTTGGTCATCAATGGATGCTTACACTGAACCATTCCAGCCCCAAGGTTCAGATGGTCAAAATGAAGATGATACAGTTCATAGAGAGTTACTTCACAGAAGCAGAGGATGTCATACTCAAATAAGACAAAACATTATGGCAATAGGATGGACCAGAGGAGGCAAGGATGGAGCAGTACTGGACTAGCAGCTGTCAAGAAAATTCAGCAGTATCAATCCCAATTCCATGTGCTTGCCTACTATTTCTCTCTTGCCTGTAGAGTAGACCCTGGTGGATTCCAAGCACCAAATGTCTTGTTTTAAGCTGGCCTTAAATCCATAGGTGTAAGAGGAGATTGGGAGAGAGGAGAGAAAAGAGGTGATGATAGAGAAAAACTTTATATGAGAGTAGGAAAACTTGGAAGTTTATATGAAATTTTATTTTTCTTTATTTGAATACCTTATGTGGCTATTATAAAGTCAATTACCAGATAGATAAGAATAAGGTTGATGAACATGGAGAACAATATTTCCTCCATGTTTTAGAAATGGAACCTCTAGAGCTATGGACTGTAATATATAGATCTAGATGTAGATATGTACATATATACATATATATGCATGCATGCACATGTATGTGCCTGTGTGTATATACATATATATTATATAATATATGTAAGTGTGATATAGGCATGTTTTATGCACTCATACAATAATATGCATTTCCAAATGAGGCTGAATGATATAGTAGAAAGAGAACCAGGCTTTATATTCCACCCATCACACATGTCTATGTGACCAAGCAAGTCAATTAACCACTCAGTGCTCTAGGTCACAAGTCTATGTTGTTCATAGGGATCATGTATTCATAACACTCCTATATGCACTACAATAAGATTAAAATATAATTGGAAAATTTTTGAGTGTGGCCCAAACCATATTAAAATGTGAGTGGGAAATATTTTACAAAATAAAAATAAAATAAAACATAAAAACACTATATATTAAAAACAAGTTAATATATCACCAATTGGGATTGTTTTGTACAAACTAGTGGGCCCCATTTCTCTTTTAGTTTGATAATAATGACTCTAGGTAACTCTTGAAGACTTTAAATTGAAAAGAAATTCTAGGCCTGCTTTTTAAGGAATTTTTTCCCTCAAGAATTCCCTATATTCACATACTAAATTAATATCATGTTATTTGCCTTCTCAGTGGGTTGGAGAAGGATGAGAAAGAATTTGGAAGTGAAATTTTTAAGAAATGAATATTGAAATAAATTAATAAACAAATAAATAATAAAAGGAAAATTTAAAAGTTTCCCATCCTAATGAAACCACCAGTCCAGAACCTTTGCCCTAGATAGCTGTTATCTCTTGAGCTTTCCCATGAGGAAGGAACAGGGCAAGCTGGATCAGTGGGAGAAGGGAACAAGATAGGGTTGTAGTTTATCTCCCTTAGATAAAGAATGGAGAGGAATAGGGACACTATTTCCATTTGGGAGATTCAAAGGCATACTGTATACATTCTGAAGAAATGACTTCTTGGTTGACATCTTGAATGTAGAGCCACATAGTAGAAAATTTATATTCTATCTTAACTTCCTAGTTAATTAATTCATCAATCGGTTAATTGGAAGCCTGCCCTTCTGTAGATATGTATGTAGAAAGCAGGGCACAAGATGATGCTGGTTTCTAATGCTGTTGTAATACTCTCCTGGGATACTCACTCATGCTGGACCATTGCCACACTTGATTAATACTATAAAAAATGAGAGGAATTATCATGCTATCATTTCTGGGCAAGGTCTTTTTAAATGGCCAGGCAAGAAAATAGAAACTGTTTTCACTATATCTTGTCAGTAAACTTCTCTATACCTTGAACTTAATGGCAAAGATTCATCACACTTAAAGGGTAAAAGAAGCAATTAATCTCCATGATGGCTAATTAGTTCTGAATGTCTCTTTCCCATCAAGTAAATACCCCATAATTTGATGTTGAGGACATTCCTTCCCCCAAAATATGTGGACATTGAACTAATTTTAAAGTCCTCTTCATAAAGAGAACTGGTAGAAAATATATGCTTTGTGTCTTTAGATGGCTTTTGTAAGGAATTAAAATGATAGTATAGGGAAGTATATTATCCAAAAAGAAATTTAAGACTATAAATAGGGACCAAGATTTTTAAAAGTTTCTGAAATCTTAAAGTCCATAAAGGTGATTCACTCATCAAGGCAGAATGATCAAGTTAAAGCCTAATGGTTAAGATTTAAAGCTGGGATAGTGGGGAGGGAGCAAGGCAGTGGGGAGGATGGTCATTGGGAGTGGTGGTGCCATAAGTAAGGTCAGTAGAATCAGCAAAATACCATGTAGGGGGAAGTGAAGACTTGGTGACTGATAGTTAATTTCATTCAATAAATCAACCTGAGACATTCTTCTTTTAAAGTCATAGTGTGCTAACTAGTCACTCTTCTCATTAAACAGAAAAATAAATCAGTTGATTCCAAAATAACTACTATATCATTTACCAACTGTCTCCTATCTTTTAAGATTTAGCTAATAAAGTAAAAAAATGAAAGTCAAAACAATACTGTGGTGGTATCTTTATATGAAGTAAATTGGCAAAGATGACAAGAGAAAAAGAGAGAGAGAGAGAGAGAGAGAGAGAGAGATGCTGCAGTGGTAGAAATTGAAACATTAATATACTGTTAGCTTGAATTGGTCCAGTGTTCTAAAAAAAAAAACAATCTGGAATTATCTTAAAAAATAATAAAGTCATTAGATTTTTCCTATGCCTAGGGCCAGTGATCACCCTGATGAATATATAGATATATGACATAAAGTGGTCAAAGGCAGAAAGTCCCCATATGTAACAAAATTTTCATAACTACACATGTTATGGTAGCAAAGATCTTAAAATAATGTGAATTCCCATCCACTGTATTAAAGCTAAACAAACTGTAGTGTATGAATTTAATGGAAGACATGATAAATATGTAAATTTCAGAGAAACATGGAAAAACTTTCATGAAATGATATAGTAATAAGTAGAATCCTGAGAATAATATGTTAAGGGGTGACAATAATTTTAAAAATACAAAAGGGAAAACCCCATGTAATTGTAATGGACAGAGAATGGAGATTACCTTTGTCTTAATTGAGAGAAATAGGACTAATGGAGTAGAATATTCTATATACTGCCAGACAGCATTCATATTGATTCATTTTGCTTAAATGTTTTTTCTTTCTTTAGTGCTGAAATCAGGATATTCCAAAGGCTATATTTAGGGACAAATGACAAAACTGAGAATGATAGTGACAGATTTTGCCAGAGCTGTAATTAGAAGCCAGATTCTTTGATGGTAAACAATCTACTCTTTTCATGATCGTTTCATCCTCTGGACTGAATGTTGGAGCTTCTAGTATACTCATAGTAGTCTCCTTGCTTATGCTTCTTTAGAGCAGTTCAGGGAGAAATGGTCAAGTGTCCCATGAAATTAAATATCTAGTTGCCTTTGGGTGCATAATGAAAGCAGTACCTTTACTTATCTCCCCTTGAAAATCAGTAAGAATTCTTTCCATTAGCTATTACCTTGTTTATGTCTTTTGATTTCATGTATAGTGAGAATGTCAATATGGATGTGGTCCAGTTCCTCCATTAGTATGTCACTGAACAAAGATTGCATACTGAGTGCCAATAAAATCCCCTAGGGATAAGCGGTCAAAGGATATTAACAAACAATTTTCAAAGGAAGAATTGAAAATTGTTAACTATCTTAAGAAAAATTGCTCTAAATAACTGATAAGAGAAATATAAATTAAAAATCTATAAAATTTTATCTTACACTTCGAAAATGTTTGAAAATAATAATAGAAAAAAATAGGTCACATAGAATGAGCTGTGAAAAAATAGACACTAAAATGTTGTTGGCTCACATTTGAATTATTTCCATAATTCTGTAAAGTAATTTTAAAATGTTTTCAAATAACAACAGATACCCATGCCTTTTACCCAAATCTCAAGGATATCAAAGACAGAAAGCCTCATATACACCAGAATATTCAGAATATTGTTATTTTTGGAGAAGCAAACAATTAAACGTGTGTTGGTTAAGGCAAAGCTCTTGGATTCTTGACCTCTAAGAAACAATAAATATGAAGAATTCAGAGAAGTATGGGAAGACATATAAACTGGTACAGATTGACGTGAGCAAAATCCCAGTGACTACAGAAATGTAAGCAGAAAGCAAAAACAAAACAAAATAAAATACAGGTAAAGTGTAGAAATCAAGACTGAGGGCTATTTGAGGGTATTACTTATTTGATGTTTTTGTGGGCAGAGCTATTCATCACCTAACCTTCTGTGATGAGCCTTATTCAATATCTGGGCTGTTCCTTATTATGCCAGGACAGACTTTTGCTGGGCTGTATTCTAGGCTTTTGTAGCTTTATTAAATCATCCAACAGTTATATTTTAATTATAAAACCTTGAAGAACCTAGAGTCATTTCTGAAGCATTATGCACATTAGGGAAAAACTTAAGTAGTAGATTAAGCAGACTTAACTCCAATTTAAGTATATTTCATCTTGGGGAAAACTGCTTTATGAAACAATTTTTAGAAGAATTCAAGCAGACATCCAGTCTACTCCTGATATGTTGAGACCATGGGATTTTTCATCTGGTCTTATATCTAAATTTTCATTTGACCTTGCAAGGAAATATTTTTATTCAATCAGCCATTCATTCATTCAACAAATAATCATTGAGTTCCTATTCTTTGCAAGGTACTGTCCCAAATTCCTTACTTTAAAGCTGATAGAATAAACAATGATTCCCTTAGGTGGTGCTAAAACACATTTTACATTATTTAGCTGAATGATCTAGACATACATAGGAGACTTAATTGCAAAGAACATAACTTAAAGTCTCCAAAATAAAATTATCTATCCAAAATCACAGTAGGCAAAGTGTCAAATCTGGAGTCTGAAGAACCAAGGTTCTGATCCCACCTTAGATACTTGCTAGTTGTTTGAACCTGGGAAAGTCACTTAAAAGCATGAGAAAAGAGAGACAGAAAGACAGACAGAAAAAGAAAAGAAAGGGAAGGAAGGAAGGAAGGAAGGAAGGAAAGAAGGAAATAAGAAAGGAAGGAAGGAAGGAAGGGACAGAGGGAGGGAGAAAGGAAAGAAGGAAGGGAGGGAGGAAGGAAGGAAGAGAGGAAGGAAGGGAGCAAGGGAGGGAGGGAGGAAGAGAGAGAAGTAGGAAGAGGGAGGGAGGAAGGAAGGAAGGAAGAGAAGAAGGAAGGAAGGGAGGAAGGAAGGAAGGAAGGAAAGAAGGAAGGAAGGGAGGAAGGGAGGGAGGAAGGAAGGGAGGAAGGACACTAATGAATATTTACTACATGTCAAGCACTATTCTAATTGCTGTGGAAGCAAATACAAAAGTAAAACATTCTCTTAATTAAAGGAGCTTACTACATTTTACACAGGGAAACACTGCATTTACAGTAGTGGTATCCAGCAAAGAGAGCTTTGGGAATGGTGAATGGAGCCATGTGAATGGTGAATGGAGTCATAGGGGAACTGACTGAAATGTCCTTTCTGGAAGCAATGGCAACATCGATTAGTTCACAATTCCTAGATCAAGAGCATGTGTGTGTGTGTGTGTGTGTGTGTGTGTGTGTGTTTGTGTGTGTGTGTAGTCAGCTTCTTTATCTGTAAAATGTAAGATAATACAGGCACCTACCTGAAAAGATTATTTGATGATAAAATAATGTAATCACCTTAAATTCCTTGAAAACTTTCTTTCAGCTGACCAAACTGAGAACTGGAAGGTAACACAAATGTGTCTTTTCCCTCTATAAATAGTCAAGATCCAGTATTCCCTCATCCCCTGCCTTGGTCAGGCTCTTACACATCTGCCTTGTCACAGTTACTATAACTCCTTCCCTCCTCTCTGCTATATCTCTTTCCACTTCTTGCTCCAGACTAGATAAGCAGATAAACATTAGCATTGCCTCTATGAAGATCTTAACAACCTAGTGTGCAATGGATGTGCTCCAAATCTCTGATTGATAATTGGGTTGCCAAGGTTGAAATTCCTTTCCCCAGTCATTGCTCCTATTTTACCTTCCATTAAGCTACCTGCACCCTTTGTTCTATTGTTAGAAAACCGTCTTTCATATTAAATTGTGGCTTCCAACCAGAAATTACCTTACGAATATTTTGTATGGAATTTTCTGTGTATGTGATGTTTCCTCCCAATAGAATGTAAGCTCCTTGAGAAGATAGATTGTTTCATCCTTATCTGTGAAAATTCATCACCTAAACTGGGGTCTGACACATAATAGGTGTATAATAAATGCTTAGTCAAGTTGAACTAATGATGAATAAAAATTATGAAATAACAATATGTTCTAATTTAAAAACCTTACATAGAACTTTGAGAAAGTTTTTATTTCTTCAGCCACTAGTTTTATTCACATATTAAAAGGTAGATGTGAATGCGTCTGAATTTATGTGTTAGAATCTCAATTCATTAAAACTCAATTAGTTAAAAACTCCATTTGCCACGTGTAGCAAAAAGATTACCAGTCCTTTAAAGTGTTGTCACTGCTGGGCTGAAGACTCTTGGTATGTGTCATTGTCGTAGCCATTTGTCTTGTATTGAAAACACTACATGATATTCCTTTGTTATGAGAGATAAGAACATATTCAATGTACATTCATCCTAGAATGGCATAGAAATCTCTCCCTAGTCCTCTGGACACTATAGGCCAGTGGTTGGTTCTAAACCTTCCAAATGCTGCGACCCTTTAATACTTGTATGTGGGCATATCTGCATGTGGGCAGACCCGCCTGGAGACTGATAGAGGAGCAGTGTCTCGGTTCCTAAGACCATCAGAAATATGTGTTTTCCGATGGTCTTAGGCAACCCGTGTGACCCCTGTGAAAAGGTCGTTTGACCCCCAAAGGGGTTGTGACCCACGGGTTGAGGATCGCTGCTATAGGCAGAGTTAATAAAGATTAAGTAAAAAAAAGAAAACCACACTGTCAGAGGGTTGTTTCTGGTAGATTGGCATTGCTTCCAGGCTCTACTGTATTTGGTTTACTGAAGTGAATGAAAATAAGGGGTAAGCAAAAAGTAATGACCACAAAAAGACTTTCAGAATTTCTGGAACTGATCAATCAGTCTGCATGTGACATTTAATTCCTTCTCTATTGCCCAGTGCTGCTTCCTATGTGGAATGAAAATTATTCATTATTATAATTTTTAAAGCAATATCAATACATATTTTTCATAAAGGTGAATTGTAAATAAAGCTTTCCAGGACCACTTGTCTGTCAGAAAGATATCATTACAAGTACAAGAAAATAACTGAAATATTATCCAAGAACAATATTAGCCTACATTAGTGGAAATGGTGTTTTTCTTTAACTATTATCAATGATATTGACAAAGGTTTGGAAAATGAATTCATTTGAAATAAAATAGGATAAAAAGATTTCTTGTCTTTGAGAAACAAACAAATAAAACAATGACCAAAATATATATTTTTTTCCATATCTCATCGCAGTGAATAGCCCCGCACCTTAACTAGTTTCAAGTGACCATTTGCTGTGGTGTTCTATAGAAAGAGAGAAGTGGTAACCATAGCAACAAGCACACTCCTACTTTATTTTATTTAACAAAGTCTACAAATCACTTCAGCTCTTCATGTAAACTTTTCTCCTTCAGGCAAAGTATAAGCTACAGAGTGATACACACAGGTGTCATGCACACGCACGCACACACGCACACACACACGCACATTTTCTCCCTCTCCTGATCGAATTCCTAGTACTGTCAATCTTTTGCTGTTAAAACAAGAGGTAAAAGGAGAATTTCTTCTGGAGGGGTTTGCTGGTAGCATAAGACATTCAATAAAGTGAGAGGTTAAATAATGGGGGCCTATGCCAGCGCCAATGTTTTATTTCAAGAGCAGATAAAATTACAGTTAGATCTTAAACAAAGCAAAATATTGGAGTTGCTCCTACAAAAGGCCCTGGTTTACTAAGGCTCTCTCTATAATGATTCTAGACAGTGCATCCTTTTGGTCACGCAAATCATCATTTCATTGAGAACAAAAGACAAACTAGCTATTTGACAGAACCAACTTAAATTAAATTATAATGTTTGTTCCTGCATCCTCATGCAGTTATTACTTAAAATGATTAAATGATATCCAGGAATACAGGTTTCAATGAACATTCTGTAATTAGAGAAGTAGTAGTAATGGCCATTAAGTGATTTTTCTCTGTTCACACAGGACTAACAGCACTGATGTGGTTCTTGGTACCTTGCTCTTATCCTTTGACCTCAGGGCCTATATAGTAAGTGGAAGCTGATGACCAATTAATTTGAATTTTCTATGTTAGCACATCAAGAGTAGGGTAACATAAGTGACTCTGAAGAAATTCAAGATGTGACATCTGGAAAAAAAAAAACACAAAGATACCATTATGCTAATAAAAGTTTTAATGTTTAAACAATTTTGTGTACTAGTTCTTTAAAGTTAGTAATTCATCAATGGCATTGAGTAATTCATTAATGGAATGGTGATTGTCCCCTAGCCAAAACAATGTATAAAGCAGAGCACTCCATTCTGATTATAGTGAATAGTGGAATGTGCTACTAGAGAGTGTATTTCTTATCTGTTGTAGACTAAAAACTTTACAGGGAGATGGTGTCTGAATTCTTGACAAGTTCTCAATAGCTTCAGAACATCAGTTAGTCTATAACTGTTAATTACTCACCTAACACTGTATCACACTTTAGAGCAATGCAGAGATATATCATTTTCCCCTGTCCTTGAGAAGTTTATAATCTCCTTGATAATACAATACAGCAACAAACATGATTAATTTAGCATTTTCAAAATAAATAATCAGACTTAATTTTTTGCTACTTATTAGAAACATGCAAATCTTCCCGGAAATAAAAGAATGTAAATACAAAGCATCATTCTTCACCTCTTTCCCTCTGCTTTGCTAACTCTCATTAGCTTTACTCTCACCCTCATGCATTACTGAAAGGATAAGCAATGGACTAGTTATATTATATGAAGGCTAGGGATGTTCTTTGGTTTTCCTATGCCTTTTATACCATTTGTAATTTCCCTTTCTGTTCATCAAATTTTAGCCTACTCAAAGCAAATGATGTAATTTGCCTCCTTAAATCATGCTACGTATACCAATCTTGTTCTTATTTCCCTCTTTAACCTGGCAGCTCTGAAAGGATTGAATCTTATGGGTAATTGATAATAACTAGCATTGATATAGTTTGAACTTTGCAAAGTTGAACTTTACAAAGCACTTTACATTTATTCATTATATAACTTATATCTCATAACAACCTTCGGAAATAGGTGTTTCAGCTATTTTATACCCATTTTATTGTTAAGTGACTTTGCCTACAGTAATACAATGAATAAATGACAGAAGTAGAATTTGAACTCAGATCTTCCCAAGTCCAAGTTCACAATCCTGTCCATTATGTCACTATGCACAATATTATTATGTATTCAAGTTATTTCAATGGTATTTTTTAAAAAATTATTTTGTGGAAACTTTAAAAATTTCTACTACATAATGAGTTGCATACATTTTCTGGTTTATACAAAATCCTCACATAGTTCAATATATATTGAACTATAATCTCCTAAATTTTAGGGTAAATTTGAAGAAGAGAATACCTTCTAACAATGAAAATTCCTCAACTTTGTTAGGCTTAGGAAGCCATCATAGGAAATGTTTGTTTATTCTTCCTCTGGGAGTCAATATAATGTAATAGGAAGAGCATTCATCTCACCATAGAATTATAGATTAATGGGAGAGCTAGAAGTAACCTAAGGTAAAGTCATATAGCTTAGCTCTTTAATGTTACAAGTGAGGAAATTGGTGCTCAGAAATTGACATGCTCATGATCACATAGTTAATAAGTGCAAAGGATGTAATATGAATCTAGGTTTTCCTGATTACAATTCTTTTTTTTTAATTAATTTATTTATTTTCTTGTTTACATCATTCATTTCCACGAGATTTTGAGTTGCAAATTTTCTTCCCATCTTTCCTCTACCCAACACCTCAAAACAGCAATTCTACTGTATAAACCCTACCCCAATCTGCTCTCTCCTATGTCCTCCCTCTCGCCCCTCTGACTTTCCAGTAGGGCAGGATGGATTTCCCTACCACAGTGCCTGCATATCTTAATGCTCAGTTGGATGTAGTTAATAATAATAATTGTATGGATATATATATATATACATATACATTTTTAACATTTGATTATAGAACTTTAAATTCTAAATTCTTTCCCTTCCTCCCTTGTCACAGACCCCCACTGGAAGGACAAGCAATTAAATACAGGCTGTACATGTGTAATTACACAGAACCTCTCCACAGTGGGCATATTGTGAAAGACTGATTATATGTCCCTCCTTCCTATCCTGCCCCACCTTGTTCTATTCTCTACCCTGTCCCTGTCCCTTTATAGAAGTGTGTACTTCAATCAACCCTCCCCCCAACCCTCCCCTCCATCATCCTACCTCTCATCACCATCCCCCCACTCTCCTGTGTGGCAAGATACCCAGTTTAGAGTTTGTGTCATTCCTTCCTTAAGCCAAGTTCAATGAGAGTAAGGTTGACCCTTTCTCTTTTGCCTTCCTGTTCTTCCCCTACATTGTAACAATAATCCTTTGCCTCTTCTATGAGTTGATTAACCCCATTCTGTCTCTCCCTGTCTCCTCTCCTTCTAATCCTCTCCTACCTCAGAATTTCACCTTTTAGAGCACTGCCTCTTCCTATTTAATTGATCTTGTGCCCTCTATGTACTCATATATACGCATGCTCAAATATGAGTCTGTACACATATATAAACCCTCCTATATAGACATATGTGTATGTATATGTATATACATACATTTGTATTCCCTTCACCTATCTTCATACTGAGAAAAGTTTCATAAGTTACA
>CM053589.1:64350401-64369322 GCA_028646515.1 Pseudochirops corinnae | reverse complement strand
TACTCATTTACTTTTAATTTACAAGATTCAGTTCCACAATCACTTGAGTTTCAGATTTTCTCCCCTCCCTTCCCCCCCCCATGGTGGCGTGCAATCAAGTATAGGATCTGCAAATACTTTCACATTGTACAATAGTTGAACAAACTATATATTACTGCAATAAATTATTATTTTGTTATAAAGAACTGCACATATGAATATTTTAATGAAACACATATGAAGTCATACAAAGTAAAGAAAATTGAATATGTACAACTTAAAAAAAACATAAATAAAGACAAAACTAAAAGTCAAGAAAACTCAGGTCAAAAAGAACAGACAATGCTTATACCTAACGATAAAAGTTGAAGCAGAAAAAAAAAACAAGTTATTTTCTCTTGACAATTAATACACTGCAAAATTGGAAAACAACATTTATGATTCACAATCACTTCAATTACTTGGTTTTAATTAAATGTTTTAGGGTACCTCTCCTTTCTACTTCATTGGGATTAATCATATATATTCAGTCTTGGGTCTGCCCATATTGTACAACAGTGTCATGCTAATCTGCTACCCAAGAAAGGCCTTTAGATCAATATCAATCTCCCTTCTTATTACTGTTGTCCTAAGGATGTGAGACCTTTTATCCTTCATCTTGGTAAACTCATTTCTCATTCTTTTCTTAACTGATCTTTTGTCCTGTGTTCTTAGACCTAATGGCTCCTGCTTTGCTTATCCTCTTTCGTAATTCACCTCAGGCTGGCCCAACTCAGGTATTTGCCAAACACAATCCTGCAAAGGCAAACTTCTGACCTTCAGTCATCCTAGACAGTCCTGTTATGTTGTTGACCAATTCCTGGTACAACATTTGAATTGCCAAGAAAACAAAACCTACAACATGTTGCTACAAGACAAAACAAAAACAAGAGTTTTTTGGTGCCTTTTCATTTATCTTAGAGGTATATCTAAATATCTATGTCCCTCCCCTCTCCATTCACATCTTCTTGATATAAACAAAATATAAATATAAACTATTAACCCGGATAATCTAGCACAGCAAAAAATATTTGATAGCACATGCATAATTCCATAATTAGGCAGCCAGGGGGCAAGTAATCTTAAGGACCACACACATGGAGATAGGATAGACCTGCCTTCAAATCTAGTCATTGATACTTACTAGCTATGGGACCCTGGGCAAGTCATTTAACTTCCATTTGCCTAAATTTTCTCAGTTGTAAAGTAGAGCTAATTATAGCACCACCTTCCAGCATTGTTGTGAGGATAAAATTAAATAATATATTAAAATGATTTACCACATTACCTGGCAATAAGTTGGTGTTTAATAAATGCTTGTTTCCTTCCTACCATATCCCCCCACCTCTGTAATAAAATGAGGATTTTTTGGTCTTCATCTTTTCCTTTGGAATAAGATTACTAATTATAATTATTCAATCTTCTGATTAGTATTTCTTAAAGAGCTAGTCCTTGTTGTCCATGCCCTTTAAGAGTTAGGAAAGATTCAAATGGGGAGATATTTCTACTCTTCTTAAAAGTTTTAGAGCTCTGGATTGCTTGGTGACTACAATCTTGTCATGATCCGTTCTGTAAGGGCTATTTGCACTGTGTGGACCAAATTTTCAATCCTCATATTCCCCCAAGGGCCCTATTCATGAGCAGTAAATCGTGAACACTAAGCTAACAAGATGAAAGTATTAAGATATATCATTCAGGTACCTATACATTCTGACGCAACAAAGAAAACACTAGAAACTGCAAGAGGTCTTGCTCCAGTACTTCAAAGAAAAACTGTTATCCCTGTTAAGAGTTTTTAAGACAAACTTATCTGAAAAACAATGCCTGCCCTGGGAATTTTCTATGCTGTACTCATGTACATCATTACCTACTAGTCAACTGGAATTCCAGGAGGAAAAAGAAATAATGGAAATTTCAGGTGGTAAATTAACCACCCTGGGGCATCTATATATAGTCCCTTGAATGTAATAAAGAAAATATATGGAATGCGACAAAGAAAATTAATTAAAATGGGCAATAAGATTGCCAAGTTCAAACAAATTGTAGCCCCTAGAATGTACTGAATTTGTACCTGCAGGCTAGACTTCATGAAATCCAGACAACTTATTGCATGTTTTTCTACTTTAAGAGAGAGGGGAGGTTTTCCATGCTCCTTAGCTGTTCAGTGCTCTGCACTGATCACCTTGTGTCACAGAATTTAGGCAAGGAAAAGATCACAGAATCCGTGTAGCCATTCCCTCAGTAGAAGCTATAAGGGTGTTTTCAGATGAATTTTCTTGCTTAACTTCCAATAATTTTAAATTGTTCAAAGGCAGGACCTTAACTACATTCCACACAAAAATCTGAACTATATTCTACCCCTCAAACCTAAAAGGGCTAATTTTTCAGAAATGTCCATGTTCAACTGAATTTCTTTTTTGTGCATTTATCCCATTATTCGCATGCTTATTATTTCTTCCACATCCATTTGAACTTAGTCACTTTAATATACACTAATTGTAACAATTATGCTTTATATTTGTATGATGGCTCAAAGTTTACAAAATACTTTCATGACCGTTAAGGAGCATAAAAATCCTATAAAACACACTGAAAGAGGTAGTTTGATTTAATTAAATAAAAGTCACTGAGTAAATACACAATATATATAAGGCAATGTTAAAGGCACTGAGATTAATAATAATAATATTAATAATAATAATAATAAGATATTAGGATTAGGAAGTACCTCACCAACCATCTGAGATCTATAGTTAGAACCATACCTGAAAAAGATCATCTAGAATAAAGATGTCAAATTCAGCCTTAAAACACCCAAGGTGTGTGGGGGGAATAGATTATAATACAATTGAGAAATGTTTAACAAAATTTTTTTAAAAAGAACATAGATAATGTTAATTTGTGGTTTTCTAGATCAATATGTGGCCCTCAGGGATCTGCTTCTATTTGAGTCTGATTTCCCTCTTCTACAGAAAATTGCATTAAGCAAACTGTCATCAAGCCTTTACCAGAAATCCTTCAAGCAGAAGGAACCTACAGTAGTGTTCTGAAATTTGCATGTAGAGAGAAGACAGATTAATTTTCAGTGTGAGGCTTTACATCTTGGAGTTTTGTCTAACATTACAAGTCAGGACTTGATTTATAGTTTTTTTTTTTAATTTTCTAGATTTAAGAAAGTGAAGGAAAAAATATTAATTATACAGATTAAATGAATGTATTGTGGGTTCATATCCCTCCTTCCCCAGTAATTGTTAATATTTACCAGCATACCCTGGAGGGGACCAACTACCATGCCACGCAACCCATCACACTTTTGGATCTCTCTTGATTGTTTGAATATTTCCCCCAATATTAAATCTAAATTTGCCTCTGTTAATTCCTACCCTATGTTCTTGATTGTTCTCTATGACAGGAAGTAAAATAAGTTTAAGTCCTCTTCTATATACCAGCCCATCAACAACTTCTAGATGGCTTTCATACTCTTCTCACCATAAATCCTCTCTTCTCTGGGCTAAATTAAACATTGCTCATTCCATCAACTATTCTTCATATGGTATGAACTTGTCACATAACTCTACTGAATGTTCTTTCATGGACACTCCCCATTCAGTTTATGAATGTCCTTCTTAAATGTACATTCACAGCACAGAGTACAATACTTCACATGTGTTGTAAGGTAAATAATATAATAAATATAATATTAATATAACTTATTAATATTAATATCATTATTAGATAATTATTTTACTAGTGCTATTGTAGAATGTATAGAGTGCTTTAAGATTTGTAAAGCATTTTACATTTTAGCTATTTGTACCTCGCAACACTTGTGAAGTAGGTACTATTATTATTTCATTTTATCATGAAGGAGAACGGGGATGAGAGCAGTTAAATGATTCGCTCAGGATAATACAGATAAGTCTCTGAGCCTGGATTTGAACTTAAGTCTTCCTGACTTGGGACAATCACTCGGCCCACTGTATCTCCTAGCTCTAAGACTATAACCCCATATTCCCAGAAACAATGCTTTCTTTAATGCATACTAGATCGTATTTTTTTTCCTTCCCAATGCCATGTTAGTTCTTTAAACTCACATTGTACTTGCAGTCCATTAAAACCTGTAGATCTTTTTCAGAAAAAAAAAAATGTAACCTCCTTCTAGTAACTGTGAATTCACTTTTAATAAGATAGAAGAATATATATTATATTTATTACATTTCACCATACTTGACAGCCCAATGTAATATCATCTGATGTGGTCATTCACTTAATGAGCTTTATGTGCTCTCCAATTTTATATGAATATCACATCTACTTTTATACAATTCATGGATTAGAAATAATGATAGCAACAACAATAACAATAACATCAAGAACAGAGACATTGGATATTCAACTTGCCCCTTCCAAGCAGACCCTGAATTATTAATATCTTTCTTTTAGGTTATTCATGTAACTAATTCTAAATCTATTTAATTATTCTATCACATCACCAATCACCTTTTCCTTAAGAGTGTTAGCTATTTTAACAAATATTTTCCCAAAATCTAGGTACACTAAATCTTTATAATGTCACTTGATTTATAATAACAATTTGTAACTTTAAGAAAACAAACAGGATTAGAGCCAAGATGGCATAGTAAAAGCAGGAACTTGCTTGAGCTCTCCCCTGAACCCCTCCTGTAAAAAAATGACTCTAAAAAAATTTCTAGAGCAGCAGAACCCACAAAATGACAGAGTGAAACAAATTTCCATCCTAAGATAACCTGGAATGTCAACAGGAAAGGTGTGCTGCACCACTATAGTCCAGGACAGGCCACGCTGGCACAGACAGGGTCAAAAGAAGCCTCAGAGGACTGAATCACTGGCAGTTGTAGCAGTTTCCAGATTTCTCAACCCACAAACATCAAAGACAAATTAGAAAGTCAGTAGAAAAGGTCTGTCTGACCTGGGTAAGAGAGAAGCATGGTCCGGCCCCAGCCCCAGGATAGTGGAGGGGAAAGCAGCAGTGACAATGGCTGCTTCCAGAACTACTGGCCTACAGATGGTGGGGGAATTGGGCAGTTGTTCAGAGGGAGATTGCAGGGATTTCTTTACTGGTGCTGAAGCAGAATTCTCTTACTTTTCCTGGGCTTCAATCTGCATTGCAGTCCTATGTGGAGGTCCTGGAGTGAGAAGGAGGGATGACATTACTGAGTTTGTGGCAGCAGTGGAGAGGAAATCCTCCTCACAGTTCCAAGGCAGAAAAGAGAGCTTGTGCTCACTCACAGACCAGAGCACAGACCAGGAGAAGGGTGAACACATCTCCTTTGATCATGCAACCTTGGGAGAACTGAAAACTTACAGGTCCCTAGAAATATCTCTCAAAACAGCTATACTAAACCCCTGAAGCTTGGGACAATACATCTTTCACACTGGAAGTAGAGACCTATTTAACAAAGAGTTAAAAGGTCAAGAAATTGGCTGGGAAAATAAGTAAACAGCAGAAAAAAATCAGACTACAGGATCTTACTTTGATGACAAAGAAGATCAAAACATACAACCAGAAGATAACAAAGTCAAAGCTCCTAGTCAAAGCCTGCAAGAAAAATATGAATTGATCTCAGGTCATGGAAAAGCTCAAAAAGAATTCTGAAATGAAAAATTTGGAAAAGAAATCGGAGTGATGCAATGAAATAATGAAAAATGAGTCAACAGCCTGCTAAAGGAGACCCCAAAACATAATGAAGAAAATAACACCTTAAAAAATAGACTAACCCAAATGGTCAAAAAGGTCCAAAAAAAGCAATGAGAAGAATGCCTTAAAAAGCAGAACTGACCAAATGGAAAAGAAGGTCAAAAAGCTCATTGAAGAAGATGATTCCTTCAGAATTAGAATGGAGCAAATGGAAGCTAATGACTTCATGAGAAAGCAAGAAATTATAAAATGGAACCAAAAGAATGAATAGAAGACAATGTGAAATATCTCATTGGAAAAACAAAAACAAAAAACACTGACCTGGAATATAGAACCAGGAGAGAGAACTTTACAAGTATTAAACTACCTTAAAGCCTCCTAGACATCATCTTGCAAGAAATTATCAAGGGAAACTGCCCTGATATTCTAGAACCAGAGGATAAAATAGAAATTGAAAGAATCTATGATTAGTCTCCTAAAAGAGATGCCCAAAGGAAAACTCCTAGGAATATTGTAGCCAAATTCCAGAGTTCTCAGATCAAGAAGAAAATATTGCAAGTAGTCAGAAAGAAACAATTCAATCATTATGGAAACATAATAAGGATAACACAAGATTGAACAGCTTCTACATTAAGGGATCAAAGGGCTTAGAACATGGTATTCTGGAGGTTAAAGGAGCTAGGATTAAAATTAAGAACCATCAACAAAGAAAAACTGAGTATAATCCTTCAGGGAGGAGGGAGAAATGGACATTCAATGAAATACAGGACTGTCAAGTATTCTTGATGAAAAGACCAGAGTTGAAAAGAAAAGTTGGCTGTCAAATACAAGAATCAAGAGAAGCATGAAAAGGTAAACAGGAAAGAGAAATAATAAGGGACTTATTAAAGTTGAACTGTTTACATCACTGCATGGAAAGATGATACTTGTAATTCATAAGACCTCTCTCAGTATTAGGGTAGTTGGAGGGAATATATCTCTATATTTCTATCTTTCTATCTGTCTATCTATCTGTTTGTCTGTCTACCTGTCTATCTACACTCTCATTGGATTTGGCTTAAGGAGAGAATAACATACATACTCAACTGGGTATGAAAATCTATCTTACCTTACAGGAAGTAGGGGGTAGGGGATAAGAGAGGGGGGAAATGATAGAAGGAAGGGCAAATGGGAGGAGGGGGTAATCAGAAGCAAACACTTTCGAGTAGGGACAGAGTCAAAGGAGAGAATATAATAAATGGAGGGCAGGATAGGATAGAAGGAAATAAAGTCAGTCTCATAACATGACTCTTATGGATTCTTTTTTTTTTTTTTTTTTCCATGACAACACATGTATAACCTATATCAAATTTCTTGCCTTCTCAATGAGGGTGGTTGGAGTGGGAGGAAAGGAGAGAATTTATAACTCAAAGTTTTAAAAACAAATGTTAAAAATTGCTATTATATGCAACTGGGAAATAAGATGTACAGGTAATGGGGTCTAGAAATCCATCTTGCCCTACAGGAAAATAGAAGAAAAGGGTGAGGTTGAGGGTGATAAAAGGGAGGGCAGATTGGGAGAAAGAGTAATTAGAATTCACATTGTCTTGGTGTAGAGGGAACGGAGAGATGGGGAGAAAATCTGGAACTCAAAATTTTGTGGAAGTGAATGTTGAAAACTAAAAATAAATTAATTCATAAAAAATTGAAAAAAGTAAGGAAAACAAACAGGCTTGGTCCAGTATAATCTGTTCATGGTGATGCCATGAAAATATTTTACCCTTATCATTCCCTGATACTACAGAGGAAAGGACAGGGTTTATACTTGTTTGGCATGGTCTCAGAGGGCAGAAATAAGAGCAATGGGTGGAATAAGAGGTAGATAATGGCTTGATGTTAAGGGAAAATTCCTAAAGAATTTGATCTTCCTAAAAGTGTTATTTTCTGTCTCTGGGAAGTAGTGAGTTTCACACTGCTGGAATTCTTCAAGCAGATCATTTGTTAGAGCTATTACAGGGATCCCATCCAGGTTTGCTTTGACTATATGGCCTCTGAGATATCTTACAATCATAATATCTGGTTGTAATATGTAATAATATTTATTTTCTTCTTTGATTCTATATTCAATCTGATTCTAATAGTAGCTTATGTTCTCACTTTCCTTCCTCTCCTTCTCCTCTTTCTCCTCCTTTTCCTTCTCCTCCCCACCCCCTCCTTTCCTTTTCTTCACCCTCCCCCTCCTCTTCCCTCTTCTACTCTCTCTGTCTGTCTCTCTCCATCCCCCTCTCCCTTCCCTGCTCCCTTTCTTTCCCTCTGTCTACCTCTCTCTCTTTCAGCTAACATTACAGCAAGGTGATACTGTGGAAAGAGTGTTGGGTGTGCAGTCAGGAAGACCTGAGTTCAAATCATACCACAGATAATTAATAGCTGTGATATACTGGGTGAGTTACTCTCCATTTCAGTTTCCTCATCTGCCAAATGTGGATAATAATAGCACCTACCTCTCAGGTGCAGATGAAATGAAATAATAATTGTAAAGCACTTAGCACACTGAGTATCACATAGTAAGTACTATATAAGTATTATTATTATTATTTTATACAAATGCTATTTTTAGGTCTATTTAATGAAGTCAAATTCTGAAATACCTTAATTCTTCATGTACTTTTCATTATGCTAGATTTAGGAACCCTGTGAAAGCCTTAAAGACAAATATTATCTCCTCCATTTTCTGTAACCTATGGTCTTAATTTTTTTAAGTGAAAAATCCATTTCGTTCCTCAGCTCTTCAGGGTTTTGTCCAACATAGCTATACCTATAGCAGAGTGAACTGGATTTTGCTTCAAAATACTGATAAGACTCAGTTTCTCTACCTTTAAGGTTTTTTTAAAATCAGTTTTCCCACCTTCAGTCTCTTGGCTGGCCCCAATCCAGATTTCCATCACACTTCTGTGATTCTTTTTCTGATGCCTACCTTCCCTTATGCCATAGCTATTCTCTCTGAATGTTACCTCTCATACTTTTCAACTCAATCCCCTTCACACAAATATATCTGCTTGGCTTTAGACCTATGACCAGAGGCTGTTTGGTGTTATGCTACACACATATTTGCTGGCTCTGGGAGGTAGAACACTACTTCTCCCAGCATAATTGCATCCAAGAAGAAAGGGTTGATTACCCACACCTTGACTTTCATGGGCAATACCTTACTTAATACCTTACTTTCTTATAGAGAGTAAGGCTAACATCTTCCTTTTTTTTTCTATCCTACTGTGAAACAGTGTCCTGAGGTCTCTTCTCTAAAAGGGCCTTGTGTCCAAAGGTCTTATCTCTTACCTTTAACCATGGCAAACTAAATTTGTTTCAGGGCATAGAATTATTTTTTATAACTCTACTGTCCACATGTCCCTGAGAGATTACCATTGGGCCCAGCTGACAGTTTTCCATCCAACTTCTCTCATGCTGCTGTTAGGGAAAAATCATATGAGCTATCACTTTCAAGACTGTATCTGTAGACGAATGAAGCCAAATTCATATCGATCAAAGTGACATGTTTGTAGAACAAAATAAACTGAAACATCCATATAATTTATGGCTTGTTATGTTTGGTGATAAACAGACATTTTAATTAAGTTTGAGTTTGGAGCCTTTAAAACCTTCTGCCTGAATTTTATCGCCCACAACAAATAGGGCCTTGAAAAAGAAAAGAGATAAACAGAGCAGATCCTATATGAAGCTATGGACATAAGAAGCAGACATTTGCATTGCTGTTTTGGGAGACAGAAGCATTCAATAAAACACCAAGATGGCCTCATCAATTCATAAAAAGATACCTGTAGAAAGTCTGATTATAAACCAAGTCTTTCTTTTTTTTTAAATTCTGAACCAGATTTCATAGACTCTAAAAAATATTACTGGTGATAAAGAGTGAATTTTCCATATCACGAAGATTACCAAAATAACCTGTAAAATAAAATACCACTGGGTCTTTTTAAAATTCCAGTCCTATTTGCTTTTATAATAATATCAATAAGAGGAGAGGGACTAGACCTTTGCTTTCACTGGCCTAGGGAACTCTAATATGAGGAAATGTTCTCTCCCAATGCAAATTATAATAGAGGATTTTCAGAAAGTTTTCTCCAACAGAGGTGTTAAACTCAAAGACCACTGAATTGTACATAAGGATACCTGAAGGACACATATTAACTTAGAAAACCACAAATTAACTTTAGCTATGTTATATTTTTATTTATTTTGTTAAATATTTCTCTGATTTGAAGATAAGGAAACTAAAGCTCAGGACCTTACTCAAAGTAACACAATGGCAGAACAGAATTTAAAAATATATATTTTTCACCATTAGTTTTCTAATGCTTCACTTGAAAATGGTCTAACACCTAATTGTTCCTCTCCTCATAGTTCCTGGGGGTCACCATCTGTTTAGCCTCTGTGTAGAAGGAAAAGACCCTGCTAAGGAAACTAGGCATTAGCATTTCTTACTGATTAACATTTGAGACCCATGGAGTTTGCTAGTGGGATAGAAAGCAGATATGGTCAATAAGAGATCTGAGTGCTAAATTTTCTGTGTGTATGAGAAGAGATGAAAAAAGTCTTCAGTCTTAAGAGGACAAAAATTATAGGAATATAGACAGAGTTGACATGGACATTATAAGTCTTCATATACAAACTCCTCATCTTACACAAGAAAAGAGAATCCTAAAGAGGATAAATTACTTCCCCAAGATTATAGAAATAGTAAGTAGGCAAAGCTGGGACTCAAACACAAGTTGTCTGATTGTCAGGTTCAGCATTCTTTCTACTACAGGTTGATTGATAGGAAACACATTTAATGTTTATGGGATTCTAAAGGGCATGAGAAGATGTATTTTTTTTTCAGCATCTCACATAATAGAACCTGGAGCCGAACAGTGAAACTTATACAAAACACGAAATTAAGATTTATGCAGTCTATCCTATTCCCAGGGTCCATGGTGAATGCATAAATAAATTCAACAGGAAGTTGTATATAAGGCTGCATGGTGTATTGGAATAAGAACAAGGGTAGGCAACCTGAGTTCTAGTTCTGGATTTGCTACAAAGTGCCTTTGTCATTCATCTTGTCAGGAACTCAATTTCCTCATCTGTAAAATGAAGGGGTTAGATGTGATCTCAATCCCTTAAATTGGAATCAGAGGACAATCAGTTCAAACTCTAGTTCTCTTACTAACCTGCATTATTTTGAGCCAATTATCTAATTTCAGAGCCTAAATTTTCTTATCTCTAAAATTATGTCTATTTGATTTGATTTTAAATTCTAATTCTAATGTAATTTAAATTCTAATCCAAATGCACTGAATACTGACCTTTGCATGTCATCTGCAGCTTCTCCAAAATTTCCATTTGATTTCTTATGTCAACCCATGATATAGAGAAACTGTGATGCGGAAGGTTGCAAAAAACAAGATTTTTCGGACTTTTACCATGATGCAATTAAGAATTTTTTTTTTCCCAGGCAAAGTATTCTGTGTATGAAAATAACAACAACGACAATATTCTCTTTGATACACTAGAAGAAACAAAATCCAATTTCTCTTAAAATACAGAGACCTCAGATCATTTCTCTACCCTTATCTACCAATCCCCAAAACAGCACAAATAATCACTATTGTCTGACTTCATCTTTGCAATCACATGCTTGACTAATAATAAGATTAAAAGGAGGAGAATCATGACTATTTTATTTGGTATAAATTCATCTTAAAGTACACAATGTATTTTGCTTGTAAAACAAACACACAATAAAAGATTCCTTCTTATGCCTCTGATTAGGTAGGTCATTGGAACATTTGAAGTAGAAAGTGGTTTCATATCCATCCATATCCAAACTGGAAACAAAGCAGGACTGATTTCAAACTAGAATGTTACGTACTCTTAGGGAACAAATTTTGTGGGTTTCATTGTTATTAGGGTTACAGATATGGATGGATCAAGTGAATATGTCTACACAAGCGGAAGTGTTCAAAGCATCATTTGATTATTTTCTAATATGTAAGAAGTGGTGAAAACATCACCTGATATATAGGTCTTAGCATGTCACTCCTCTATCACCAAATATGAATGACTTCCTATTTCCTTTAGACCAAATAAGATTCCTCTGACTTTCAAAATCTTTCACAATCTGTCTCCAGTGTGCCTTTCAAATACGATTGGTCCCCTTCTCTTCATCTGCAGTTCAACCAAATTAGCCTTGCTTTAATCACACATGATTTGATCCTCCATTTATCTTATCTATGCTTTTGCAGTGGTGATCTTCCACGACTGTGGAATGCAGTCCCTCTGCTTATCATTCTCTTAGAATGGCTTATTTCCTGGCAAATTCAACTAAGTGCCACCTGCTACATACTACTTTTCCTAAAACCCTTGTTCCTAGTTACTCTTATTATTACCTTGATAATACAGTTATCCCTTCCACATCAAAGGAGTTAGGAGCATATCCCTCCATCTGGAAAATCCAAGTAAAATCTTTTGGCCCTACTTACATACAAGAGAATAAATCTATCAATATTATACAATATTATACATGTATTATATGCATTTCTGAGTTTCTAAACTTTTTCTGTGTAGTCTACTGACCTTTGCATGTCATCTGCAGCTTCCCCAAAATTTCCATTTAATTTCTTATGTCAACCCATGATATAGTGAAACTGTGATGGGGAAGGTTGCAGTATGGAAGGGATAACTCTATATAGAGATATACATATATATGTCTGTGTGTGCATGTGTGTATACTCACAAGCAAAAATTTCTGTGCATATATTTCATGCTATATTTTATATTATAATATCATTATATATTACCTTATGTTTGCCATGATTTACTACATTATACTATACTATATAGTATATTACATTATATTGTATTGCATGAATCTCTCCTCAAGCTTCCATGGCAAACTCTACCCATCATTTCAAAATTAGAACCTTGTGAAATACTTCAGTAAAAATAATTCGAGGCTATTCGCTGAGAGCTCTTCAAATCACATCATCAGATATCTTCTTTCACTTATCCTTTCCTTTCAGTCTTATACAATGAGGGCATAACTCTTCTCTCTAAGGCAATCTTCTCTATATGCACACTGGATCCCATCACTCCCTGACTTCTCTGAAAAATTTTTCCCTGTATGATGCCCACTGTTTCACTTGTTTTCAATCACTCCTAGTCTACTGGTTTCTTCCTGACCTCTTATAACTGTGCATGACTCTCCATTATAAAAACAAACCAAAAAAACCTCACTTGATCCTGCCATCCCTGATAACTCTCATCTTATAACTTTCTTCTCTTCATAGCTAAACTCATTGAAAAGTCCAGTTGCAGTCTGTTCTTCCATTTCCTCTTGTCTTAATTTCTTCTAAACATTTTGTACCCTGGCTCCTAACTTTATCCTTCAACTGAGACTGCCCTCTCCAAAGTTAAAAATGATTTCTTCCTGATTACCAAATATAAAACCTTTGCTCAGGCCTCATCCTTCTTTACCTCTCTGCAGCATCTGGCACTATTCATCACCTCCTTTTGGTTACTGGTTCCTTTCTAGGCTTTTTTGACAATTATCTTCTGGTTCTCCTCCTAGCTATCTCTCTCCTTTTTATTCTTCTTCATGGACAACGCTCTCTTTTTTGTTCTAACCTATCTCATTTGTTAATCTCATCAGCTCTCATAAATTCAATTTTCTTCTTGATACAAATGACGTGCAGATTTACATATCTAGCCCTACTATCTCTCCTGAGATTCAATCACACATTACCAAAAGACTTCTTTTGATGTTCTTGAATTGGTTGTCCTGTAGACATTAGAAATTCAAAATGTCCAAAACAGAAATTACAGTCTTTTCCCCTCTCTGACCCACCTCTCTTCTGAACTTCCTTATTTCTACCAAGGGTACTACTGTTCTCTTAGTCACCAAACTTGAAATCTTGGTTCCACTCTTCATTTCTAACTCATTCACTCAATATATCCAAACCAATGCAAAATCTATGTTTCTTCTTTCACAATATCTTTTTTTTTTTTCTTTTTAACATCCTGTTCTCTTCGTTCAAACAATCAAAACTCTTTTTCAGGTCCTCATCACTTGTCACATGGAATGTTGCAATATACACATTCTAAAATGTCTCTTTGCCTCATGTCTCTTCCCTCTTCAATTCTTATTCCACTCAAGGTGGTTTTCTAAAGCTGAAATCTAATCATGTCACCCCACTGTTCAGTGAGCCCAAGTAAATCTCTATCACCGGCAGGATTAAATATAAACCCCTCTATTTGATGTTTAAAGCTATTCACAATCTCAGGTTTTCTTATTATTCTTGTCTTCTTAAAATCTTACTCCCTTCCACCACCATCTATGATGTAGGTATACTTCCCTACTTGCAGTTGCTGGAACACACAACTCTTACTTTCTATCTCCTCACCCTTGCCTGCAGTGGTTTGCCCTGCTCCCCTGTCCTCTGCCCCAAAAACTTTCTGGCTTCCTTCAAAGGAAATCTTAAATTCCACCTACTTCAGGAGACCTTTTCCAGTCTTTCCAGATGACAGCACCTTTGCTTTTCGGATTAACTTTAGTTTTTATTGTATATAGCCTGTATGTACCAATTTATTTACACATTTTCTCCCTCCTTAGAATGCAAGCTCTGTGAGGGCAAGGTGTGTGTGTTTTGTTTTTGTTTCGTTTTGTTTGACCTTTTTCCAGGTTTTTTTTTTTTTTTAATCTCAAGGGATTTCTGGCACATAGTAAACCCTAAATATCAACTTGTTGACTGAATAACACACCCCTTCCCCTATTTAAATGTCAGTTCCTTGAGGATAGGAACTATTTTTTCCCTTGAATGTTGAGTACTCAACAGAGCGGAAATCGAAGGCACATAGTAGGTGATCAATAAATATTTATTCCTTGATAGAATGACTGAATAGCTTTCAGAAGATTTGTTACTATTTTTTCCCATTAGCCTATCTGCCTTCAAAAATATTGCATATACATTAGTTAGTGACCTCAAGCTTAAAGAATCTGATAAATTTAGCTTGTGCGCATAGCCTAGATTCAGGGACTACCTCCTTCTCCCACTTCCAATCTCGGAAACCCGTCCTCCCTTCACCAACTGTTCCCTACCTGCCTCCCGGAACAAACTCTCAAGTTCTTACAGCTGCGTCCGTAGCCGCTGGAAAATGCCGCAATCCCAGAAAGCACTGCGCACAGCCTAACTTCCGGCCCCCTCCCTTGCGTTTCTCTTCTCGGGTTGGTTTGAGCAGGCAGCCGAGAGCATGATGGTGGCGGAGTTGGACGTCTGAAAACCCCGCTGGGACACTGCTGGAAAAAAGATTTCCTTCCATTTGTGTGTGATGTGATGGCTGTTAGGAAGTATTCTGTCTTGAGCACAGAAGCAGGGAGTTTGGTGGCCGTTCTGAGGTGAACGTAAAAAGTGAAATTGAAAACTGATGACCTTTCGTCTTACCCATGTTCGTGCAAGGACTGCCCTGGAAGAGAGCTTGTGCCAGTGTTATGTCCCTTCTGTGAGAAGAATTTTTGCCTGAGGCAATGACACCAGCCAGACCAGGAATGGGAAAAACTGGAAGTTCCTCAGGCTCGGATGGCTGTCACACAGCAGCTTGTTAAAGACATCATAGATTCTAAGAAAGGAACAACAGTGAGCAAAGGCCCCAGGAGTGCAAATAACAGTAAACTGCAGCAAAAGTTGCACTGATGAAATTAAAAATGCTCGCTGATGGAGATAAATCCTTGCCACAGACAGAATTTACTTTCAGGTATTCTCACCTAAGGGGAGTAAGGAGAAAGCAAGCCCATGTTCTTTTGTAAATGGAGTATTGGCAGGGTGGTAGATTTTGCAGCTTAGTCAACCAGCCTTAAAAATGAGAACAACAAAGCAATGGCCAAGAAAATAAGACTGTAACATTGCAACAGGAGAAGGCTTACCTTCGGATCAATCTTTGGACACATGGATTACTAAGAAAGATTGCCCTTTATATAATGGTGGAAATATTATCTTAGAGTATCTTAATGAGGAAGAATATTTTTTGGAAAATACTAATTGATACTTAAAATAGCCATTCAAGAACAACCCATAATCATTAGGAAAACAATACATTTTGAAATTAACTTATTATTAACATTATGTACTCTTCAGAGAAAGGTGCTATTAAGCTTAGTTACATTGTGATGTTGATGTATTGTTTAATGAGTTTTTATGTAAGATATTTTCATAATTATGCTGAAAATGATGATGAAAGTAAGGGGCTGAAAACCAAGTATCAACAAATTTAAGTTTTAAGCATCACTGTATACATGTGCACAAAAATAGCACATAGGTCACATTCTGTGATGGGTAATAGTTCTTTGTCTAAAATTTCATCACAAGAAGTAGTGATTAAAGAGGAGACATAGGAATAATAATAATAACTTTTGAAGTTTGAAAAGTGCTTTATAATGTATTAGCTCATTTGAGCCTTATGATAGTGCTGTTGGGTCAGGCTGGGGGTGGTAGTAGTGCCAAATGTTGGGTCTGTGGAAGATATCTGTGCACAAAGTCATCACTAAAAGTTCAATGTGCCAAGGGAAAAAAAAATCTGAGAATTTTGGAGGATTAATCACAAAATTTACAATATCATAGGTTTGTGAGCGTGGTAGATAACTTCAATTGAACTACATAGTGAAAACCGCTACTGTGTGAACCATACTAACTTAGTTATAGCTGACTAGCCAAAAAGACTGTCTTATGGATAGAAGTCAGTTTCTTTGGATCTTGATTTAATATTGGTGCTCCAGTATTTTGAGGAGTCTAAGAATGCTACTGGCAGCAATCTGAATTCTTTAATTTGCACTTTAAAAATGTTTTTCTAGGGGCAGCTAGGTGGCACAGTGAATAGAGCACCGGCCCTAGAGTCAGGAGGACTTGGGCAAGTCAACCCCAATTGCCCTCCAAAAAGCAAAAAAAAAAAAAAAGTTTTTTTTGTTAACTAGTAATAATAAAACTTTATAATTGTGTATCACTTTAAAGTTTATAAAGAATTTGCTTAAAGAAAATTTGTGAAGTGTTTGAATTAAATGAAGTCATGTGTATAAAACTTAACATTTCTTTAGTCTTATGTGTATAAAGTGTTTTCCTTATCAACAACTTTCTGAAATATGTAGTGCATTTTCCCTATTGTCCAGATGAAAAAAAGTGTTGTTCTAAAGGTCTAAGTGACTTGATAGTGGTTATATCAACTCATAAGTTTTAGAGCCAGGCCCTCCCATATTTGATGACTCCTGACCTTTGGAATATGTTTACTAAAATATCTCAGAGGAAAACAAGTACTCTACATTCCCCAGTATCTGATCTTTTAAACCTGATTATTTTGGTGTTTTGTTATTATTCCTTCTGTTCTTATTTAATTTATGCACAAGAAAATTGAGGACGGGAAAAGTATAACATTTAAAATCACAAAAGAATGTTTCATCTAAGTCTCATGCTAAAAGCATAGAATTATTTTTAGTATTTTTAATAAGAAAAACAAAACACATAATAAATTCCTCAAATATTCAGTAACCACTAGGTTCTTAAATGGAAACTTTATGATCCAAAGACAAGTTCTTTAAATGTTAAAGTCTTTTAGGTAATTGACACAACTGATAACAAGCCTCTGAAGAACAAATGCAAAACAGAAGATGGTTGTAAGCCAGATGTGGAATGGGGATGGGGGGAGGAAGGCACAACAGTTCAGCCAGCAATTGAAGGTTAGTGAAGACTAAGTTCTTTGTAGCTCAAGCAAACTATAGCCTGGTTTGTTTTAGTTTTGAAGTTGACACATCCCACATCCCTGAAATGACTGGCCCAATGAACTTGGGTATAAGTTCAAGAATAGTTACAAAGCCAAGGGGCTCTTTGTTGATGCATGAATCATCAAATAGTTACCAAAATATGGATCCGTTTGTCTGGAAGAATTTCCAAACTTGTCTGGATGTCAAGGACATTTTGCCAAGATTGTTATGTGGTCTGAAAAAGTTTTGACTCTTTTTTTCCCCTTTTTCTTTTTTCTCTAACAATATATTGAGAATTGAAACATAGCAGACATACAACTCTTTCTGAACAAAATGACATCTTAATTAGACAAAAGCAATATGTTTCACTCTATCTAAGGGTTTAAGGTCTCTTCACACCTAGCAGCTACTACCTCAATTAAACTTCTAACCACAGAATGTGATCATTTGTAGTGGGAAGAGATTTCTGGGAATGGAGGGGAACACATTTGTATCTCAATGATACTGTTTTGAGGGGAGAGGTCACGTAGGTTATAAGAATTATAACTGTTATTAACATTTCATCAGACTTTCAGCATCTTATAGGAGTGGGATTCTTGAGTCATAGAATAGCAAATATTTCTTCCAACCTAGTGCTTAAATTCATCACTCTGAGATGCAAGATCTGGGGAGTTGCAGCCTGACAACTGCTCCTTCTGGTGCTATAACCACAGCTATCCACGACCCAGAAATGAAAATTCTTGCCACCACAGTCCTTGGTACTGTCAAATGTTTCAACATTAGAAATTGAAAATGATTTTATCAATGGAAACTACATCAGAGATAATACTATCTGATTTACCACTGTACCTGAAGAATCTCTAATTTGCAGGTGAAATTTTTCATATGTATTATGTCTCCCATTAAAGTATGAGCTTCCTGAAAGCAAGGGACTGTCTTACTTTTCTCTTTGTATCCACAGTGCTTTGCAAATAGTAAACACATGGTAACAATTTTTTTCTGTAATTTATTTATTCATTTATTTAGAGCCTGAATAGATCTTAATTAAAGGTTCTCTGGTTCAATACCTTTTTTTGATAGAAAAGGAAATTGAACCCCAGAGAATTTTCATCTTACCCAAATTCAACGGAAGTCTCAGTGCAGAAATTTGAATTAAAGTCCTTTGATTCTAGCAATACCATTCTTTCCACTGTATCATAGCCTAACAGACATGGAGCAATTGGAGAGCCTTGGCAGGAGTGCCATGAATGACAGTTTCCAGAAAGACCAGAGTGCTGAAGGAAAGCTAATTTTTCTTTCAGGGTTAAAATAAACTCTTTCTATGTGTCTAGAGATTTTCTTATGTTTTTCTTTGAGGTATCACTATTAGTTTCTCTCTAAACTGATAACTAACTGGATTCACAGAAGATTATATAGATTCAGGCTTCGAATGGTCACTCTCAGTGAC
>CM053589.1:64327142-64349901 GCA_028646515.1 Pseudochirops corinnae | reverse complement strand
ATCTGGCAAAGTCGACTTTTTAAGGGATTCTTCTCCTCATTGACTTTTTGGGCCTCTTTTGTCATTTGAGTTAATCTATTTTTTAGGGTGCTAATTTCTTCAGTCAGATTGCTGACTCTCTTTTCATGATTTTCTTGCAACAATCTTATTTCTCTTCCCAATTTTTCTTCTACTTCTCTCAATTGGTTTTCAAAATCCTTCTTTAGCTGATCTCTAGCTTTAAGGCAATCTTCATGTTTATTAGAAACCCCTGGTGGGGGAGCTCTGGCTGTGCTGTCCTCCTCCCTCTCTCTGCCTTGGTCCTTTTTTTTTTCCCACAAAGAAGGAATGTAGGGTTTGGTTACTGTTCTTACTTTGCTCCTTATGCTTATTCTTATTCGTGGTTGGTCAGGCTGTGATTTTTTTTTTTTTAATCTCTGTGGAGTTCTGCTTCTAGAGGGGAAAGCTTTGTCCCAAATCACTGGGGTCCTCCTAGCTGCCGGAGCTCTCAGGGAGTTGCTGGGTCCCTCCCCCACTTCCGGCTCACTGAAGGAAAAAGGACCACAGGACCAAAGCCCAAGACCATGATCCGGATCCAGGCCGCCCAACGCGAGAGCACTTGGCCTCTGAATGATTGCTTGGTCCCCCTGCAGTCTGCAGGCCGAGAGTGCTGAAGCCCCAATGCAGAGGCGGGTGCAGAACCTCCACCTTTCTCTTCTCAGCCCTGGAGGCATTTCAGCCGGACCCGCTTTTCTCTCATGACCTCACAAGCCGCACTGACCTAGTTCTTGACACTGCCGCAGCTGCCGCCAATCCACTCACTCGAAGCTCCAGCCGGGGCTTGGCTCCTCTCATTCAACCGCCCCCGGGACGGAGCCCTGGCTTCAGGCCAGGCTGGTTTCAGTTTGCAGTGCTGATATGGTTCATTGTAGCTGAGCTGACTTTAGTGGAAAGTATATTTGTGTGCGTTTTGAAGTTCTAGGATTGGTTTAGAGTCCTATTTTATGGGCATTTTGAGGTGGCTATGTGAGAGCTGCGATATGTCGCTGCTCCTACGCCGCCATCTTGGCTCCGCCCCCCGACTCCAATGTTTCTTGATCTGGTTGTGTACTTACAAATGCTGAATAACCAGATTTCCAAATCTACTTTCTTAATATTTTCTCCATCACTTTCTTGAATCAAGGAAATGAATAAAATAATGAATCAAGCCCTATTTGTATTATTTGCCAATTTCCAAGGTTTAAATGCTCATGCTGAAAATTCAAAAATTGGTTCTCTTTAGCCTGTAGGAGCCAGGTCCAGCACACTACTATCCCAGCTCTAAATCTATTAACCAATGGTTAGATGGTCTCCAGGTCCCTTCCAGCTCTTCCATGACAAGTATCTGAGAGGAAAGACTTAGAATAATTGGCCATATTGAATAGGACAAAATTTAACATGGAAATTTAAATGTGAAGTTCTACACTTGCTTTTTTGTTTATACAGCATGGGAGAAACCTAATGGATCACATTTACTGCCAAACTGATCTGTGGATATAGCAAGAAAGTTCATCATTAATTGCCAGTGTGCCATGGCAGTAAAATAAATTCATGCTATTTTAACATGAATTAAGCAAGGTATAGTGGAAAAAAAACATGAAATATAATAGTTTTCATAACTTTCTCCTGGTCAAATCATATCAAAAGTATTGTGCTTAGTTTTGAGTATTGCATCTTAGGAAGAAAAAAAAAGGCATTGGCAAACTGAATTTTGTCCAGAGGAGTATGACAAGTATAGTGAAAAGACTAGAGATTATACTTTTTGGAAATCTTTTGAAGGAACTAAAAAAGAGAATATTAATATTTTGAGGTCAAAGGCAATTTTATTTTTGTCCTTGTATATTAGACATCTGATACATAGTAGAAATTTAATAAATGTTTGCTGAATTGTATTTTGAGAAGTTGTGATATAGATACATGATATCTGTCTTCACATATATGAAAGGATGTCATGTACAAGAGACATTAAGACTTATGTTCCTTGCTTCTAAAAGGTAGGAATTAGGAATAATGAATGGAAATTACAAGGAGGCAGCTTTAAGATTGATTTAAAACATAATGGTTGGAGTGAAACCATTCCATCTTAAGTTAGTCTTGATAAGTAGATAAGAATGTGGCTCCATCATACCATACATTCAATCAGTCACTCATAAACCTTATGCTAAGTGATAAAAGGACTCTTAGAATGATGTTGCACAAAAAACTATGATTGCATTGACCAAGTAAATTTGACCACATCGCAGGAACAATAAATTATCAAGAAGGTTGAGAAGGCATTGATTTCCAGAAATAGATTTCTAGGACAACCCTGAGGAGGAACTGCTTTGGAAAGGTGGTGAGGGAGAGGATGGGTCTCAGTTTTGCTCTTGGTCCTGTCTCTTTCCTCTTTTGGATGAAGGAGCACTTTTCAAATTTCAAAGAGTCCTAGATTGGATTTCTCATATTTTCACTGGAGGCTTGACTACATGCATAGGTCAATTGGCAACCATGCATCAAGAGCTATGGATAGATGGGCACATTCAACATGCCCAAGAGGAACTTCTTAAGCATTCCACTAATAGAAGAAAAGGGCTTTCAGCAACCAGAGTCTGTAAGTTGCCCCTTTGCCTCCTGAATTATCTAAGGTTGAGATCACTTTCCTCCAGATTGAGTATTATTGTGGGCAAGTAAATCACTGACTTGTTAGGGAATATTTTATAATAGCTATTCTTCATGTACCACTTTAGTAGATAATCTTTTTTTCAAAAGCTACTTGAGATTGGTAACAGTTACTCTCAACTAATAATCTTGAAGAGAAGCATATCTTGAAGCAGGATCTTGATTTTAAGGTATGAAAGAATCACTTTTTAACATTGATAAGGTATCACTAGAATCTTCACAGGAAGATATAACCAGGTTTTGGGTACCTAACTCATCATTGGTAGTGGGAGTTTGGACAAGAATCATCAAATGTTACATATGACACAAAGGAAGAAAAAAAAAAACCTTGCTGTTAAATAGGGCTACCTCAAAGTGGAATGGGCTATCTGAGAAAGATATTAGTTTTCCCTTTCTGAAGGTCATTAAGAATAGGTTTTATTGCGTTCTCTAGAATGAACTTTTTTTCATGCATAGGTTAGGCTAGTAGGCAACTGAGGTATCTTACTACTTTGAGATGTGATTGGTGATTAAAAATAGAAACAAGTAACTATCTAACCTCTATAAAAGATGAGTGGTAAGAGAATAGCTTAGTTTCTGACCATACACTCCCTAATCTAACTTAGAATTTCTTTTTATGAATTCCAGGTATTCCAGTAATAAATTAAAATTCATCAATTTCTATTAACATACATAAAAAATAGAATAACTAGTGAAGCAGAAAATAGCTCAGTGCATAGAAATATTGTTTCATTTTGCCTCCGTATATAGGTTGGACCAAATGTAGGAAGAAATTATGATTATGGGAGCAGGCAATAGGTAGATCTGAAATTTTTTCTACTCTTTAGTTCTCAGAAGGGAAATGAAGGTATTGCCCTGGATGATATGCGTGCAAGGTTTCTTCCATCTTAAAAGTCTGTGACAAAATCCAAGACAAAATCAACTATCAAAACAAACAAAGAAAAAAACTCATTTCATAGTTAGAAAGAGGGACTAGAGCACACAAGTAAGAGAATGGGAATCTGAAAGCTATTTTTTTAAAGTCTACTTTTCTTAAAACATTTTCAGAGACTCTGTTTATCATGGAAAATCTACTTCATCTTTCTTTTTTTTTGTTTTAGTTTGGGAGGAAAAACAAGAGGTTGTTATTTTAGCCCAAAGTCTCAAGTCCACAGAAAGTTGGACTTTAGTGGAAGGCAATGACTTACATGGTACAAAAAAAAGGAAAAACATTGAAGTGGCTAGGTGGCACAGTGAATAGAGCACTGGCCCTGGAGTCAGGAGGACCTGAGTTCAATTCCGACCTCAGATGCTTAACATTTACTAGTCATGTGACCTTGGGCAAATGCCCTGCCCACCAAAAAAACAAAAAAGGAAAAACAAAACAAAGTACAAAAAATAGACCCTACCTTCATTTAGAGGGAGATATCAAAATTTTTTTTGGGGGGGGCGATTAGGAAGAGATTTGGGGGAACAAAGAAAGTGTTGAGAAAAGAGTTTTAAAAATCTCCATCAATAGAAAATAATATAAAGTTAGTTATTCTATTATTAAAATTGATAGTTGCTTGGGCAAAATTTTAGAAGGCTGCATTTTTTAAAGTCTTCTAGCCTAGAGAAACAAACATACACAGGCATAAAATTTGAATGTTAATTTATGGAGGCTGCATTAATTTATTTTTAAGCTAGAGAAATACTTTTCCTGTACAAATAGAATTATAGGGCAGAGGTCACCAGTCCTGGTCTTTTGCTTCCATTGTAGCTAAATGCATCTTTTAAGATTTCAGAAGCTTTAATTTATTTGCATGGTGGTAGCTGAGGGTAGGGGGATGTAGGGGGAGTGAATCAAAAATTCAAAAGAAATTCACATATGCTTAACCTAGCTAGCTCTTGAGAGTGGGCAAATATGAAAAAAAAAGATGTTAATAATCATGTAAAGGAAACTTTTTGTGTGTTTGCTATACTGTGAGTCTAACAAAAGGGATGAAAATATATTGATTAGTCCTCACAGCATGTTGACTCAGGGCAATCTAACAAAAGAGAAATAACAACATATTTGGCAGGAAGAAGCCATAACAGTAGATGACAGCTGGAGCAGATGACAGTGAAGGTTTGCAAAAAAATGATAATACACAATAAAATTAAAATTAAAAAGCAGTAGCTAGCAATTCTGGAGGGCAAGTGGAACTTCAATGGACGATAGTACCAAATAAAAGAAGCAGGAAGGAAGTCATAACTTTAGAGTAGAGCAGCAATGTCAAGAATACTAGATCCACATTCCTGAGAGTGTGGACCACTATGAGAATGTAGGACCACTATGACAGATGGAAATAAGCATCAATGCACAACTCATGTCTAGATGACAGAATTGAAAAAATCTTTCCTATTATGATACAACCTTCCTCATCTGGGAGCATGATTTTTGCAGTCGTATTTCCTTTTACCCTTCATTCCTGTTATGAGAATCTGTGGGATATTATACCCCTTTATGCATTAGGAGGGGGATAGAGCTAAGAATGATTCTATAACAATTCTCCTCTCTTACTGGCTTAGACTTCTATCCTAATTAAATCTTTTGCTATTTGATTTATGATCTCTGATTAGATTATTGATAGATAATACACTCAATGAGAACACTTCCATATTTTCATAAATATGGTTGCTCCAAATATTTCCACAGTGAACCTGGTGTAGCAAAAGTGATCTATGTTATATTTGTGATTCAGTCATTTCAGTCATGTCTGAATCTTTATGACCCCATTTGGAATTTCTTTTCAAAGATAACGGGAATGGTTTGCCATTTCCTTTTCCAGTTCATTTTATAGATGAGAAACTGAGGTAAACAGGTTTCATTAACTTACCCAGGATCACACAGCTAGTATGCATCTCGGGGTCAGATTTGAACTCAGGAAGATGCCCCTATGTAATATGTTTTATGTTTAAATATAGTGTGTATAGCTATTTCTTGATTTGGAGTGACCTAACACACACACCCCTTTAAAAAATTTAAAAAGACAGCAATCCAAGCTTTTTATTCACCTTTTAATTCATCTATATGCTTCCTCTGGTTATGGGAGAACACACAGCTTTAATCTCTTATGTTCAACTCAGTTATGGGTAAGAGGTTCAAATGACCATTTCTGAACTATGGGAGTTATTCACTGCGCTACACTATCTATCCAGTTTCCTTTGGCTCATGTGAAATCCTAACAGTTTCAGAGCTCCATTTAGAAAAGCCTCCCCCTAACACACTTCTGGGCCTTTGCATTAAACAATCTTCCCACCTGGAGTACCTTCATTTTCTAAAACTCAACTCAAAACACACATCCTCTGTGAAGCCTTTTTGAATAAACCCACATGCTTTGGTTGTGCTTTTCATCTGAACAATTCCCAACATTTACATAAAGTTACTTAATTCGGTTGCAGCCAGTAATGTGCTTAACTCTGTTGTGTCTTTTGTGTGGTTTTCAGGGAGGTCTGATCCCCCTACAATACATACCAAGGGCCTGTCATTTACTCACTCATTCATTTAATATTTATTCTACCTTCTCATCCATCCTAGATCCCGAAACTTTTTTCTATTTTGCCTCAATACCTAGCAAAATGAACTCAGCATAAAGTATGCCTACTCAATACAGGCTATTGACTAACTAATTGTCTATGGAGCCAAAGGGTGTTACTCATTAGCAAACGTGAAAATTGCCAGAATGTGGTGTCTGCTTACAAAGTCAGTTTGAATTGTGCAGTAGCATTTGAGAGAATTGCCTAAATACTATACAACCAAGAAAGGGGAATAAGACAATCCAGATTTTTTAGAAACATGTGGCAATTCACTTTCATATTTATGCAGTTATTCACCATGTTATTTCCCTTAAGAGGCAGTACTAAATAGGGCAACAACATAAAGGCAGGAAAACCTGGAGTCAAGTCTTGCTTCTGACAAATGTTAACTAGGTGACCATAGTCAAGTCACTTAATGTCTTATTTCCCCCAGGCAGCAGTCTAAGATTATAAATTACAGATAAGGTGCTGATCTGAAGCAAAAGAGGGAATTTTCACATTGTGAATCACTCACATGCATGAATAATGGTTCAGAATAAAGCAAAAAAAAACCAATAAACAACCCAAAGATTTCCCTTAAGTTAGGTTTTCCTTTCATTCTCAGCCATTATCAGATATAGAACTGTATATAGGAATTTTGGAACCTGGAACTAGAAGAAGAAATTGTGCCATCATTTGTGGAAAAGGGAAAAATAAACCCTAGGTATTCACATGAGGGGAAGTCTAGTGGCAGGGGAAAGACTCCAGTGGTAGTTGCTTATCAGTTTGGCACCTCCAAATTGTTGTTTCCCCAGGTAACAGCCACCCCCTACAGATGATCTGACAGCTTTCAATCTGATAAGTGTTATTAATTCCTATTATGTTACAGATACTGGGCTGAGTAATAGAAAAGAAAGAAAGAAAGAAAAAGAAAGACAGAAAGAAAGGGAGGGAGGGATGTAGGGAGGGAGGGAAGGAAGGAAGGAAGAAAGGAAGGAAGGAAGGAAGGAAGGAAGGAAGGAAGGAAGGAAGAATTTTTTTTTTTTTTCTCAGGGATTTTACCTTTTCTTGGAGAGGGAGCATTGTATAAGTATATATGTGGTAACTGGAGGAGGTTTAAAACATCAAGAATTAGGGGAATCAGGAAACCATTCCTGCAAAAGTTAGCACGAGTTAAGTCCTGAAGGGAACTAGGAGCTCTAAGAGGTTTGTGATTGCTCATCCTTCCTTTTCAAAGATGGCCAATGAAATCATGAAGGTGATGTCTTGAATTATAAGTGAAGTAGATTTAGGTGAGGCAGAACTGTACAAAGTCATTAGCCTCAGTCTCTCCTCCAGAGTCATCACAGTTCAGTGGTTAGACATAATTCAAGACTGCTGTCTATGGCCCAGGATGTAGTAGAAGATCTTGGCCCTTTTAAACTCAGGGTTTTCCCATGTCTCAGTTTGTCTGAGGCAGTGCCCATTCAGTGATTAAAGATAGAGGCAAAAGATGGCTTAGTTTGTCTTCTCAAAAGAATCAATCTGAGAGAGAAAGACCCTCGGAGAAGTAGAGGTGAGGAGGGACTCCATTCCAAGTTTAGAAGATAGTCTGCACATAAGAAGAGTTAAGAAATAGAATATTGATTTTGAGTAAGAGCAAGTAGTTCTGGCATTTTGTCTGGTCTAGACCATATGATTTGTGAAGGGCAGTAATTTGAAAATGCCTGAAAAGATTGGCTAAAGCCCAATTGTGAAGGGCATTAAATAACAAACTGAGGCTTCTAGACAGCTATTGAAACCTTATTAACAGAGAGCATGGCATGGTCAGATGTTTACTTAAGGATTATTTTTGCCAGCATTGTAGAAGATGGATTGAGCAGAGGTGAAATTGGAAGCTGAGAATCCATTCAATCCACATTAAATGCCATGAGCTGCTTAAACTAGGGGAGGGGCAATATGAAGAGTATACAGGAGGTATGGTTGTAGATATACAATCTACGAGACTTGACCAGTAATTGGGTTCCTTCCTTCCTTCCTTCCTTCCTTCCTTCCCCTCCATCCTTCCTTCTTTCTTTCTCACTTTCTCTTTCTCTCTCTTCCTTTTCTTTCTTTTAGGACACGCACCTCTCTTCTACCTCACCCCACCCTATCCAGTATCTGCAGGTAGTTTGGATACCTTATTTCCTTTTCATGATTTTGGGGAAGTCTAGTTGCAGGGGAAGGACTCTGGTGGTAGTTGCTTATCGGTTTGGCACCTCCAAATTTGTTGTTTCCTCAAAGTTCCATGTCCCATGTAACCCCACTGCAAACAGCCATTGGAGTGACCATATGGACTAACACTGCTCTCTTTGGTCTCTACTGACTGACTACTCCATTTCTTTTTTTGTTTATTTTTCTAGGATACTCTTTCTTTCCTCAGATTTCTTATACTGTTCTTTTAGTTCTCTTCTTACATTCCCTTCCTTCTCAGTTTCCTTTCCTGAAATCAAAGTTCCATCCATACTACTCCCTAGTTAAAATGCTGCTGAAGATGTAATCCTTTTAGCTTCCTTCCACACAATCTCTAGGTGACAGGTTTTCTTTACAGGAGGGGCAGTAGAGAGATGATGACTCAAGCCCTGCTAAAATTAACTGATTGGAAAGGGAAGGGCAACTCCATTCTTCCCCAGCTTCCCTCTTAATTCCCCCATTGTTTCTAGGTACCATGTTCCTCCCTAGTAGCTTGGATTTGGGAGGTGAATAAGAGTACTAAGAGAAGATACCTGGTTCAGAAATCCTCAGACCTTAGAGAGGCAGTGTGACATGATGGATAGTGCATTGAACTTGTCAGAAATACCTGTTTTCCAGATTCTTGCCATGCATGATAGCTTAATAAATAACATATACTAACTGATAATGAAGAATCCCTAGTTGTCTGTCTAGCCAAGGTAAAGCATGTGGATTGATTCCACCTGTACCTAGATAGTGGGACGTAAGGGTGAAATTGCTTTGTCTACTACTCATCTTCTGTAGTCCAAGGAGCACATGACTGCCTCTGTATTTGCCTATTTTTGTGTTTTTCTTTATTTACTTTAGATGAATGAGTATGAATGGGATGTTCAAATTGAGAAATTAATTAGTCAGTTACCATTCATCAAGTACTATTATGTTCCAGGCACTGTGCTAATCAATGGACTTGTTATAACTTCATAATTTCCAAAAGATCACAAGGTCCTGGGGTACCTATGAGAACACCAGCTATAGTGTCTCTGGCAGCAGCAGGAGATGAATGGTACAGAGGATCAGTTCCTGGAGACTACTTCATTGTCTTTGCAGAAAATGGACCCTGCCATGAGAAGGGTCAAGCCCAGCCCATGTTACCAGCCATTTTACTCTATCTCTTATCAGAAAGAGACAAGGTGAAATATAAATGGTTGATTAGCAGTTTTTCAAACTGTTTTATGTCCTAATGAGGCTTAACTACCAATTTCTCAGCAGGTTGTAACAGTAGTTATAAGTTAATTTACTGAATCCTGATTAAGTCATTCTGTTAATGCATACTATGATTTTTCTATTATTTCACATTTCTCTCTTTGTAGGAATTAACTACCCATCTCATATTTGATTCAAATTGTTCTCTGAATATTTTTTTTCTTAGGCACCTTTGGGAAGATCCAGACATGAGCCATAACCTAAGACATGAGTAAAATTTCCCCAGTGGTTCATGGTGGGGGTTTTAAGGCGCTGCAGTCTGTCAGGAACCTACTACCCCTTAGACCTTTAATTAACAGTAGGTTCCTCCATCAGTGAATCTGGTCCATGACTATATTGTCTTAGTAGAGAGTTATAAAAGGTGAATAAGCCCACGCTCTTTACAACAGCAGTCATTTCTTTCTTCTGGGTCAGAAGACTTAGAGTGTGGTGGGGGCAGGAAGGGGGTGGTGGTGGTAAGAACAGTATATATTATCTAGTCCTAAAGGATTGTTGTTATTATTTTTGTTGTGTTAACTATGACAATTTTAAATGCATTTTTTTCTTCAGTAATCAAAAAGTTGATATATTATTGTATGAAATAACCCACAACTAGTTCCTAATTAGTGTAAAAAATTAATCTCATGAAGTGATCGTATTAATGAAATGTACACTATTTGAAGTCATAATACATGTAAATCATGGTTGTTGGATTTGGAGCAGTGGAAATATGCAGTGTGAATTCAAATGATGCTACCACTTTATGGGTTCCATTATTTGCACTAATACTGTGTGACTCTGTGTAAATCACATAATCCCTGAGTCTTGATTTCCTCTTCTATAAAATGAGCATAATAATGGCAACTATCTCACAGGGGTTTTGTGAATATCAAATGAGACAATACATGTAATAGACTTTGTAAACATTAAAAAACTATAAAAATGCTTGTTATAATTATTGTTAATTATTATTTTGTGGGAAACTTGGCCATCTTGCCCTGTAGGGCCCCTGTCATCATCATTGCCACTTTCATTGTAATATTGTTATTACATATCACTATGTTATTATACATTACTGTTATACATTATTATATTGATTACACCCAGGAAATAATCATATTATTGTTAATATTATTCAGGAAACTTGATCTACAATACTTTTGGTGAGCATAAGCAGAAATCCAGTCAAGAATATATATGCAGCTTAAGTACCTATATTTGCTATGGGTGATGAATGAGTTCATAACTGTACAAAATTATGTATAAAACCTTACGAACATATGCCTTGATACACTGTGGCCCTAATGTAAGTAGGGAATGTGAAATGATGATGAAAACCTGTTAGAAAATGTGATCCTAAATCAAGAAATCAGCAGGTTGAATGGCTGTTTTACTCAATATTCTCAAACCAGTATTATCATGAACATTTTTTAGAATAGATTCAAGAGGTGCAGGACATGGCAAGTGACCAATAACATGACACAAATTAAAATAGCCATATTTAAATGAACAGGAAAGGACTTTGCAAATTAAAGGTCATTTAACAATCAGTTATTTGAAGTCAGATCAACTTTTTAGAGCAAAAATCACAACCATCATCAAACTAGAAGAAATTGTTAAGAGAAAACAAATGCTCCAAATAGACTAATTTAAACAGCTTGTTCACAGAGAGAGAGAAGGAGAGAGAGAAGGGAGGGGGGATAAAAATTAAAATAAAGACACTTTAATCAATGTAAAATAGATTCGACAATGAGGAGAAAATTACCCCAAAAGTGCCTCAGACAAAAAACATGTTGTCAGTGCCAAGCATAAGGACCATGAAAAACAGTGACAATGTTGACTTGAGGTACAAGTTCATATTCAGAGCATTATATGGTAGGATAAAAGGATGGAAGAGTACAATGAGGACCACCCCAAAATTATTGAAAAATAATGCAGGGGAAACTTAATCTGTAGAATATTTGCCATGAGACCCACTCAACTTAGCTGGATCATACCTATAATAGGTCTACATGAAACAGGAAGGTAAACCACAGAAATCCTTGAAATAACACATATTTGTACCATGTTGTAGGACCTACCCCATAGGCCAAACCACATATGAAAGGCACCCAATTTTTTTTTTTTTTTGCTTTTTGAAGGACAAGTGGGGTTAAGTGACTTGCCCAAAGTCACATGGCTAGTAAGTATGTCAAGTGTCTGAGGCCGGATTTAAACTCAGGTACTCCTGACTCCAGGGCCAGTGTTCTATTCACTGCACCACCTAGCTGCCCCCAAGGCACCCAGATATTATGAGGAACACCTGTGAAGGATGCATTGGAGGAAATAGACAGGAGACATAGGCAAGAATAGATAGGTTGTCATCTGCATGGTTCTAGAGAATTCATTGATGAGAACACATTATCAAGCCATCAAAACATTATCAAAGTATATACAAGAAATACAAAGGATAACACATGGGAAGCATCTGATTTGAATGATAGTGATCTCTGAATACTGAAATAAGGTTCTCACAGATGAAACCCTTTATGATGGAAGAGGATATTAAGGGGAAAAGCATCACAGAGTAGAAATGTCACTGGCTATAAATCAGAGGTCTTGGGTTTAATGTTTATTACTCATGTCATCTTGGAAAAATCAGTTCATTTCCCTAAAACTTTGTTCTTTCATCTGTAAGAGACAGACTCTGAGATCCCTTATGTATCCATGATTTCATGATTTTAACTAGTGGAGACTGAAAAGCAGGGCCTTTCAAACAGGAGAAGGTTCAAAGGAAAACAAAGAAACAAATTGCTTAATGTATTTGATCTACATTGTCTTAGAAGCTGAAGCATGAGAGGATATGAAGGAAGGATGGTCATGGACATCACATGATTCGAGAAGATTAACACAGATGAATATAGAAAGAAGAATCATAGAATTGGAAAAGACTTCTGAAGTTATATAGTATAACCCAGGAATCTGTTTAATATATCCCCCCAAATCACTGTCCAGTCTCCCTTTGAAGACCTCCAGTGAAGTAAGAAATCTTTTTTTATTTTTAAATAAATTTATTATTATTTTACATTCTTTTTTTTAAATTCTGAGTTCCAAATTGTCTCCCTCCCTCCCACTTATTTTTAAAAAGGCAAGTAAATGATATCAATCATATATGTAAAATCATGCAAAATATATTTCCATATTAGTCACATTATAAAAAAATTAAAAATAAATAAAATGAGAAAATTATAGTTCAATTTGCACTCAGATTTCATCCGTTTTCTCTCTGGAGGTGATTAGCATGTTTTCATCATGTGAGTCCTTTGGAAATGTCTTGGATCATTGAATTAATCAGAGTAGCCAAGTCTTTTACAACTAATCATCACTACCACATTGCTGTCCACGGTGATCCCATTCATCCTATTTCATTTATCCTTCTCTGTCTCTTTTTCTCTTGTCCCTTCCCAAAAATCTGTTTTGCTTCTGACCATGGCCTCCCTTAATCTTCCCTGTTTTTTGTCATCCTCCACTCCATATCTCTTATCTTCTTCCTCTCCTCTTGGGTCCAGCAGATTTCTATACCCAAATGAGTGTGTGTGAAGTGTGTGTGTGTGTGTGTGTGTGTGTGTATACATATATATATATATATATATATATATATATATATATATATATGTACTTCCTTCTTTGAACTAATTCCAGTGAGATTGAGGTTCAAGCATTGCCCTTCCCCCATTTTCCTCTCTACTATAAAAGTTCTTCCTTGCATATTTCTTTTTTTCTTTAATAAGAAGACAACTTTATAAGACAACTGATTCACGCTGGCCAATTTCCCTAATCCAAAGGGGTCTTAACATTATTGTCACCATTTGCACTACCATCTTTATAGCTAACAGATACATAGTATGTAAAGATTTACAAAGTACTTCCCATCCTTTGTTTCACAACCACCCTATAAATCTTCTTATCATCCTTAGTTTACAGAACAGATGAAGTACTTAAATCTTAGAGAGATTAAATGACTTGACCAGGGTCACATAAAACTGGTAAATGTTTTAGGTGATGAACTTAAAGTCTTTCTTCATGGGCTTATGACAGGAGAACAATTAGTATTTATTTAAGTTAGAGGTAATTGCTTCACAGATTACGTAGAACTTAAGATGAATGCCTTTCAAAAGATCATAGAATTGTAGATGTTGAAACTTAAGGGACTTCTAGAAATCATCTCATCTATCCCTATCTTTAGTTGGGCATAGTGGAATTAGGACCACTTTATCAATGAAGTTACTAAGAGATGTGTCCAAGATTTCATAATTTGTGAGTTAGTTACATTATGTAACTTGTAAGTGCAAGATAACAATGATTCATTTGTATATTTTTTAAATGTCTTATTGATGTTTCTTTTTTGTTTCACTTTTGATTCCTGATTATCTTTTCCCCCCATCCCAATCCCTTTCTTATAACATAAGAATAATTTACCAAACCAAAATAATTTTGTAGCTAGGACTATTGACCTATACAACAATTAGTATCCATGGTCTATCACATTTCCCTCCCCCCTCCCCCCCCACATTACTAGAAGAGATAGGTATGTTTGGTCAAAATTACAAGTTGTTTTTTATTGGAATCCTGATATCTTTTTCTCCCTCACATTTCTATAGTGCAAGGTTTACAAAGCACTTTCCTCAGAATGATCTATATGGTTTGGCTGTTGTTCATTCAATTTTAGTTGTGTCCAATTCTTTGTTATCATATTTGGGGTCTTCTTTTTTTTCCCGAAAATTTTAGTTTAGACTCAAACGCCAGAACACAAATAGAAAATAAAGAAAAGAAACAAAAACATATCATAAACTTAAATACTGGAATTTAAATACAAAGTTAGAAAGAAAAAAAATGTCATGTGCATTAGCAGAGCATAAAAGAGGATTCAAATATGTAACAATTAATTTTCATTTCAAGAAAGCATATATGATAAATAATACTCATTGTTTTGAGAATTGTCCATCTTTACTTCCTTGTGAGGTTCTTTTGTTCTCTGCTGTGCACTTTTTTACTTTGTTTTTTTTCCCCTCCCCCAAACCCCACCCAGAAGGCCATAATAAACTTTAGATATGTGTCTCTATAGCTATAAATACATATATACCTTCCTTCAACCCCCCAGCACATTTCTTTTATGTGAGAAACCATTCTACTTCTACTTTTCCCCTTCTCCCACTCTTTCTCACCCCTTCATTTCTTTCATTCTTTTTTTTTTTAAATCATCCCAGCATTATTGACTCACATTTATGCCCTCTGTCTATGTAGTCTTCTTTTAACAATCCTAATAATGATAATGTTCTTAGGAGTGGCATGCATTATCTTCCCATGTGTAAACAATTTAACTTTATTGTGTCCCTTATGATTACTCTTTAATGTTTAACTTTTCATTCTTCCCTTGAGTCTTGTCATTTTTAAAGTCATTTTAAAAAATTCATTTCTGATCTTTTGATCAAGAATGCTTGAAAAGCCCTCTGTTCTATTAAATATGTATTTTTTCCTAAAAGATTACAATCAGTTTTGCTGATTAGGTTATTTTTGGTTGTAATCCTAACTCCTTTGCCTTTCTTGAATATCATATTCCAAACCTCTACTCACTTTAATGTAGAAACTAACTAAATCTTACATGATCCTGACCACGGTTCTATAAAATATTTGAATTCTTTCTTTATGGCTGCCCACCACATTTTTCTCCTTGACCTGCAAGACCTGGTATTTGGCTATGATATTCCTGGAAGTTTTCATTTGGGGATCTCTTTCAGGAGATGATTAATGGATTTATTCAATTTCTATTTGCCCTCTAGATCTAAGAGATGGCGGCAGTTTTCCTTGATAATTCCTTGAAATATTACGCCTCGACTCTTTTTCATTGTTACTGTTTTGATCATGCCTTTCAAGTAGTCCAATAATTTTTACATCATCTATTCTTAATCTATTTTCCAGGTCAGTTGTTTCCCTTATGATATATTTCACATTTTCTTCTGTTATTTTTTTCATTCTTCTGACTTTGTTTTATTGTTTCTTGATGTCTCATTGAGTCATTAGCTTCCAGTTGCCCAATTATTTATACATGCACACACACAGACACGCACACACACACACATATATATATATATGTATACATACATATATATATATATGTGTGTGTGTGTCTGTGTGTGTGTATGTAGGTATATGGAATATTTTTTCTCCATTTGGCCTGTACTGTTTTTAAGGAGTTTTTTTTTTTCTTCCACTAATTTTAGTTACCTCCATTTTCATGTTCAGTACTTCATGTTCAATAGTTCAATATTCATATTTTTAAGGAGTCTTTTCTTCATTGAATTTTTGTGCCTCTTTTACCAAGCTGTTAATTCTCTTTTCATAATTTTCTTGTGTCACACTCATTTCTTTTCCCAATTTTTCCTCTACCACTCTTATGTCTTTCATTAACTCCTACAGGAATTCTTGTACAAATACTCGATTTCTATACTTCTCAGGAAGTATAAAGTTGGTATACCTGTTTTTGAATAATGTTATTCTATGTCCTTGATTAGCATTCTCAGGGAAATTACGAAATAAGTTACTCTGATTACACAAAAGGACACCTTAAGTGCAGACCTATAAATGAAAGTATAACTAATCTCTGTTGATAAACAGAAAGTAATCAACATGTATAAAGTAATCAACATATTCCTGATATCCATGAAAACTTAAGGTTGAGGGTCCTGGATAGGAAAAACTATATTTCTGAAATATACAGATATGTTTTCCAGTTTGTCAGATATCCCATTTAATTGTTTTAAAATGCTGGTGTTCATGTATTTTTTTTTTTGCATTTTTTTTTACTTTTTTTTTTTAAATTTGTTTATTTACTTTTAGTTTACAAGATTTGGTTCCAGAGTCCCTTGAGTTTCAAATTTTCTCCCCTCCTTTTCCCTCCCTCCCACCCATGGTGGCATGTAGGCAAGTATAGAATCTGCAAATACTTTCACGCTGGATATTTGTCTGGTTGTATACAAGGATTGTAACCAATGTAGTGAACAATGGGAAAAAGGAAATAAAACCAAACATGGAAAAGAGCAATGGCATGTAGGTTGCTTCAGTCTCCGTTTAAACTCTGTTCTTTCTAGATCTTTCTCTGAATGTAGGTATCTCCTTCCATCCTGTAGAGTTGTCTTATAACTGTGCTTTGCTGAGAAGAGTTCAGTTTATCATGGTGGGTCGTCTGTGATTGTGTACACATTTCTGCTGGTTCTGCTCTTCTCACTTAGCATCACTTTGTATAAGCCTCTCCAGGTAAATATGAAGTCCATCTCCTCCTCATTTCTTATGGCACAATATATTCCATTACCTTCATATACCACAACTTGTTTAGCCATTCCCCAATTGATGGGCATCACCTTAGTTTCCGGTTTTTTGCCACCACAAAGAGAGCTGCAATAAATATTTTTGTACATATGGGTCTTCTTCCTGCTTCTGTGATCTCTTTGGGATACAACCCCAGAAGTGGTGTTGCTGGGTTAAAGGGGATGTATTTTTTTAATTTTTCCTTGAAAATCTATTTGTTTAAGAAGTCACACAGTTGCCAGTCACATGGAAATAATTTCATGAAGCAGATGAAACTGATCAGAACTCTTAGTTCTTATCTCTGTTCACTCCAATCCTACTCTGTTCTTCCAAGATGCACTAGATGACCATAGCATTTCCAAATTAAGGCCTTTCAAGGCTAGAAAGTGTTGTGGTTTCATTGACAGACAGGCACAAAGGTGAGAGAGTTAAGCTGACTCATTCCCTTTTTGCTTGCTATCTCCCAGGCCTCTTTGCTTTCGACCTTTCTCCTATCTTATTTGTATTTGAGTTTTGTACTAATGTGGTAAATGATCCTCAGCACTGCAAAAGAAGAGCATTCAAAAAACTTGACTTAGTGGTCTGGATTCCCCTCAGAGGCCGCTTATAATATTATGGGTATTAATGCTTTAAAATAATAAAACATTGTAAGGGAAAATCATTCTAAGCAGTGCTTTAAGTTATATTCCCTTTCCCTCACTACATTATAGGAAGAAGTTCCTAATCCTAAAATACATAGAGAGCCTGCTTCTCTAACTTTTCCCCCAACTTTCTCTCACCTTCAATGTAGAGATCAGATCCATTTTCATATAGAAGAAAATAAAACTAGGGAAGGGTTGAAACCTTTAGAAGATGGGAACACTAGTAGGGAACAATACCTTTGTTTCCAAACTGATTTCCATATCAAAGCCATTTGGATAAGGCTGAATAAACATTTTAGTTTCTAAATACTTATTCAAATCAAATTTCAAATTCTTCTGAGAAATGCCTATCTCCAGTGAACATTCTGGGAGGGTTTATAAGTATCTCAAGTAGGCAAAATCACACCTCAGCTATATTAGCTGGTGAACAATCCATCCATTTCCTCTTGGCCTCACTAGAAGTTTGACTGCTAACAATAATATGTCTTCTCATCTCAATCATCTATTCATCTTCCATGTTTTTTCTTCCTTGAACTATTGAATTAACTGATACATTTGCCCATATCTAAGCTATAGCTGTTTTACATTTAATTCTTTGAAAATCATAATTCTCAGAAAATATTTACTTTAAAAAATACACAAAATGTAAGCAACAGAAACAAATCAATTTGTTTTCAGAGTTAATTGCAAAAGGAAGGCATATATAGTATAGTAGTTAGTCTGAAATTAAGAAATTAGGAAAACCAGATTTGAACCTCAATTCTGTCAATTACTGTGTGTTAACTTTGCCCTTTACAACTCTCTAGAGGCCTCAGTTTTATTCTCTGTGAAATGAAAGGATTGGACTTGATTTTCTTGAAGTTTCTAAAAAATAACCATCTTAAATTATGACAATTTTGTGATCCTGAAGTATAATTTCGTAAGAAAGAAATAGTTCTTCCATCTCTACTGTAGCTACTGGAAAGCCTAAGTTATACTTGCTTGGGATAGAAATAACAGTGCTTCAACCCCTTTCTATCACCAGTTTTTGTTTTATTCTTTTTTCTTATATTCTGTTCTTTCTTTTATTTTTTACAAATAGAGTATTTAACTTTTGTCTAGTGAACAACAGTAAAAAAAATTCCTATGAGTAATCTAAGTGCACTGTTTAATAGTATGAAAAGTTTGTGTTCCCTTGGACACATACTCTTTTCTAAGAGAAAATACATATTTATCCAGTAAATACTGGAGCAGCCATATTAACTCTGGAGATTATCTTCAATTTCTCCTCTTGTTTGTACATAATTGCTTTCATGGTTTCTCCCCATTATAGTGTGAATTTAAGAGTAGAAATTGTATTTGTTTTTATTTATACTTTTTCAATTTTTTGCCTTTCATTGTATCCCCAATTCATTTCACATTGCCTGGCACATAAGAGGTTCTTATTTAGGGTCAAAACAGGTGGTAACCATAGAATCAGAATCTATGAATAGGTGCTTAGATGCCAAATCCAGTTTATTTTCTGTTGTGTCATTCTGCCTCCCCTATATGTTAGAAATCATTTAGCTTGATGTCCTCATTTTACAAATGAGAAAACCATGCCTCAGACTAGGTTAAGTAACTTGCCTCAGGTCACACAAATAGTAACTAGCAAGACTGGGGTCTTAACTTAGATATCCTGCTTCCACCCAAATCTAGGGCTCTTTCTACTGTATCACAATGCCTTTTTCCACCCAAAAGATTTTATTAAGTGAAGGGAAAATAAATTCTGATTCCAATGTTATTATAGCTTATTTGTTTTAATAAGGTAGAAATAAATATACCAAATGGACTGTCCATTCCTTCTGTCTTTATCTCATTAATTTATCTTTTCACCAGAATTAAAATTGATTAAATGAGGTCCCTGTCATTTCCCCCTTAGCAAAGGGTTTGTTTCTACCGTTCTTTGTACTTTGGGCTGTGATGGACTATGGCATAGTTTTATGCAACCCAAAGCAGAAGGTGGGATTTATGTTACTCCCTAGGCGTATTTGCTTTGATATAGAGTAGCATATTCCTTTTCTAATCTTGTTAGTTTATTTTGTATGACTTCGTGTTTGTTAAAATGAACTTATTGATATATGCATCATAGGATTATACATTTAGAGATATCTAAATGTATAGAGTCATTCAGAGTCAGTCAAGGTCACATAATCTCAAATCCAAAGGTGTCTGCTGCCTGTGACAGAGCCAAGGTTTGAACTGATATTCTCTGACTTAAAAGCAGTCATTCTTTCCACTGAAACAAAGATACAGAGAATGAATATGTGTATATATGTGTGTGTGTATACACACACATAAATACACACATATACACATATATATATGTATATATATATACATATAGTGTGTGGGTCTGTGTTGAAAGGAAATTATTAATTTGTGCTTTCACCCTGTTAATGAGGCAAACCTCAGAACAAAGAGAATTAAAAGGATTTTATTGTAAGCATGTCATATGGTAAGCATCTTGTTGGTGGGCTGATCACTGAAGATCAGCAATAGCTTCAGGGGGGGGACAGCTTTTATAAGTAACTTTAAGATAATCCAGATAGGTCCTCTTGAGCAAAAGAGGTGAGGCCCTTGAATCTCAGTTCCTTTCTGCCCCCCACATGGAAGAATGTGACAATGGAAGGAAGAGAAGAAGGAAGGAAGGAAATAGGGAGGAAAAAGGAAGGATTTAATAAACACCTACTATGTAGCAGGCACTGTCATTTTTTTAAAATATTATCTCATTTGACCCTTAACAACCCTTGAGTTAAGTACCATTATTATCCCCATTTTACACTTGAGGAAACTGAGGTTGATAGAGGTTGAGTGACTAGCCTAGGTTCATAGAGCTAGTAAGTATCAGAGGGCAGATTTGAACTCAGATCCTTCTGATTACAGGTTGACTTTTGTATGATCTGTGCATTCTAACTGCTCTACTGAACTTCTGATACTAAAATGTCAAATAGGAAATGAGTTATATGGCACTATAGGAAATTAGATATGTAAATCTGGAAACCATCTATATACAGAACAATAATTTTATCCAATAAGGACATTATTGAATACAAGAGCATGGAGGGAAAAGAGAAGAAGGGCTGAGAGAGAGCACTCATTATTAATGAGTATGCCATGCGTGAAGGCTCAAGGAGACTGAAAAGGAATACAGATAGAATGAGACCTAAGAGAGAGAAAAGTATTAAGAAAAACAAACCAGAGAAAGTATCTAAGAAAGATAATGTTCAAAAGTGTCAAATGATGCAGAAAGATTAAGGATAAAAACTAGGAAAAGGCTATTAGAGTGGCAATTAAGAGATCACTGGTAAGCAGTTTCAGTGGAATGATGAAATTATTCGCCTAATTGTAGAGGATTTAGAAGCAATTTAGAGGTAAGTAAGTGGAAACAATATATGTAAATGGGCTTTTTCAAGGAATTTAGCTGCAAAGCAAAAGGGAGATATGGGAAGATAGCTAGCAGGGATAGTAGAAATTGTATCATATACATTTTGTTTTGTTTTTGTCTTTTCACCTTTGGACAGAGATTGTAAGCAGCAGGAATGCAATCAGTGGATAGAGAGCGATTAAAGATTTATTGGGGAATGATAATGGGGACAGTCTTGTAGAGAAGACAGAAAACAAGAGGAGATATTATCAAGATTATAAGGAGACAAGATGAGTGTCACAAGAACAACTACCTCTTCATAACAGATTAAAGTGAAAAAGAGAGTAGGGTTGACATCAGAGAGATATGAAATGAGGATTACCTATGAGATAAAATCCTTAGTTGAGATGGTGGGCAGTCCTATGAGAGGCTGAAGAAGAAGGCAGGTTTGGAACAGCTGCTATAAAGAGATAAAGAATCAAATAAGGAGTAATAGTAATATTCTCTGGCTCCAGTGAGGGCACATACGAAATTATAAAACATAAATATGTAATGGATTCAGGCAGTTTTATGACATTATCCATTTAATACTGCATAATATAAAACATATAAATGTATAACTACATGTGTATGTGTATGCATACATTCAGATATGCATACATTCAGTTGACTGTAAAAATCTCTCTTACCTAACAGGGAAGTAGGAGGGGAAGGCAATACTTGAAAAGGGAGGTGATAAAAGGGAGGACACTTTAAAAGAGATAGTGGTCAAAAGCAAAACGGACTTTTGAGAAGAGACAGGGCAAAAAGAGAGAAAATAAATAGAAAATAGGATAGAGGGAACTATGCACAGTTAGGCATCATAACTGTGAATATAAATGGGGCAAAGCCATGTATAAAATGGAAATGAAATCAGAATGGATTAGAAACCAGAATCCAACAATTTGTTGTTTAGGAGAAACATAGTTGAAACAGAAAGACAAAATTAAAATAAGGGACTACAGCAGAATCATTATGTTTCATCTGAAGTAAAAAAGGCAGGTGTAAAAATCATGGTCTCAGACAAAGCTAATGCAAAGTATAACTAATTAAAAGAAATAATAAGGGAAACAACATTTTACAGAAAGGTATTATAGACAAATAATAATATAATTTTTTAAACTTTTATTTATTTTAGTTTACATCATTCATTTCCACGAGATTTTGAGTTACAAATTTTCTCCCCATCCTTGCCCTACCCACCACCCCAAAACAGCCATCCAATTGTATAACCCCTCCCCCAATCTATTCTCTCCTGTGTCCTCTCCTATCACTCCTCTGACTTTCCAGTAGGGCAGGATGGATCTCCCTACCACAGTGCCAGTGTATCTTAAGTTCCAGCTGGATATAATTAATAGTAATAATAATAATTGTATATCTATATCTATATCTATATTTTTTAACATTTGATTATGGAACTTTAAATTCTAGATTCTTTCTCTTCCTCCCTCGTCACCCACCCTCACTGGAAGGACAAGCAAATAAATACAGGCTGTACACATGTAATTACACAGAACCTCTCCACAGTGGGCATATTGTGAGAGACTGATTGTATGTCCTTCCTTCCTAACCTACCTCCCCCTTGTTCTATTCTCTACCCTGTCCCTGTCCCTGTCCCTTTACAGATGTGTGTACTTCCATCAACCCTTCCCCCCCTCCTCATCCACCTCTCATCTTAATCCCCCCTACTCTCCTGTGTGGCATGATACCCAGTTTAGAGTTTATG